>OZ004593.1:1394479-1789479 GCA_963924555.1 Crambe crambe
GTAGTAGGGGGGCTGGTGTGCTGCTTGTAAATGTAGACTCCAGAAATGTTTCTGGGAAAAATGAATCATACAGTATTATATTATATATTTGGAGTAAACAGGTTGCATACTTTCACGCTGATCGGTTCTGACTTCTGAATAGTGAAAAGATAATTATGAAATTTTAAAAATATTTTTGCACTTACTTAACCAGGCATTGTAACGAGTATCAGTATTGATATCGTACCCCTCTTCAAATCGACTCTCAAATAGAGCTAATTCTAGTTCAGTGAACACATGCCCAGGAGCTATGTTAGTCAAATTATAGAGTGCAATGATTATAGTATAGCTTCAAGCCACTTACGGATCAAGAATAAAGAACGGCACCACTAGCTGATTAATTAATGCGCACTTTATTTTCGCGACCTTTGACCAAGTGACTTATACGGCACAGACCTTTGACCTCAAACTCTTTGGTTGCCTTAGGGAGCCCTTTGGGCCCGCACTGCAAGCTGGGCGAGTGTTGCCTAGCCTTGGAGTCACAACAGTGCATGAGTAGTACGTCCCATACACTTAACGCTCGCTGCGCTCGCTCCCTTGCAGGAGCCCTAGCCTTGGAGTCACAACAGTGTGTGAGTAGTACGTCCCATACACCTAACGCTCGTGCGTTCGCTCCCTTGCAGGAGCCTAGCCTCGTGGTGCTGTATAAGTCAATCGATCCTCAATGTCAATGGTCGCGAAAATAAAAGTGCGCATTAATTAATCAGCTAGTGGTGCCGTTCATTATTCTTGATCCCCACTTACAAGTCACTGCAGGTGCTACACTTTCCCTAGTTTTGCCAGCTATATTTTTCTTTTTTCTCTCCACTGCCTTTAGTTCACGTCCAAGCTTCCTCTGCTCCTTTAATTGTAATTGTTCCTTTTGGCTCAAGTTCTTTGTTGGTTGTCCTGTATAGTAACATCACTAGTTAGATATATAGCTCTAGCTACACAAAAAAAGGGTGAGAAATGACAATTATGACACTATCCATGGTGTAGTCTAGACCTTATCAAAACAGGTTAGATAAAACCCTGCAGCTGTGTTAGTAGTCACATGAAACATGAGTAAAGCTCTCTAATTGAACTTGCCTGTACCGGTATCTTCTATAATTTTCAGTTTCACCCACAAATTGTATCTTTCATCATGTAGCAAGTCATAACCATTGTCATACCGCTGCTTGAACAAAATGAGCTCTTCCTCAGTAAAATCTGGACAATCTAATTTGCTTCGAACAATTGCATCTGCCTCCTTTTCTGTCTGATCTTTTTTCTTTGCATCCTCTTCTTTCTTCTTTTTCTTTGCATTTTCTTCCCTTTTCTTATCTTGTTCTTCCTTCTTCTTTCTCTTTTTCTCAGCTTCTTCTGTCTTCTTTTTTTCCTTTTCCTTTAATAGCCTTAAATTTTCTTCACTGGTCAAAACCCGACTGGATTTCTTTGGCTGATGCATTTTAGTTTTATAAATTGGAGAAGGGACCTGGAGATTCATGAAACTTTTTGATCTTTCAGCTAATACCACAATATTCTCAACACTAGCACTTCCTTCTTTCTCTTCAAACTCGGGCATCATAATCGAACCTTCTAAACCATCATCCTCATTGGCTGAATACGAATCCAGGAAAGGACGTCTTTGTGCACATTTATGGCATGGACTATAAAATGGTATATAGGCAAGATTTGAAGACGTGGTCAGTGTTGGCTCTTGTGATTCTGATACTAATTCGAGAGCACTTGGATTGAACGGCACTATACCAGTCGTTTTGAAGCCAGCAGTAATATTTTTTACTGACATCGAGTTCATCCAAGCTTCATTAAAAAGTGTAGCAAAATTGTACCGTGTGACGACTTGTCCTGGGTGTGCCATTATAAACTGGTGGCATGCTTTTCTCCAGGCTGCTTTTAAGGGACCAAAACATCCCTTGTCCAATGGCTGCGTAAGATTGGTTGTATTCGGAGGTAGTGTGAATAGCAAGACCTCTTGCTTTGCTGCTAAACTTATAGTTTCAGGGCAATAGTGCGACGAATGGCCATCAAATATAAGAAGTAAAGGTCGTGTACTTGGTGCATACTTCAAGAAATGCTTTATAAACCACTCGTTAAACAAGCCTTGGTCGATCCATCCTTTCATAGAAAGTCCATACACAGTACCTGGTACTTCTCCTATTGTTAAATCATGGGCAAGGTTCTTCCTGTCCCAAATGATCATAGGGGGAATACAATAACCTGCAGCACTAACACAGGCAACAACAGTTATTTGAGTCTTGTCTCCAGAGGTAACTGTAACAGGATGTCTCTCATCGCAGCTGTAGATTCCTTTAATTGCTTTAGGACTTAGTGGAAAGCCTGATTCGTCCATATTAAAAATTAAATTTGGTTTATCCATCAAATTATTTTTTGTGAGTGTATCTTCAAGAACATCAAAATATTCACGAAGTGATCCTGGATCTGCAGCCATGGCCCTGGCCTTGGAGAGTGGAGCACCAACTCTCAAAGTTAGATTGGGGTGTCTCCTACAAAAATTGTCCCACCAACCATTCGACACTTGATGACCAAGCTTGTTACTCACAATTTCCATCACATCTTGACGTGACCGTGGGAAACCAACCTTTGCACATCCAACAAGAAACATCTCCAGTTCCCTCTCTTCTTCTTCTGTTAAGTAGGTCGGTGGACCGCTACGTAAGCCAGTTACACGACCAGAGGCATGATCCCAGAGTGTAGATCTTGGAATCCCGTATTCCTCAGCTGCACGACGAACACTTATATCACTGGATGCTACTGCATGAAGTGCTCTTTGAAGTTTTTCACAACTGTAAGTCTTATATTTAGTTGGTCTTTCGGTGGAGGTACATGTGTAAGAATGTTTCGCACCAGAAGACTTGAAAATACGCTCTTTTAAGGGAAGATTAGGCCACATTCTCTAAGAATACAAAAGTTGACATTATATAGGAAGTGTATGGTTATAGTCTTTGGAGCCATATTAAATTAGTAGTAGTTTAGCTCCTCCCTGTATAAACATGATAGTTCTGATCATTCAACAGGTGCATATTGCACACCTCAGGACATAATGCTCAAACATGAAATTATAATGAAATAGCTAGCTCATGGCTCCGATTCTTCAGTATTTTACTTATTTTTGTTGGTATGATTTAAATACTGAAATCTAAGGCCTTAGAATGGCATAGCTATATTAATAGGGGAATAATTATGTGATCATTCCAAAAGGGAAGAATCTCAGTGCAGATAAGCTTAAGCTTAGACTGATTTTGCGAATTGGCTCTGCAACAGGCAACTAGATCTATAGCTCTATAGCTAGCTAGTTGTAAATGAAGCACATGCACTACCTACAAAACAAACCTGGTCACCAGCAGCACCAGCAGGCAGTTAAGCAGCTCTACAACACTCTTCAGTCCTTCTCCGTCGGATCGATCGACAATTGATTATGCGCGCATGCGTAAGATCGGCCGTCCGTATATTCTTTGATCATGAGAATACCAGCAGTTTATTGAAAAGGTCAGAAACTTTTTCTCTCTCTAACGTGATAGCTATGGCACAAACCTAATCATTTGTGGGATAATTTATGCCTTGAATTACTAGAAAGCAAGGTTTTTGTTAAGCGCTCGAACATTGAGGTAAGCATGCGAGAATCGATGTATTTCGGACTGTGAAACAATCAACTGTTGCAACGGTAATTTTGAAGCATAGCTACTCTTTTTGGGAATAATTTTTAGACACTCAAACTACTATTTTTATGTACTTAAATTATATTTGGGGGAGCTTTATAAACTGGAATACGGCGTCCGATTATAGGTGGTGTCTGATAATTGGTGTCTCACTCTAGATGATGTGTTAAAAGAGTATGGGTTGACTAGAGACCAGCTGAATACTCGCTGCTTTCCTGATGTTAGCAAAGCCCTAGCTGTGAAGTTAGATGAATGGGAGCTTCTAGCTCCCTTCATTGAGTTGAGTGAGCAAGACTGTGCCAGTATTAAAGAAGATATCAGTGACTATGAGACTCAATCTTTAGCTTGTTTGACCTTGTGGCAGCAAAAACTGGGAAATAGAGCCACTTACCTCATGTTGGCTGAGAGTCTGGAGAAGATTGAGCGTTTAGATCTGGTAAGAGAGCTGTATGCTTTCTATAAGGACACTTTTGCTACTTCAAATGCTGATAATACAAGAGGAGCAACTAGACCCAAAGGTGCAGCTTTAGTGGAATAACAATAGGCTTTAGCTAATTATGTTTGCTTATTACTTTAGATATTATAGGTGAAATGATAAGTCGCTTTGAGATACGGTTCAATGATCTTGCTGTAACTGCTCTTAAAGAAGTGAAAAATGGCAACAAAGCTTCAATGGAAGATTTTAAGATCGACCTCACCCTACTTCCTTCCAACATCAGACATGATCACCTGACATTTCTTCAGGAAAGCTTACCAAGTTTAACAGAAGCTTTAAATCTGCAAGAAATCTTTCAGCACTTTAACCTCTACTGGGATTACTTCAATTACACACTTCTTGAAGAAATTGTGAGCCGCTATGGAAATGATAGCCTCAAGCATCAAATGAAGTCTTATATTTCAGATTTGCATCAATTTTGGCAGAAAACTTCCATAGCCGACTTTATCCCACATTGCAAGAAGAGGAACAAATTTGAAACTATCCCTGAAGAATTCTTACAACTGAAAATGAAACATGAACTTGATAAAGAAATATCGGAGCATACACTTTTTGAACTGGAAGAGTTGAGATGTCACTTCCAGCTTCGTTATCAACTTCCAGACTTTGCAATGATCTTGTATGAGCTACAAGAAGGTAGTTTGGAGGTCACATGGCTGGTGGCCAAAGAATTAGAATGTTTAAAGAAGGATCTGAGAAGAGAGCTGAGTGACAAATATGAAAAGGAAACACAACGAATTGTATCTATCTCACTAGGAAGTGAATGTATTCAACCAGTGAGTCTTTATATGCACCCATTCCCCTTCTGCAGAAAACTCAAGTCTTGTTATAGTTGTTGCACCTGGTTTCCAGAAAGGCAGGCAGCTAGAAACTAGAGAAATTGGAAAATGTTTTGCCATATCAATTTAGCATGCATTGCTAGAATCATTTCTTGGCATTTAATAGAAGGGGGAGGGGGGGACTGGTAAATGAATAGCACATCAGGTCAGGTATCTAAATGAATCTAATCACTATAATCTATTTTGAAAATATACCTGTAGGATATAGCTACAGCTCTGATCATAGATAGCAATGCTGTGATTTTCTATGCCAGCTAGTGACTTGAAACCTTGTGGTGGCAGCCATAGTCACCTCAGTTCCGTCTATTCGAAAAATCTCCACAGCTTGCTAATAACCTTAGCACCATTACATATTTTAGATGATGTGTTTTTTTTCAGATGACATCATCAGAAAAAGAAGATTATATTGAGGAAGTATGGGAATGTGAATTTCAAGGGGAAGAGTACTATGGTGCTGTAGGTCCAAGAGATGTCCTGATAATATCTAATGAGACTGCAGAAGGTCCTGATGTTGTCCAAAGGAAGAAAGGCTGTCTGACTCAGGAGGATAAAGACAGACTAACCAGTCAAGGCATACCTCCAGACTGCTGGGATGATGATGTTAAGATGATGGAGGCAAGATATTCCAAGGAAAAGAGATTTTCTGTGGTTTCCATAGAAAGAGATACAACAGCTGAACACATACTGAGCACAATTGATACATTGCTGAAAAATACTAAAAAACCAGGAGGTAAGAAATTTAACTAGCTACGTAGCTAGCTATATTCCCTGAAATATCAATCTTTTGATTCATGCAGTTCGTATTCACTACATTGGCCCTGGCAGGAGAAACACTGGAGACTGGTGTTTCAAGGATGGCTTCATCACCTTCAATAACATTATTACTCTATATGAGAAATACTTCAAAGGAAAAAGAGCACTAACGATTTATCCTGACTGCAGTTATTCAGGACAGTGGGTGAAACAAGGCATGGAATATTTGGACAAGTGCAAAGTTCAGCCATGTGGACATTCTGCCAGGGCTGCTAAAATCATCTTGTCTATTAGAGCGTCATGTCGATCACATCAAATACCACACACATTGCTGTACTCAGCGAGGGGGCAAGGCAATGATAAAAACAATAGAGCTGTTACTTATCGGCTTGAGTTTGAAATTTGCTCAGATCAACACACACGTAGCTTCAATTCTTCTACAATCACGTGTAAGAAAGGAGCAACATTTGAAGATCCCTGCTCACTACCACATGATTACACTTGGCATAAGAAGAGCGAAGAAAAGAGGGTTCGTCTAGTCAGTGGGAAAGTGGCTCATGGCAAACAAGCCTGGCACTACGTATTGCTAGTCGATGATGAAGAAATGATAGATATGTTCAATGCAAAGAACAGTGATATTATTGATGTGGCTGATTATGGACAAATCCTCAAGTCTGGGTGGGGTCAAGAGCCACCAGATGAAGTACGAGAATGGATAAAGAAAAAGTATCCATACTACTGAGACAGGAACTGACCCAAATGTCATTTACAGTATGTAACCATTTGTGTGTTTACAGTACCTGTTTACTATGTTTATTCTTACATGTGCAGTACATGAATATATATTAAGTGTGGCCTAGTATCAGTAGCTGTATACAGATCTTTATGAATATGATCTGATTGGTCAAATTCACTATAACTAGCTCTAATTATTAGAATAAGAGGATTCATTGTTCTAACATACGTAACACTGGGTCTTTATAGATTAATTTAGTCACCACAATGGTGCGACTGTAATTTCCTGTTCACAAGGGAGCTACTACTTCAGCAATGCTATGAGGACACTTCCCTCATCATTAACTCATTGTTAATAGCTACTTAGTTCCACCAGAAGCTGATGGAGAAGCTGATGTCAAGTGAGCGGACAACGCCAGCACTGAGGGGGATGTAGAGCATCTCAGAAAACTCCGCCTCTCTCAACAGGGGAGATCACATCCACCTAGAATATGATAGCCATGTCAGTACACAATCAGTATCTGCTCAGGAACTTGGTGGAACTTCTCAGTGTGGGAACAGTGAACCTCCAATGAAGGACACTCCAAAAGAGGACAAATCTCTCAACCTGGGTCCAAGTGTGTCCTCCATTATTTGGAGGTTCCAGTGTATTTTAGGAAGAGAGAGGTGGTCAGTAAGGAATAATAAACTATGCAATGGGAAGTCCTTTTTTAAGCATGTATTCATTTCAGGATAAGGGGTTCAACTGTCCTCCTACAATGGTTATCACTATAACTACTAGCCACATCACCTGACCGGTGTTGCTGAGAATTCCAGCGTGAGGGTAGCTAGAGACAGGAGTCTAGGATTTCCAAACATCTGTGTCCCTCAACCTACAGCTCAACCTATACATTAACAGAAGAGCATGGTTACTCATCACTTGAGACCACTTGGGACTATCAATGTGACCCCAAAACCATACCAATTCAGGGGAAGAGGGAGAGGGTAAGAAGGTAGGAGGATGCTTCCAACATCCCAGGTGGATTGTTCTTAATTTCTTGCCATTTTTTAGACTGTGGCCTGTATCACCTAATTAGCTAGTAGTAATTTCTGTACTTAAGTGCATTCAGTAGTCAGTTGTGTTCCAATGTCAATTTTAAGATTTCATCTTTGAAATGTACTTATATAGACCAGAGTATTTATGGTATCACCAAATATGGACATTCTCATTTTGAATCACAGCTAACCAGCTAACTATGGCTTGCAGAGTAGTAAAACTGGATGATGAGTTGAAAGAACATGGTCTAACCAGAGACCAGTTAAACACTCCTTGTTCTCCTGAAGTCAGTAGAGCCCTAGCCATGAAGATAGTTAGCTAGTCAGTCTTTGGCTTAGCTTTTCTTTTTGGCTGGTATAATCAGAAATAAGCTACTAGCTACCCTTGATCAGTAAATTCCAACATTCTGGTAGCAGCAGTGGCTCTGGACTATCGTTAGCCAAGTCTTGGAGGAGAAGACTGAGATAGGACTAGCCTCGTTCCCAGGCCTTCCTCTCTCAAATATTCTTCTTCTTCTTTTTCTCTTCCTCCCGTGCGGTACGTGAGAGAGGAAGGCCTGGGAACGAGGCTAAGATAGGACCAGGATTTAGTTCAAGGACCCAGAGGAGCAACTGATCAGAGGGAGCAGAATAGCACAAGAGGAAACATTAATTCAAGTGAACGGTACAGGAAGTGAACGGGATGGCATCAAAGAAGAAAGGAGGCTATGAAGTGCCGCATGAATCATCTGACTTACTGGAGTTTTTGAAACACCAGGAATGGATACGACAGCAAGAGCAGGAGGACCGAGATAGAGAAAAATAAAAACAAGAGAAAATCAGGCAACAAGAAAGAGAGAAGAGAGCGTCAACATGAAGAACAAGAAAGAATTAGGAGAGAAGAGGAGAGCACAAGAGCAAGAGTTTCAGGAGAGGAAGTTTGAATTATTGCAAACCAATTTTGCCCAGTTATTGAAAACTCAGATGGAACAGACCGCAGAACTTTTTAGACTGTCAATGGAAAAGGATGAAAGGACCCGATCAGAGACAGCAGCAGAGAGGAAAGAAGACAAATGGAGGGAAGAGATTCCCAAGATAGAAACTGATGTTCGAAGAAAACATGAAATACCGAGGTGCGAATGGTGCAGGGACTTAACACCATTAATGAATACAGATCAATTGCATCACACATGGAATCAGAAGACAAGCTGGAGTACAAGAAGTTGAAGGAGGAGCTATGCCAGTTCAAGCAGCTCCAGGAGAGCTGGGGAGTCATTTTGGACATTGGAGAGGAAAAAAGGACAATTTTTTCCCCAGGTAGCCAGGAACTTAACACGACTAATACATTGGTTTGCAGAGAAGGACACTGTGAAGGAGTCACTGGATCAAGTAGTCACTGACCAGACACAGAGGCCCCTGACAACTGCAGCCTTCGATTAGCACATATGGAGGCGTGAACCCGATTCTCAGGACACTTTACCATATATGGACAATTCTAGCTAGATCATGACTCAGACAGTTGGCTTTTTGGCTGGTAGCTATAATCAGAAATAATATTTACTTAGTTACTAGCTACTCTTGATCAGTAAATCCCAACAGCCTTGCTTTTTGTTAGCTCTTGTTCAGGCAGCAGAACCATGCAGCCATGATCACAATAGACTGACAATGACTAACTATAGTTAGTCTGCGTGTTCCATGATGTGTCTTGATTTAAATTCTTGATTGGGTAATTACAGCCAGCCATCACTTGCATGCAGTACAGACAAAAAGAGCTTATAATTTCTATAACACTGGTTTGCTGTTCAGACTCCAAATGTAGATAGCTCCTACTGTCCAGTACAGTCTCTTGCTGGATCACTCCATGGATAAACAATGTTGCATTCGAATCATCCAATTATACTATTAAGGTTGTTGTGGTGTGCTTATAAGCATCAGAAAGAGCCTTTTCACTGTGAGAGCCGATAGTATTGCAACTGATATCCAATGTATGCAAGTTACCGCAGCTAGTGCTTGAGATTAGCAGCAATGACCTTTGCACCATCTGCACCAATGATGTTATGACTGAGATTAAGTGTATGCAGGTTACTGCAATGTTTGAGAGATTTAGCCAGGACCTCTGCAGCATGCACATCGATTCTGTTATGACTGATATCAAGTGTATGCAGGCTACTGCAATGCTTATGAATACTTTCGCTGTATGCACCAAGGTTGTTGCAACTGACATCGAGTGTGTGAAGGCAACGGCAATGCATCAGGGCTCCAACAAGAGGTTTTATACCACCGTCACTGATACTATTGGAACTGATGTTAAGTATTCGCAAGTCATCAAAGTCTTTCAGTACATCAGCTAGAGCCTTTGTACCGTTGAAACCAATGCTGTTACATCCAATATCGAGCTTGCGTAACTCACTGCAGTTCTGGAGAGCTTTGGCTAAACATATTGCACCATTTTCACCCAAACCATTACAGCTGATATCAAGTATGTGTAGACTAGTATAGTTCTTGAGAGTATCAGCTATAGCCCTTGTACCACTCACACCAATATTATTGGAACCAATACTCAGTGTTTGCAGGTGGCAGTGCTTTAGACCATCAGCAATAAATGTGGCACCATCTTCTCCTACATTGTTGTAACTGATATCGAGATTACGTAGGTTACTACAATGTTCAAGAGCACCAGCGAGTGATTTAGCACCAATATCAAGTGTACGCAGCATGCTACAGTGTTCAATACCATCAGCAAGATACTTATTGGAATGAATATCAAGTGTATGCAGCATACTACAGTGTTTAATACCATCAGCAAGATACTTTGCACCGTCTGCACCTATATGATTGGAATGAATATCAAGTGTATGCAGCATACTACAGTGTTTAATACCATCAGCAAGATCCTGTATTCCATTATCACCAATACAATTGGAACTAATATCAAGTGTATGTAGCATACTACAGTGTTTAATACCATCAGCAAGATACTTTGCACCATCTGCACTAATTTGACTGGAATGAATATCAAGTGTATGTAGTTTACTGCAGTCTTTGAAAACATTAGCAATATCCTTTATTCCTTTATCACCAATATGATTGGAACCAATATACAATGTATGCAGACTACCACAGCAGTGCTTAAGACCATGAGCAAGATACTTTGCACCAACTGCACCAATATCATTGGAATCAATATGAAGTGCGTACAGGTTAGTACAGTTTTTAAGAGCATCAGCAAGACCCTTTGCACCATCATCACCAATATGATTGGAACTAATATCAAGTGTATGCAGCACTCTCTGACATCTCTGTGTTAATAAATATAATGCTATACTTTCTGCTTCATCACTTCCAATACCTCTACTCCTAATGCTGAGTGTGTCAATAATGGTATCTTGTGTACTCTGCAATATGATATCAGCACCATGTTCTGTGATATCATTAGACCACAAAAGAAGCTTGAATGATTCGTTATGCTTTACAATGTTAGTTATTGCTAAAGCTCCTTTATCACCAATGTGATTACAGCTCAAGTCTAGTGTATGGAGGTCAAGACAAGTTTTAATGCTGTCAGCAAGAGCCATTGCTCCTTCATCAGTAATCAGGTTAAGAGAAAGTTCGAGTGTTTCAATAGTGCTACATATTTTTATACCATTGGCAAGAAGTCTAGCTCCTTCATCACAGATGTTGCAGTTTATGAGACTAAATCTGCTGAAAGCTGAACTGCTTCGTATATCACTTGAGAGGACTTTCACTTCTATCAATCGAAATTTACAAAAGCTCATATTTACATCAGATGATTCACTAATGCAGTAAAAATAGAATGGTAGGGAAAGTTTGGAAGATAGATCCTTCTTGGTATTATCAGAAAAATAAAAATTAACAAAATTCTTGCAATGGGACATGAAAGAATTTAGCAAATACTGGGGAAGATTACCAGAAAAGTAAAGTGGGTTCCGCATCAATTTTAAGTACTTTAAGGTTAGAATGGTTCAAGCCATCAGTTAGACCTTTCACTGCATCTCTATCAACCTGTGTACCAGTGATGTCCAAGATTTCCAATGATGGCAATGCATGCATTAGTTTGTTAACTGTTGACTGATACAGTTATGACCATGAAAACATAGAGTAGTCAGTAATGAAATATTCTCCTTAGCTTTTTTCACTAGTATACTTATCCCCTCCTCTACTAATGTGCATCCATCAAATACGAGTGTATCGATAGTACCTTGTGTTGCATTGGAAACAACAAAAGCAATGGCATTGAAATCTGAAGGAGTTAAAAAGCTATCTTTGAAAGAGAGACCACTATCCTCCACTATACTATTGCAGGTGCAGGCGGCTCGGCACATCCTTCCTGATTATTGATTTTAGAATGGCCCAAATATACACTCACCCCTCAGGTATACCGACTTTCATTCAATAGTAATAGCTTCTAATTCAATTAGTGCAGATGGTGCAAAGTATCTTGCTCATATATAGCCCTGAGCTAATTATTCATTTATAGATCCCCATTATTCAAATATTGTATTCAACATTTTGCTCCCTATTATTCAACAGACAGCCCCCTATTATTCAAAACTGAGTGATGACAACACTCTGACTGACTGACCAATGTGGCTAGAGACAAGTTATAAGGATCATTATTAGGGATGTACATTGACAGGATTGACAGTCATAATTATTACATAGTTCATTAACTCATCGATTATTGTACTGAAGCATCAAAGATGTCTCAGTTAGAGCCTATTATTCAATTTCTGAAAGAAGCTACCTATTATTCAAAAAATTATTCCCGAATAATTAGCTCAGGCCTACTCATATATGTCTTGGGTCTTGGTAATATGCATACACTTGATATTCCTCTAATCATATTGGTGATAATGGAATAAGGGATCTTGCTAATGTTTTCAAATCTTGCAGAAATCTGCATAAACTTGATATTCATTCCAATCATATTGGTGCAGATGGTGCAAAGTATCTTGCTGATGGTATTAAACACTGCAGTATGCTGCATGCGCTTGATATTAGTTCCAATCGTATTGGTGCAGATGGTGCAAAGTATCTTGCTGATGGTATTAAACACTGCAGTATGCTGCATGCGCTTGATATTAGTTCCAATCGTATTGGTGCAGATGGTGCAAAGTATCTTGCTGATGGTATTAAACACTGCAGTATGCTGCATGCGCTTGATATTAGTTCCAATCGTATTGGTGCAGATGGTGCAAAGTATCTTGCTGATGGTATTAAACACTGCAGTATGCTGCATGCGCTTGATATTAGTTCCAATCGTATTGGTGCAGATGGTGCAAAGTATCTTGCTGATGGTATTAAACACTGTAGTATGGTGCATATGCTTGATATTAGTTCCTATCGTATTGGTGATAATGGAGTAAAGTATCTTGTTGATGGTATTAAACACTGTAGTATGTTGTGTACACTTGATATTCATTCCAATCGTATAAGTTCAGATGGTGCAGAGTATCTTGCTGATGGTATTAGAACACCCAATCATATCGATCCCAGTCATATTGGTTTTTTTATATTTTTAAAATTTTTTTTAGTTTTTTATTTTTATTTATCTATTTATTGTTATTTTTTAAAATGAATTCAGCGATGCACAAATAAACAAGTCCGTCAGTCAGAACACCCCGTGTAGAGAGGGGGGAAGAGGTGGGAGGCGATGTAACCATAAACAGGCATTGCCGTGCCACAGGGCGATGGCTAGTCATCCAAAGAGGTGCTTGGAAGAGTTAGAAGAGAATCAGTAGTAGCTACCCACTCTGTCTGCGATGGCATTGCCAATGGAGCAAACAGTTTGAATTGTGTTGTCAGCAAGGCCACCTAACATTTCTACTGAAGTGCAAGCCTGCCAAGCGGCAAGCTGATAAAGAAGATGCTAGCTTGCGGTTCACTCTCGTCTGAAGAGTGTGGCCCGGGGTGAAGGAGGCTTCATTTAGAGTCTGCTGCTGCATGATTCATATAATTATTTGACCACTGCAAGAGGGGGGCTGATTGCATGCCAGAGCTGCAGGACGGCCCCCTTTCCAATTGGGTAGGAGGATGTCAGCTGGGCAAGAGAGGGAGCTGGCAAGGAGGCCAGGGGTCTCCTTGGAAGGGGCCAAGGCTGCGGACTGGGCTGCAGAGAAGACCACGTTACAGTGGTGAACTTAGATTTCAGTATAAATTCAGTATTTTTACCATATTTTCAGCCATTTTTAAGTAATACCAATATAAAATGTGTATAGTGAATTTGCCTAAATTTCAGTGTTTTCAGTATTTTTTGGTCAAATCAGTATGGTTGGAGGCTCTGACGTTACGTATGGCATTATGCCGGGAAATGCAATCACCATTTCCACTGGACCCAACCTGGTGATCACCAAAGATGTTAGCAGTGTCCCAGCATTCTGGGCAAGGAAGTAGATTACTTTGGAAAGGAACTCCCAGCCAGTAGCTACCACAGGCAGCATTGGAATTCTCTGTCTTGAAGATGAAGACCCAGTGATGTTGATGGCACCACATTAAGCCAGTCCCTTGCATCGGGCAGACTTGAAGAGTATGCCAGAGCTCATGAGTGGATGGTGGGGGCAGAAGAAAGTAAGTTCTGGAAGGAGGATTCATCAATGCAGTGGGAAAGAGAGTGTTGCCATAGAGGGACATCAATATCATCAATATTTGCCAGTCTGGGCGGGCTGCTGTGGTGGCAAGGGCCCTCATGACAGGGATGGTATAAAGTGTTGATCTAGGCAGGTGACCAAGGATGTGCTCCACCAGATGCTTGGAGGCTGTGCTGGAGGCCAAAAAAGTAGCTGGAGTGTGCAGTGAGGCACTGCAAAGATTAAGGCCACCAAGACTGCTGGGGAGGCTTGCCTTTAGCCATGACCAGTCCGACAAAGGACCACGATAGATTCCAGGGTGTCATGGATGGCTTGGTCGAAATCAGATGAGGATTGCTGTATATGGCTGGTTCGCCTTATCTCTCCACCCTCTGATAGAGAAGATTGATCAAGTATGAAGTCCCTGGCCTCTCCCTCAATGCTTGGTACCTTGATGACGGTACCCTTATGGGTCACCCTGAGGACCTGGCTGCTGCCCTCCAAATCGTTGAGAGAGAGGGCCCCCTCTTGGGCCTCCACCTTAACAGAGGAAAGTCTCTTCTCTTCATTCCCAAGGAAGCTGATCATTAGCAATCTCCACTACCAGCCGACATTCCCATCACACAACAGGGCTTCTCCCTCCTTGGCTGCCCCATTGGACTACCTGATTTCTGTAAGGAGATCTTTCAGGCTAGGTTGACAAGTGAGGACTTCCCTAGGTGCTCTGCGAGACTTAGGTGACTCCCAAGCAGAGATTACTCTCTTGCGTTCCTGTCTTGCACTCCCCAAGGTCTCGTTTGTCCTTCGGGTCTGTCCTCCCAGGTGGTCCCCTTGCTGCACACCACAGGAGCTGCAGATAGTTTCTTTTCCCATGAATGGAAAAGGTTGGCAGGAATAGCATGCTTCAATCCAGGCAGAAAGGGTGAGGATTATTGTATCTCTACTCAAATTTCTTTATTGTGCACAAAAGCATGCAGAATAAAAAAAGGATGATGGCGGCGGGCGCCCACAAATTAACTGAAACATGACATAACATTACATAAGATGATATAAAGCCTATGTGATTACAGTTACACAATATAGCTACATAATAATCAAATAACATAAGAAAATAGTACAGTCAGTTCTCAGATATTACAGGGATGCAGTTACGAGTCTCCACAAACATGGCCTCCAGTTGAAGGCATTACTGAAGTCAAAGAGGAGTGTCCATCGTTGACTTGGGAGGGAGGAGGACATTAGGTGGGAAGCAGCATGAATGATTGCTTCACACCCTCTTTTGACACACACACACACACACACACACCTAGTTGAAGGGGGTGAGAGAGGAGAGGGCTGATTGGCAAGCGATATTAGCAAGATATTTCAAGGTCAACCGGCGTAATATTTCACCAACTGCTATGGGGCGCAAGCCCCCATTCTTTTTCCTAATCACAAGGAGGACAGCACTGCAGAGGTGAGGTAGGATGGAGGGAGGGAGTTTGCCAGAGGCAAGGAGGTTAACGAAGTAAGTCAAGGAGGAGAGGGCAAGGGTGGCTCAATCAGGGGATGGACATCCCACCGCTTCTCGAAGATGGCTTGGGTGCAGACCAGATGGACCTGGGGCCGAGCCATTGGGGAATGATTTCACCCCTTGTAGGATGACCGATTCCGTAAGAGTTGGAGACGAAGGTACAGGGCCAGGAGGTGGAATGGGGGAGGGGCCTGTGGGTGCTTATTGTTCATATCTTTTATCACCTCTGCGAGGGATTATCCAGACCCTCTGTTGAGACAATGTCTGGCAGGGAAAATGTATAGGTAGCAATAAGTTAATAATAACGACACACACAACTACAATACATTCAACAAAACTCAAATCTAGTCCTTGATCTAGCTCACAAAAACTGGAATAATCTAGTTCATAGTGAGAATACCTGGCTATGATTAAAGAGTAAATTAATCAGCACTATTGTTAGCTCATTCCTTTGATGTGGAGATAGAGTCTTGTGACTTCCCGAGGGTGACCTGTATCTCTGGCATAGGAGTGCATCTCCAACATCCTCCTCCTCTTCTTCGGCAGCAAAGCTGCTGGGTGGAGGTTCTTCTTCACTCCAACTTTGGCGGGACAGACCATCCGCATTCCCGTTACTTGCTCCTGGTCGATGTCAATCAGGTACTGGTAAGGCTGAAGAGCTAGTGCCCACCGTGCAAGTCAAGCACCACCATTCCTCATAGAATCCAAATATTTGAGGGCCCCATGGTCAGTAATGATCTTGAAAGTCCTTCCCAGTAGGTAAACCGAGAAATGTTTGACAGCATTCACAACCGCCAAACACTCTTTCTCTGTTGTAGTGTATTTTGTCTCTCGTGGCATAAGTTTCCTGGAATAGAATGCAATAGGTCTATCGTCAGAACCTTCTTGTTGACTGAGAACCGCACCAACACCCCTGTCTGAAGCATCTGTCTGTAGGATAAATGTTTTGTTATAGTCCGGGCAGGTTAGAGTAGGGCCTTGTAGCAGTCTTTCTTTCAACCTGAGAAATGCTTGTTGGTGAGAGCCTTCCCACTTGATCTTCTCCGGGGATCCTTTCTTAGTTAGGTCCGATAGAACTGCTGATACTTCTGAGAATGAGGGGATGAAATGGCGGTAGTAGCCTGCTAAACCGAGAAATGATCTGACGTCTTTCTTGGTAAGTGGTTGTTTGAAGTCTCGAATGGCTTTCAACTTGCATTCTTCTGGTTTAATGTCTCCTCTTCCAACAACGTGTCCAAGTAAAGTGCACTCCGCCTTAGCAAACTGACATTTGCTCCTCTTCATAGTCAGTCCAGCTGCAGTCGATTTCTTGAAGATATCCTCTAAGTCCCTCAGATGTTGGTCCCAAGTTGCACTGTAGATGACCACGTCATCCAGATAGGCCGTGGCATAATCATCTGTTCCAACCAATACCTCATCCATCAACCGCTGAAAGGTAGATGGGGCACCTTTAAGTCCGAAAGACATCCTGTTAAACTCGAACTTTCCAAATGGTGAGGTAAAAGCTGTTTTAGGCTTGTCTTCTTCAGCAACCGGCACCTGGTAGTAGCCTTTACTGAGATCCAGGGTAGAAATGTACTTTGCTCGTCCAATGGTCTCCACCAGTTCATCTGTCCTGGGCATCTGATAGGGATCATCAGCTGTCTTAGACTTTAACTTCCTGTAGTCGATACACATTCATAAGAGCCATCCTTCTTCCGGACTGTGACAATTGATGAATTCCATGGACTCCTTGACTGTCTGATCACTCCAAGCTCCAGTAACTGCTGGATTTCTTCTTGAACTGCTTTCTGCCAGGCAAGAGGAATTCGATATGCCTGCTGTTTCATGGGTGGACTACTGCCTGTGTTAATAGAGTGTTCCAGTAATTTTGTGTGTCCCGGTAGGTCATTGAATGTCATCTTGTATTTCTCCAAAAGTTCTCTCAAGTCCTTCTGTTTCTCTGGAAGTAAATCTTCACCTGCTGCATCTGTGCTGCCTTCTCCTGGTCTTGTGACTTCCCGAGGGTGACCTGTATCTCTGGCATAAGATGTGTTGGGAGTGCATCTCCAACACCCTCAGATGTTAATGCTTTGATGGCCTTGCTGTATAGACCGTCCTACACATCTTATGATGTTACTGGAAGAAGAGGCTGATGCAGACCGCTCCCTACGGAAAGAGACTGGGCATTCACCATAGCCTCTGACCACAAGATGTTTAAGTCCCCATCCGACTATTGTTAGAGGCGTGTTTTCACTGTATGCAAGATCTCCCGCCATCGTAAAAGGTGTCCAGCTGCAGGCCTGGATAACACACATTTCGCCAGCATAAAAAGTCTGGACCAGTTGGAGAGGTCATAGAGGGAATTTGCCGTGGAGGAGAGGCAGTCACTGAGGGTGTGGGCCCACTTGTCCCTAGCTCCTTTTGGGACATGGTGAAGGGTGGAGATGTGAGTCTGGAGGATGACAGAGAGAGGAGGTAGGTTTGGAGAGGAGGAAGTCACAGAGGGGGGCTGGCTCACTGCTAGAGGCAACAGAGGTAGATATGGACTGTGAGGATGTCGTGGGGTGCCAAAGAGGCAGTTGAAGATTTAGAGGTTAAAGTTGAGGGGCCACTTGGGAGGATGTTTCGGCATTTTACTGACTCTCCAGGTAGGCACCGCAAACAGGGACAAGAGCACCTTAGGCATTTGGTAGTGCCATTGCAGTGACAACAGCGAGTGGAAACTGTACAAGTGGCTGAAGAAGTGGAAAAGAGTTCGAAATAGAGCACACCTCGCCTGCTGGATGACTATAAAACATGCCTGCGTTAGGGAGTGGGTTTTCAAGTCCCAGGCACAACCTGGGTAGCTGGACTGCTCCCCCTGAGGCGGACTACTGAACTGATGAATGAGAAGACACACGAATCATGCGCAATTGTTGCGCATGATTCGCTTCAAGGTTGATATGGCTGTTAATTGTATTACTCAAGAAGAATTTCACTAAGGTTAATACATGAATCAGTCTGGTTTGAATCACATGTGTCCTATATTATGCAACAAGTAAAATTGAATACTCAATTATTAGCTAATTACACACTGACAGTGTTAAAACTTGTAGCTATATTGTTCTCCACACATTGGACTTGAGCTGTAATCACAGTGGTGATAAAGGAGCATTATTTTGGAATAATGGCACCACAGTACAGAGTACTTATAATGTATTTGAGATAAGATCTAATGCTCTCATCAACACACTCACTATCAAGAAAAGAGGTCTAGGGTGCAATGAAGCAACCATGGTAGCTTCTCATATCTTAAGCTACTCTGAACATCGGAATGAGTTTAAAGATGTATGTCCTCAGTCTGGGGCTTTTTCTGTGGACTTAGACATTCATGATTACTACTGATCTACAGACACTCGATCTGAGTGAGAATTGCATAGGTAGCACTGGTGCTAAATCACTTGCTGGTGCACTTGAATATTGTAGTAACCTACATTATTATTTTGCTGATTTCCATTGTGATGTGTTGATCATAGTATCCAGTGAGTCCCTGGAAGGTCCTGATATCGTCCCCAGGAAGAAAGGCTGTCTGACTCAGAAGGATAAAGACAGACTAACCAGTCAAGGCATACCTCCAGACTGCTGGGAGGATGATGGCAAGTTAATGGAGGCAAGGTATAAAAAGGATAAGCTACATACTGTACTCCCCATTGAGAATAAAGAAGATATGACAGCAGAGTATGTACTGCAGAAGATTACTACACTATTCAACACCACATCAAAGCAAGGAGGTATTGATATCAATCTATAGTGCATAGCTTTGTTTAATCTGCTACTCTATCTATGTACATGTGCAGTTGAAATCTACTACATTGGCCCTGGCAGGAGAAACACTGGAGACTGGTGCTTCAAGGATGGCTTCA
The DNA here is from genome assembly GCA_963924555.1 of Crambe crambe. Taxonomy (NCBI): domain Eukaryota; kingdom Metazoa; phylum Porifera; class Demospongiae; order Poecilosclerida; family Crambeidae; genus Crambe; species Crambe crambe. The sequence goes on from OZ004593.1 coordinate 1,413,999, forward strand.
TTACCTTCAACAATATTGCATCTTTGTACAAGAAGCATTTCTATGGGAAACTGCTGTGCATTGTATCTGATTGTAGCTACTCTGGAAAGTGGATTAAAGCATGCACTGAATTCTTGGATGAGCATGGAGTACAACCCTGTGGCCATTCTGGAAGAGCAGCAAATCTCTTCCTCACAATAGCATCTTCATGCCTGCCACACCAAATACCACACTCCTTGCTATTCTCAGCAAGAGGGTTGGCCAATGACAAGAACACTGGAACACTTTATCCAACAGGGCATTTCATTAAAGTAGCTGAGGGCCAACATATACCTGCAAACATTGTGACTACAGGAATAGTTTGCAGAGATGGTGCAACATTTGAAGATCCCTGTTCACTTCCAGATGACTACACATGGCATAAATGGATCATAGATGATAGGGTTTGGCTACTTAGAGGTGAATATCAGGATCAACCAGCTTGGAAATTAGTCTTTTTAGTCGATGATGATGAAACAATAGAAACTTTCCTTCATAACATCTGGAATGACATTCCTATTGATGTAGAAGACTACTGTCAAGTTCTCAGGGCTGGTATTGGTCAAGATCCACCAATTGAAGTACAACAGTTCATAGTAAATGAACACCTCTTTCGTATAATGATTCCTACACTTAAAGTTCTCTTCAAATGACATTGCATACTTTAACTAGTGTCAAGTGATTGCAATTGCATGCTTTCATATATGATTATGTTCTGTTTTCGTCACTTTTTAATAATACTGTACAATGAGTGTGCTGTCATCAACTCTGTTGCAGTTCAGTGGCTATAACAGCTGCTGAAAAAATCGAAGTTGCCCATTCAATAGCTTTTGCAGATGTGGAAAGTAAAATGAATGGTTGAATTGTTCACTATCAAGGAAGACAGACTAACCTTAGAGGGAGAGTATGACCATATGAATTATGTTATTGCTAGTAATGGAGGATGATTCTCTGTGAACAGAAAAGTGCTTTAGCTAATTGTGTACATTAGCCATGAAAGGTGTACAGCTACATCAGTCAATCACACCACACACCCCACCAAGTCATGGGAGCTCAGATAAAGCCAGCCCAGTTAGGGTCATGTAACTAGAGCTACTTTGAAAAATGATGTGCTGACTTTGTATCTGCAGATGCAAAAACAAAGTGGTGGCATATCTACTCAACATTAATTAGTGTTGTGCAGCATGTGATTCCTCAACCAAATAACTGCATATTGAGATTCATCACATAAGCTAATGAATCACACTACACATGCTCCCATGGATGTCACAATAATTCTATAGCAAATGTTAAACTATTCAGAACTATTAATGTGCTACAAAGGGTTTAGCTACTTAGAGGGTCAACCAACTTCTCAATGATGATGAAATAATGAGAAGTATTCCTTCATAACATCTTGAACGAGTTCGGGCCAGCATTGTTTAAGATTCACCAGTTGAAATGAATCAATATTCACCAGTTGAAGTGAATCAATCGATGCAAATGTATATCGATATTTAATTTGGAAATCCTAAAGTTCTCTTAAAATGAAATCTCATCTCATATTGATTTTTAGCTACTGTCAAGTGATTATGGCTACTTTGTTATTATGATTGCATCCTCACTTCTTTAGGTAATTATGATGGGGTTCTACGATTCTTGTCTTTGACTAACAACTATCTGTTAATTATTAGCTATGGCTATTATCTGTTGGAATATGAAATGTGTACTAGCTATCCAAGGATTAGGGTAGGCTGACAAAAGTGAACTGTCCATAGGATTAGGGTGCTCTGAATACTGAGTCCTTATAGAGTACATTTAGCTATCACACCACCCCTGGGTTTAGCTATGAGGTGTGCTTTTAATTCAAAGCTGGCAAAGTAAGGCCATAAGTATAGTGAACTCACAATGATGTTAGCTAGCTATACTGACCTTTATAAACATGTATAGCACTTATAAGAACAGTGGAATTGGAAATGGGACTCCTGGATAGCTAGTTAAAGAGTATGACCACATAGCTATTGGGGAAGCATGGAGGAGTTTCGGCAGTGGTGCCTAGGCATGTGCATATTATTCCTTTTATTTTATCTATTATACTATGCACTAATTCTCCAATAATATTATTAATTTTTACCCATTTATGCTCCTAATTATGTTTTTTCTTTGTATCCAAAAATAATAATGACCATGGATTGTATTGTAACATAATAGATGCCTCTACATAATCCTCCAGGCAGTTTTGCTGCCTGGAGGAACAAGGGTATAGAGGGATCTGAAATATTATGCCTAATAATTATGTTCCAGGAAGTGATTATGACTGAAAAGCATTTATTTCAGTCCTATTATGACTGTAACTTCATAGCCATGACCAGTAGCTACCTATTCATAGTATTTGCGGTAGCTATATTATAGCTTAAGTCTTACATTGATATAATTAGCTATAACCTCTTTATGGATGCAAGCATCATGTTGGCTTGAATTTCTCTATCAGACTAGGGAAAATAGCTACCAAACAACACTATTACGTACATAAACAAGCACACTACTTTGTGATCTACCAAGTATCACTTAAGTTAACTAGCTAAGTATAGTAAGTTAACTCTGTTATTATTAAATTAGTTATTTTTCAAGGTACATCACTTCCCAGTATCATCACCAAATATAAACATTCTCATTTTGAATCAACAACACATGTAAGAACAACAACGCTAACTATATACGTAGCTATGAAATGATGAAGCAGTTATGCATACACATTTCCATGCAGTTCATCACCAAATATAGACATTCTCATTTTGAATCACAGCTAACCAGCTATGGCTTACAGAGTAGTAAAACTGAATGATGAGTTGAAAGAACATGGTCTAACCAGAGACCAGCTAAGCACTCCTTGCTCTCCTGAAGTCAGTAGAGCCTTAGCCATGAAGATAGATGATTGGAAACTACTAGCCCCTTTCATTGGGTTGAGTGAACAAGACATTGCTGCCATTCAAGATGACAATAGAAGTTATGAGACCCGGTCTTTAGCCTCTCTGACTAGATGGAGGAGACAGTTTGGAAGCAAAGCCACTTACCTGATGTTGGCTGAGGGTCTGGAGAAAATTGGACGTTTGGACCTGGTGGGAGAGCTGTGTGTGCTCTGTGAAAACACTCTTTCCACAAAACCTAAAGGTAACTGATAATACAGTTGATAATACATACAGTGTACAGTAACTATCAGAAATTACATAGCTAGCTGAAGTCAGTTATAATTATGTGAGAGAAAACAAAGTATCCATTTTTGGATGTTTGGTGAGAAGAATTACTGCATAGAACACATAGCCAACAGTAATTTTGGCAGTTTCATCATCAAAGCATGTTAGATCTTAATTCAAAGAGCAATTTCTGTTACTATTCATAGGTGACTTGGATGAAATAATAGGTCGTTTCGAATTGAGGTTCAGAGATCTCGTCGTGAGTATTCAAAAGGAATTGATACAAGGGCGGAAAGTTTCGATAGAAGATTTGTTGACTGAACTCACACTCCTTCCCTCCTCCATAAAACACAACCACATGATATTTCTGAAGGAGAATATATCGAACTTAAACAAAGCATCAGATTTACGAGAGATCTTCATGCACTTTAACCTCTACTGGGATTATTTCAACTATACACTTCTTGAAGTGATCATAACAGCTTATGGGAGTGAGACCCTCAAGAAACAGATGAAATCTTATTCCTCTGACATGCAGCAATTTTGGCAGAACACAACAGTGGCCAACTTCATCCCGTATTGTAAAATGGTGCAAAAATTTGAAATTATCCCCAAGGAGTTTGTACGAGTTGAAGTAAAAGATGCTATTGACAAGCTTATATCAGAGTATACGCTTATGGAATTGGAAGAGTTAAAGCATCATCTTTGTCTAAGCTGCCAACTACCGAACTTTGCTCTGATCCTGTATGACCTAAAAGAAGGATGTGTGGAAGTCACATGGCTGGTGGCCACAGAGTTGGAAAAAGAATTAAGGGAAGCATTGAGAAGAGAGCTGAGTGGTCAGCTGGAAAAGGAAACACAACAGATAGTGTCTATCTCAGTGGGAGGTGAATGCATTAAAGAAGTGAGTAAAATTAATTTTAGACATCAGATTCTGCACATAGTTATATGTATATAGTTAGTTAAAGTGTACTGTAACATTATAGTATCTAGACTATACATAGCATATGAAGACAGAATTCCTTTCCAGTGTTTAACTCCATCATTATCTGACTTCCCACTGTTATTCCCTGTAGTATAGACCTAATGTCTCATTGGAGTATGTATGTGCATTTCAGATGACACAATTGGAAAAGAAACCCTCTGATGAAGGAGAGTGGGAGCTTACATTCCAAGGAGAGAAGTTGTATCTTGCTAATTTCCATTGTGATGTGTTGATCATAGTATCCAGTGAGTCCCTGGAAGGTCCTGATATTGTCCCCAGGAAGAAAGGCTGTCTGACTCAGAAGGATAAAGATAAACTAACCAGTCAAGGCATACCTCCAGACTGCTGGGAGGATGATGGCAAGTTAATGGAGGCAAGGTATAAAAAAGATAAGAGATATATCGGTACTGTACTCTCCATTGAGAATAAAGAAGATATGATAGCAGAGTATGTACTGCAGAAGATTACTACACTATTCAAGACCACATCAAAGCAAGGAGGTATTTATATCAATCTATAGTGCATAGCTTTCTTTAAACTGCTACTCTATCTATGTACATGTGCAGTTATTATTTACTACATTGGCCCTGGCAAGAGAAACACTGGAGACTGGTGCTTCAAGGATGGCTTCATCACCTTCAATGATATTGCATCTTTGTACAAGAAGCATTTCTGTGGGAAACTGCTGGATATCGTATCCGATTGTAGCTACTCTGGAAAGTGGATTAAAGCATGCACTGAAGTTTTGGACGAGCATGGAGTACAACCCTGTGGCCATTCTGGAAGAGCAGCAAATCTCCTTCTTGAACTGGAAGTTTCATGCCTGCCACACCAAATACCACACTCAAAATAGCAAGAGGGGTGACTAATGACAAGAATACTGGAACACTTCATTTAACGGAGTATTTAATTGAAGTAGCTGAGGGCCAGCATGTACCTGATAACATTGGGACTACATATATAACTTGCAGATATGGCGCAACATTTGAAGATCCATGCTCACTTCCAGATGACTACACGTGGCATAAACAGAGCATAGATTGGAGGGTTTGGCTACTTAGAGGTGAATATCAGAGTCAACCAGCTTGGAAATACGTCTTTTTAGTCAATGACGATGAAATAATGGAAGTATTTCTTCATAACATCTGGAATGAGATTCCTATCGACGTAGAAGACTACGGTCAAGTTCTCAGGGCCGGCATTGGTCAAGATCCACCAGTTGAAGTACAACGATCAATTGCAGAAGATTATCCATACTATATAATTTGGATACATCCTATACACTTCGAATGAAACTTCATAACTAGTTTGTGTTGAATGATAGTTGTCCTCACTTTCTGATTATGCTCTTACTTTATTCTCTGATTATTCTAGATAGTAGCTACCTGTTCAACTGACAGCTTTTGTTATAGCTAAATAAAAAATTTATTTTGGGGAGTAATTTTAGGAGTGAACAGCTTAGCAGTGGCTGAGGAGGAGTGCAACACGCTATTTAATACATAAAGTCTCCTTCAAGGCATTTTCTTCAAAGGGAAAAAAAATTCTGCAGAGCTAGCTATCATGGCTGATGGCATTAATGTTTGGTGAGTCAGCAAAATTTTATTTGATGACTCAGCAGCTATTCTACCACGTTTGAATTTCAAGTAGCATGGCTAGCCTACTTTGCCATTTACATTTCTGGACCATGAAAGCCTTATCACCCGGCACAGCATCAGGTGAGTCAGTGGTAGAGGAAAACAAGCAGCTGTCCACTCTGCTTGGGTCTTTAAATAGCTCCCCAGCGCTATCTACTCCGTTTTTTCCATGTCCCAAGGTTCTGATATAGGTGCTCACGTGTATCACGAGAAGACAGCAGCTGGAGTTGAAGGAGGGATCAACATCTGTCGCAAGGAATGGGCTCAATGTAAGAGAATCTAATTTCTTATCTTAGACTGAGGTGGCAGGGTGAAGTAAAAACATTTTCTATAAACCACTGTTTCTAGGGGTATGGCTGGTCTTGGAACTAGTACATGTTTACCCAATGGTTGCTATAGATACACACTCTGTCAGTTACGAATCATTTTTTGTCCATTTTTCAGGTCGAGGGATCACGTGGGTGCCTCGTAACAAGAAGCCTGAGAGATTGAGGGACACTTTGAGGGAGTGTGAAGTGTGTTGTACAGAGTGTCATGTGACATGAATTGACCAATCCTATCACAGATTTGTGTAGCTACATGATGATATTTCCATCTGCAGGAGTTGCTAGCTTCCCATCAACCCATTGCCATGAAGTGGAAAGGTCTGAGACACTGTCTAGTAAGTGAGACATTTTGAAGTGAGCAGTGAGAGATATCTCCAGGACTATCCCCCAGCTCCTTTCAATCAAGTAGCCATTAAACTCACTCCTGATTTTAAATTCAAAGGTGTAGGAATACGGGCTAATCCAACCCTTTATGTGATTGTAGGTCCAATTTCACACGAAATATTGAGCCAAGTAGATAGCATGCTTCTCCAAAACTGTCTTTTGCTCCAGATTTCACTAGTTTTGTCTTCTTGTTCAAGGTGCTTCTGGACAATGGTTGTCTCATCACATACACTGTAGCAAAGCACTCGGGAGACATCGAGAGGATCTTTCTGGACAAGTCACTGATATCAAGGATAGGGACAAAGATTGACAATGGTAACAGTTGGCTAGCAAGATCATAGGTGCAGGACAGGGAGGGGGGATTTAAATTATCCGAGACTATGTCATGTGGCCATGAAGAAAATAGTGCAATGAGAAACTTCCTCACTCCCTCCCCTCTGCCTGAATCTTAAAATCTAGGAGGAACTAAGATTACCTCATTATTTCTGTGCCATATATAGCAATGATTACCTCATTATTTCTGTTCTATATATAGCAATGATGGTGGGGAACTCGGTGGTCTTGACTACATCCATAGACAACAAGTTGGGACACATCAGTCTGGCCTCTCGTAAGAAGGTCTCCTCCTCTTCCCACAACCCCCTGGCCCTCACCCACACTGACTCAGGGAGGAAGCTGGAAAAACTATCAGCTCAGGACCTCAAAGTTAGTTACATTCATGTAAACAAGCAAACAAGTAAACAAACAAACACTATTAGCAGCAAACACCACATTCCATATCAAAAGATAATGTGGTCATTGAGGGCCTTGAAACGATCTCTCCATGTATACCCTGTATGCTATTTCCTAGATCTCGTATGTGACGATGGAGGGACTCCCCAGTGGACTGGTGCGACGTCACCTCATCTCCAACTGCAAGAGTGAGCTGGTGGTCATGTGGTGGAAGGACACACAGGAAGGGGGGTGGACGTGGTCCTCCATGGCTCATGGTGGCACCGACAACCTCCTCATCTTCACTCTTAATGGGTCAGTCTCTGGCAATTATCACAGTGAATGGGCCAGTCTCTGGTAATTATCAGAGTGAATGGGTCAGTCCCTGCAATTATAAGAGTGAATGGGTCAGTCCCTGGCAATTATCACAGTGAATGGGTCAGTCTCTGGCAATTATCACAGTGAATGGGTCAGTCTCTGGTAATTATCAGAGTGAATGGGTCAGTCCCTGCAATTATAAGAGTGAATGGGTCAGTCCCTGGCAATTATCACAGTGAATGGGTCAGTTTCTGGTAATTATCAGAGTGAATGGGTCAGTCCCTGCAATTATAAGAGTGAATGGGTCAGTCCCTGGCAATTATCACAGTGAATGGGTCAGTCTCTGGCAATTATCACAGTGAATGGGTCAGTCTCTGGTAATTATCAGAGTGAATGGGTCAGTCCCTGCAATTATAAGAGTGAATGGGTCAGTCCCTGGCAATTATCACAGTGAATGGGTCAGTTTCTGGTAATTATCAGAGTGAATGGGTCAGTCCCTGCAATTATAAGAGTGAATGGGTCAGTCCCTGGCAATTATCACAGTGAATGGGTCAGTCTCTGGCAATTATCACAGTGAATGGGTCAGTCTCTGGTAATTATCACAGTGAATGGGTCAGTCTCTGGTAATTATTAGAGTGAATGGGTCAGTCCCTGCAATTATAAGAGTGAATGGGTCAGTCCCTGGCAATTATCACAGTGAATGGGTCAGTCTCTGGCAATTATCACAGTGAATTGGTCAGTCTCTGGTAATTATCAGAGTGAATGGGTCAGTCCCTGCAATTATAAGAGTGAATGGATCAGTCCCTGGCAATTATCACAGTGAATGGGTCAGTCCCTGGCAATTATCACAGTGAATGGGTCAGTCCCTGGCAATAATCACAGTGAATGGATCAGTCTCTGGCATGAAACAGAAACTATTAAATTGACTACTTTTTGCTGCAGAGATAAACTTCAGTTCTGCAGTGGAGTCCAGACAGAGTATGACCCGGTAACAGTGGCTTTCAGGTATATTGTGACTCACAGACATCCCTGGATGGACTTATTTTTAATCTTCCTTTTTTTCAAAGCAAGAGTAAGGGACATATTTTGTATAGCCTGGAGAAGACAGGTCCCTCAGAGTACACACCATTCACTTATGAATATGCAGATAGAAAGGTCAGTGAAGTAACTGAATATTAAATAAGGTCAAAGGTCAGTGTACTTTATAGAAGTAACTGCAGTGGATTGGTTTTATATAATTTCCTTATGTATGACTGTGTCTACAATGTTAGATGTCCAAGGTCTCCTCCAGTCCCTCTATCACCTCAAACTGTAAGATTACAAGTACTCAGGGGAAGAGCTGTTGTAGTGAACTTCTTGTCCTTTTATGCAGCAAACGTTCTCGTGTGTGAGAGGAATAAAACTGAGTCCATGATGCTGCTGGGTTGTGAGGATGGGTCTCTGGTAAGTGGAATAGAACTGAGTCCATTTTGTTGCTGGGTTGCGAGGATGGGTCTCTGGTAAACTGAGTCCATGATGTTGCTGGGTTGTGAAGATGGGTCTCTGGTACGTAGCGTTGATTGTCGCCACACTGTACATATGAAATCAGGGCTGTACCTTACCTGTTCCTTTCTTGTCTTGTACATGTGCACTTCTTTCTCTAGATCATGTATGATGCTGACTCAACACGTGGTCAAGTGAAGAAAACCAAAGCCTTCTTCGTACGTTCTATTACGTCTTTATTGATATGATTTCAAGCCTCCCTCCCCCTTCTCTCTAGTCCCTGATCTCTCTCATTGAGTGGCATCCAGCTGGCACTGTGGCCTTCATCTGCAGTCCCAAGGGAGAGATGCAGTGTTATGACATCGGACTTAACCCACTTTTCTTCCAAATCCTCTCTGAAGACCCCAGTCCATCCACCCTCCTCCACATGGGACAATACTTCGTGTATGTGCAAGCATAAACTCTGAGTCAGCAATTCCAATTTTGCTGACATGGCACAATTTTATAGAGCACCAGCTCACTTGGACAATGCTGGATGGGGTTTGGAGATGGAACAGGGGGAGGGGCATGAAGGTTGCTATGACGATTTCATAATGATATTTGGCAGGTATGAATCTTATGGTCGTACTTTGCATAGTGATAAATACACGACTGTATTTAGTGGACCTGTGGTTTTGTTGAGGGTGGAGTTAGGGGTTCTGAGTAAGGGAAGACTTGGACCAGTGGAACTTGTCTCGGAGTAATATACGACTCAACCAAGTAGAAAAGGTAATTGGACTAGTATTAGGTACATAGGTCAACAAGATTTCAATGGTGGATCATGGTTCTTATCTTCTTGGTTTAGGCCATTTCCATACTGGAGAGGTTGAGTTGGAACTACCAGCAAAATGACAGCTTCTCCTCCATGACTCTCATCCTCAACCATCTCCTCACCCAACCACTCTCCGCACGCACAGAAAGTAGTGCAACTTCTACAACACCTTAACTCTCCAACCCTCTTGTTTCTTCCTCTTCCCTTTCCTTTACTTTATCTCTCCTTCCACTTTTCCTTCATGGTCCACCTTTATCATGCTTCTCCTTCTCCTTCCCCTATATAGGTCAAATTGACATGACTCTGGACACCTTTCTCCACCCTGAAGTCACTCCCATCTATGATCACATCCTGGACACATACAAACCTCGCATTGTCAAGTTACAAAGAAGGTTCTTCCACTTGCTTCTCAGGTAAGTCAACACATGGCAACTGGACAATCAATTCCCACTTAGAAAGTCTCCCCACTCCATTCATCTCTCCTCCCCTCACCTCCCTTCTCCTCCATTTCCCTCTCCTCTCTTCCCCTCCCTTCCCTCACCACCTCCCCTGTCATCAAGCTGATACGTATCAGCTGAACAAGAGCCACTCAATGAAAACACTTTCCTTTCCCCTTGCACAGATATGGAAGGTTGGAAAAGGCCTTTGAACTAGCAAAAGATATACATGCCAAAGATCTTTTCATGGTGAGTCATCATAGTTTGTGTGAGTTAAATGCTTCCAGTGGTAGGTACAATTTTATATCACATGTAAAAATTCATTACAGAGTGTTCACTTTCTGGCACTTGATCTGAAGGAAATGGAAATAGCTGAAACAGCACGACAGAAGGCTGAAGAGATTTCATCCACAGAATTAGGTACAGTTTGTATAATGGACACCCAGATCCTTTTGTCTTTGGTAGAGAAAATTATCCTCTTTTGGAGGTTATTTTGTATAGAGTGTATATACATGAATTGTCCTTTGTCCTCTTGTGGAGTGTGCTTTATTTGAGGTTCCACTGTGCAGTCTTATGTTCACTAGTCATTGTTACTAACTATTCCCCCTCATTATAACATGTTCATATAATTATTCTAGTGACATCATCAATGTCATTCCATTTACCTTTAGCTGAAATGGCCATGTCATGGCTGGGAGGTAGCAGCAGTGCGGCATACATCCTCTCAGACCCCAAGACCTTGTTCCACCCACCGACACGACAGCTGGCCTCCGCTGACTCGGACGAGGACATGAAACAGGCCATGTTGGCAGGCAGCAGTCACTCGTTTGAGTCCATAACCAGTAGCAACTATAGTGCAAGTCCACTTGCCGAACAAGCCATCCCTTTCCAATCTGGTGAGTCAGAAGACAATTAGGGAAATTCTCTGGTACATAGCTAACCACGTCAGTACGAGTATGTAGACAATCATTGCAGACCCATGGAGGTATAGGAAATAACTATTCAACTGATTTGATGGAATTATCATATTTTTGGAGCATTATTATTATCATGAAGGAAGTCATAGCTATGAAAGTACACTAGCCATGATTCATAGTAGCTATGGTGTATGTGTGTGTGTGTGTGTGTGTGTGTGTGTGTGTGTGTGTGTGTGTGTGTGTGTGTGTGTGTGTGTGTGTGTGTGTGCAGTGGTGGATCTAGGAGTGGGCATTTCAGGCACATGCCCCCCCCTTTTTGGTGTGGCCACTTATAAGAATTACAGTGATGCATGACAGTTTGCAAGTTAGCTGGTTAGCCAAAGCTGGGTAAAAAAAATTTTCGCGCGCAAGCGCGCAGATATTTTTTCCATAAGCCTGCATGCCCCCCCTTTTTTAAAATCCTGGATCCACCACTGGTGTGTGTGTGTGTGTGTGTGTGTGTGTGTGTGTGTGGTTTCACTGTTTAGTTAGTTATTCTGGCATCCCTTACAGAGTGAATTGATGTTGTTTTGTTTCGTTGCAGATCACTCTGCCACACCTTCCAACTCGGAATTGGAGGATTGCAGTGACAATGAAGGGACACAAGAAGCCACATGATAGACCACACCCACCACTCATCCACCATTCATCACTGTATCTCTCAATGACTCAATCAGTCACTTTAGCAATATCAAGACTAGCTCTAATGATGTTCATTCAATGTCTCAGCCACAATGTTCTCTTCATGACCTCTTGACTTCTTGCACTGTAAAAACAAATGTGTAAAATAATCGCAACCAAATAACCATCAAAAATAGAACTCAGACAACCATTAATCATACACTGCAGCAGTATTATTATAACTAGTAGCCAACTGGATAGAGTGTTGCATAATTTATAAGCTACAATGAATCTCATTACTTTAGGTAGATAGATCCACCCACTTTTCCTGATCAGATAACTAAGGACTGCAGTGATGGCTTCTAATATAAAAGTGGAGTTATGTGATGTCCTGACAGAACATGGATTGACAAGAGATGAACTAAACATCCCTTGTCATGCTGAAGCTTGCAACTCCATAGCCATGAAGCTGGACAGGTGGGAATTGCTGGCTTCCACCCTTGGTTTGGTTGAGGAAGATTGCACTGCTATCAGGGAAGATTACAACACCAACTATGCTGTTCAACGTTCAGTGTCTCTGAATACATGGAGGAGGCAGCTTGGAAGTAGGGCCACTTACTTGATGTTGGCTGAGGGTCTGGAGAAGATCAAGCGTTTGGACCTGGTGGGAGAGCTGTGTGTGCTTTATAAGGACACTGTTGATAGTCAAGAATCTGACAATATCAAAATACTGAGAATAGGATCCAAAGGTACAAATCATATGTATGTACATGTATGATTGAGCCAATTAGCCATTGAGCTGTTATGACTAGTTTTGAAGTCTGGCTATACTTTACATAGTATTCTATTTAATGATCACAGATAACTTGCATGGATGAAATAATAAGTTGTTTTGAGTTACGTTTCAAGGATCTCGTTGTGGCTATTCAAAAGGAATTTTAAAAAGGAATTTATTGGAGGATTTGCTGACTGACATCACCCTCCTTCCATCTGCCATCAAACAAAATCATCTAGCATTTCTGAAGGAGAATATACCAAACTTAAATAAAGCGTTGAATTTACAAGAGTTCTTCACATAGCTACCTTAACCTCTACTGGGATCACTTCAACTACACACTTCTTGAAGTGATCATAAAAGCTTATGGGAGTGATACCCTGAAGAAGTTAATGAAATCTTACGTCTCTGACTTGCATCAGTTTTGGCAGAAGACTACAGTGGCTGACTTCATCCCTTATTGTAAGAAGATGCAAAAGTTTGAAATTATCCCCAAGGAGTTCGTACAACTTATAGTAAAAGATGCTATTAAACCTATATCAGAGTATACGCTTATGGAATTGGAAGAGTTAAAGCGTTATCTTTATCTAAGCTGCCAACTACCGAATTTTGCTCTCATCCTATACAACCTAAAACCAGGATGTGTGGAGGTCACATGGCTGGTGGCCACAGAGTTGGAAAAAGAATTGAGGGAAGCATTGAGAAGAGAACTGAGTGGTCAATTGGAAAAGGAAACACAACAGATAGTGTTTATCTCAGTGGGAGGTGAATGCATTAAAGAAGTGAGTAAAATAATTATTAATTTGGACATCACTGTGTAATGATCAGCGTGCAATATCGGTAGCCATGGAAAACAATGCACATGTATTGAATCATTGCAGATCACAACAACATGTGGCTACAGAGAGAGGCTCTACTAATTGCTACTCAGTGATTTAATTTTCATATTTATACCAACTTGGATGTTGCCTTAAAATGGGCACTTGTTTTTTGATGTGACCAATCAGATTAGACTATCATGAAAAGTATTACAGTAATTGAGTAACAAATAAAAGAGTCTCTCTCTGAACATAGCATACTCGTAGCCTACATATCAAATGGCTTGCAAAGTAGAACTAGATGACTTGTTGAAAGAGCATGGGTTGACCAGAGACCAGCTGAATACTCACTGCTTTCCTGATGTTAGCAAAACCCTAGCTGTGAAATAGATGAATGGGAGCTTCGAACGACATATCTATTTCATTAGGATGTATTCAACCAGTGAGTCACACAACATTCAATCAGCTTGTTCTTTTTGGTGCCCATTCCCTTCTTGGGAAAATTCTCAAGTCTTCCCAAGGCAAACAGTGTACAAGGTAGAGAAATTTGTACTTGAAAATACTTTACCATATTAAAGCAGCATGCATTCTTAGGATGCACTCTAGCTATATTATGTCAAGGGCATATTGAGGTGCTACATTTCATCAACAATCAGGGATAGGGGGACTGGTAAATACTTGTGAAGTGGATGCCCTTTATATAAAAAAAACAAAAACAAAGCAAACAACAAGCCGGCCATTTTGATATTTCAGCCATAGTAGCTATGTGATCGTGACTACAATAAATCATCGCAGGCTGACTGTGTGAGGCATGAATCTCTTTGGAGTGATGAGGTTACTATAAATATAAAATAGTGCATCAGGTTACAGTTGTCAAGCATCTAGCTTAACAACAGAAATTATGTGACCTAGTATGAATATCATCATTTGAAACCTTGTGGTGGCAGCTATAGTAACCTCAATTCCATTCTGTTCAAAAAATCTCCTAATAACCTTAGCTAGCACATTACATTTCTTAATAGCTAGCAATTTATAATATTATATGGTGTGTACTTCAGATGACATCATCAGAAAAAGAAGATTATATTGAGGAAGTATGGGAAGGTGAATTTCAAGGGAGAAAGGTCTATTATGCTCTAGGTCCAAGAGATGTTCTGATAATCTCTATTGAGACTGTGGAAGGTCCTAATGTTGTCCCCAGGAAGAAAGGCTGTCTGACTCAGGAGGATAAAGACAGACTAACCAGTGAACGCATACCTCCAGACTGCTGGGAGGAGATGCTAAGATGATGGAGGCAAGATGTTCCAGGGACAGGAAATATTCTGTGGTTTCCATAGAAAGGGATACAACAGCTGAACACATACTGAGCACAATTGATATACTGCTGAAAAATACTAAAAAACCAGGAGGTAAGAATTCTAGCTAGCTAGCTATTATATTCACCTCAATCTTTTTGATGTTGCAGTTGCTATTCACTACATTGGCCCTGGCAGGAGAAACACTGGAGACTGGTGCTTCAAGGATGGCTTCATCACCTTCAATGACATTATTACTCTATATGAGAAATATTTCAAAGGAAAAAGAGCACTAACGATTTATTCTGACTGCAGTTATTCAGGACAGTGGGTGAAACAAGGCATGGAATATTTGGACAAGTGCAAAGTTCAGCCATGTGGACATTCTGCCAGGGCTGCTAAAATTCTCTTGACTGTTAGAGCATCATGTCGATCACATCAAATACCACACACATTGCTGTACTCAGCAAGGGGGCATTCCGCAAGGCAATGATAAAAACAGTGGACTTTTTTGGAGCAAGTATAATAAATATGAAATTTGTCCAGATCAACACACACATAACTACACTTGTTCTACAATCACTTGTAAGAAAGGAGCAACATTTGAAGATCCCTGCTCACTACCACATGATTACACTTGGCATAAGAAGAGTGAAGGAGAGAGGGTTCATCTAATCAGAGGGAAAGATCGTGGCAAACAATGCTGGCACTATGTATTGGTTGTCTATGATGAAGAAATGGTAGAAATGTTCCTGGCAAAGGTGAAGAGTGGCAATATTGACATGGCTGACTATGGGCAAGTCCTCAAGTCTGGATGGGGTCAAGAGCCACCAGATGAAGTACGAGAATGGATAAAGAAAACGTATCCATACCGAGACAGCAACTGACCCAAATATCACTTAAAGTATGTAACCATTTGTGTGTCTAAAATTAATACAGAACAACTTATTTTAATGATTATAGCAAGTTTCTGTGAATTTGGCCAATCAGATCATATTCATAAAATCTGTATACAGCTACTGGTACTGTATGAATTCGTTTTAGGCCACACTTAAAGGCAGCTAGCTTAGGAGCCTGTAGAGCTAGCGATCGTCGAGATGTAGCTAATGCCGTTTAGCTCAAAGATGAGATTGCTCATATCTTCCTTAAAAATTGTCCGTCTCCCTTCAACTTTGGTATGTGTAGTAGTCCTATAGTGCTCCACACGCCTGTGCTTGTTTGAAGTTCCTACTGCAAGTAGTTTTGGAGATAGTTTCCCCTAGCAACCATGGGGCAAGTGTGCGGCCACCCTTAATATTCATGTACTGGACATAAGACCTTAGTGATGACATCATCAAGAATAAACGGTACTAACATAACACTGGATCTTTTATAAGTTTTAAAATTATTAATTTAGTCACCACAATGGAAAAGTTCAACCATAATTTTCCTGTTCACAAGGGAGCTACTACTTCAGCAATGCTATGAGGACATTTCCCTTATCACTAACTCATTGTTAGCTAATAGCTACTTAGTTCCACCAGAAGTTGATGGAGAAGCTGATGTCGAGTGAAAGGATATAGTGCCAGCACTGAGGGGGGATGTAGAGCATCTGACCAGGGTGCAGTATAAACTCAGAAAACTCCACCTCTCTCAACAGTGGAGATTAGGTGACTCCACATCCACCTGGAATACGATAGCCATGTACACAATCAGTATCTGCTCAGGGACTTGGTGGAACTTCTCAGTGTGGGAACAGTGAACCTCCAATGAAGGACACTCCAAAAGAGAACAAATCTCTCAACCTGCATGGGTCCAAGTGTGTCCTCCATTATTTGGAGGTTCCAGTGTATTTTAGGAAGAGAGAAGTGGTCAGTAAGGAATAATAAACTATGCAATGGGAAGACCTTTTTTGCATGTATTCATTTCAGGATAAGGGGTTCAACTGTCCTCCTACAATGGTTATCACTATAACTACTAGTCACATCACCTGACTGGTGTTGCTGAGAATTCCAGCGTGAGGGTAGCTAGAGACAAGGAGTCTAACATCTGTGTCCCTCAACCTACACTTACAGAAGAGCTAAGGAGTTACATATGGTTATTCGTCACTTGAGACCACTTGGGACTCTCAATGTGACCATATCTGCACTCCAAAACGATACCAATTCAGGGGAAGAGGGAGAGGGTAGGAGGATGCTTCTAAACATTATAACAGTCCCACTGTCCCAGGTGGATTGTTTGCCATTTTTTCAAAATGTGGTAAACTGTGAACTAATCTTCCTGTATCACTTAATTAGTAGTACTTCAGTGCATTGCTTTTTGTCAGTAGTCAGTTGTGTCCCAATATCAAAAAAAAATTTTTTTTTTTTTTTTGAAATGTACTTATATAGACCAGAGTATTTATAGTAATGTACACCACATCCTAGTATCACCAAATATGGACATTCTCATTTTGAATCACAGGCTCACAGCTAACCAGCTAGCTATGGCTTGCAGAGTAGTAAAACTGGATGATGAGTTGAAAGAACACGGTCTAACCAGAGACCAGCTAAACACTCCTTGTTCTACTGAAGTCAGTAGAGCCCTAGCCATGAAGATAGATGATTGGAAACTACTAGTCTCTTTCATTGGGTTGAGTGAACAAGATATTGCTGCCATTCAAGAAGGCAATAGAAGTTATGAGACCCAATCTTTAGCCTCTCTGACTAGATGGAGGAGACAGTTAGGAAGCAAAGCCACTTACCTGATGTTGGCTGAGGGTCTGGAGAAGATTGGACGTTTGGACCTGGTGGGAGAGCTGTGTGTGCTCTGTGAAGGCACTCTTTCCACAAAACCTAAAGGTAACTGATAGTATATTTGATAATACATACAGTGTACAGTAACTATCAGAAATTACATAGCTAGCTGAAGTCAGTTGTAATTATGCATGTGAGAGAAAACAAAGTATCCATTTTTGGATACTTGGTACAAAGAATTACTCCAAACATAGGCATAGCTAACAGTAATTTTGGCAGTTTCATTTAGAGTTTAATTCAAAGAGCGATTTCTGTCACAATTTTAATATAGGTGAATTGGATGAAATAATAGGTCTTTTCGAATTGAGATTCAAAGATCTCGTCGTGAGTATTCAAAAGGAATTGATACAAGGGCGGAAAGTTTCGATAGAAGATTTATTGACTGAACTCACACTCCTTCCCTCCTCCATAAAACACAACCACATGATATTCCTGAAGGAAAATATATCAAACTTAAACAAAGCATCAGATTTACGAGAGATCTTCATGCACCTTAACCTCTACTGGGATTATTTCAACTATACACTTCTTGAAGTGATCATAAAAGATTATGGGAGCAAGACCCTGAAGAAGCAGATGAAATCTTATTCCTTTGATATGCAGCAATTTTGGCAGAAGACTACAGTGGCTGACTTCATCCCATACTGTAAAAAGATGCAAAAATTTGAAATTATCCCCAAGGAGTTCATACGACTTGAAGTAAAGGATGCTATTGACAAGCCTATATCAGAGTATACACTTATGGAATTGGAAGAGTTAAAGTGTCGTCTTTATCTAAGCTGCCAACTTCCGAACTTTGCTCTGATCCTGTATGACCTAAAAGAAGGATGTGTAGAGGTCACATGGCTGGTGGCCACAGAGTTGAAAAAAGAATTAAAGGAAGCATTGAGAAGAGAGCTGAGTGGTCAGTTGGAAAAGGAAACACGACAGATAGTGTCTATTTCAGTGGGAGGTGAATCCATTAAAGAAGTGAGTAAAATTGATGTTAGACATCAGATTCTGCACATAGTTATATGTATATCAGAGAGTGCGGTAGCACTCTCTATGTAGGGATGACTTGGACGGCCGCGCGCGCCGCCTATAGACTAATACTAAAGTGGAATTCTAGTTCTCCCACTTAGACCTAACAAAAGCTACTGTGAATGATTATCCAGCCTACTAGAGCCTACTACAATGTGCAGACCAAGTTTCAGGACCAGGGAGCTTACCGTTTCGGAAATACGGCAAGCAGGTAAATCGCTATATTCTTCTTCTTCTCTATTATTAGGCCACTATTAGTAGAATGATTGTTTCCTGTCCACCGCCCGCGTATTGAAAATGTCACCGCATCAAAAATTATTACTGCCTATAGCGCCTGCCATTGCTCATGCGCGCAGTAGAGCGCGCACATTTGGCTTCACATGCAGCTCTTTTTGGGAAAGCCCGTGGTGAATGACTAGTCTCGTGGGCCGCGAGACTAGTGAATGATGAAGACAGGACCCTTGAGACAAACAACGAAGCAGTAATAGAATAATTATAATAACCGCCCGCCCGCAGCACTTGTGGATATTTTCTTGGACAGGAAACTAGGATTCTATAAATAGTGGCCTTATCAGAGAGTGCGGTAGCACTCTCTATGTAGGGATGACTCGGACGGCCGCACGCGCCGCCTATAGACTAATACAAAAGTGAAATTCCAGTTCCCCCACTTAGACCTAACAAAAGCTACTGTGAATGATTATGCAGCCTACTAGAGCCTACTACAATGTGCAGACCAAGTTTCAGGACCAGGGAGCTTACCGTTTCAGAAATACGGCAAGCAGGTAAACCGCTATATTCTTCTTCTTCTCTATCAGAGAGTGCGGTAGCACTCTCTATGTATGTAGGGATGACTTGGACGGCCGCGCGCGCCGCCTATAGACTAATACTAAAGTGAAATTCTAGTTCTCCCACTTAGACCTAACAAAAGCTACTGTGAATGATTATCCAGCCTACTAGAGCCTACTACAATGTGCAGACCAAGTTTCAGGACCAGGGAGCTTACCGTTTCAGAAATACGGCAAGCAGGTAAATCGCTATATTTTTCTTCTTCTCCATTATCAGAGAGTGCGGTAGCACTCTCTAAGTAGGGATGGCAGGTCAAAGTCCATAGGACAGTATAAACTAAAAACTCTTCTTTCTCTTCTACCCTTACTCTACAGGTTCTCAGAAGGCTACAGTGAATTATTATATCTACAAAGAAGAGAGGAGAATGTTCAAAAGCCAAAAATTCATTCGCCAACATAAGAAAAAAACGAGTTCTAAAATTGACTTTTCGTTCTTTTTCTTTATAATAATAATAATAAGATCGACGTACCGACTTACTGGCTATAGTCATCAAAATTCTGCTTTGGCCATCTGTTAGAGCGGCACCTAGAGGCTGATCTTTTGCTATTAGTTTTGACTAAGGCTCTACTTCACTATTCGATAGCACTCGGAACACAGCTGCTAATCTTTCTACGCCATTTTGAAGGGGGCGGGGCTTATGGGCGGAGCCACGTAAGCTTAAGTTTAGCTATAGCTAGCCAAGGTCTTCATTCATTATCTGATGATGTTCCAGTCACTCCTTGCTGAATTACAGTACAGATGCTCATCCTATAGTAGCATTATAGCCAGTACTTGGCTGTAGTGTAGTCAGCTCACTTCACCATGCCGTGTACATGTCATTTACATTGCTGTTGCTGTAAAGTTTTATATCAACAAAACTTAAATAGCTAAACAAATTCTTCAACCAGAGACACTGTATGTACCTACAAAAGAGGTTTATGTAGAGCTGGCTTCGTATAGTACTGTACTGTAGCCTCCCTCATTCAACTTCAAGCACTAAGAAAAAGGATAGAAACAAGTGAGCGTAAAAAATTTCTTCAAATAAAAAGGTTAAGTAGGGATAGCCTAAAATCTAGCTGGGCTATCTATAATGTGCTGCAGCCTCGTATGAAAAAAATCTTCGCGATATTACCTCATAAAAGGGGTGGGGCAATTAATAGCAGTTCTCCTCATATAACACCTGCACAGGATGTGGCCATTTGATGGCATCCACTATTATGATCACTACACCAAATGCATAAACTCCCCATACTCCTCCCTCAAGCAAGACATACGTACCATCTCAATAATTATTTCAGTGATCACATATGTAACAATTAGCTAATGCTGTTCACTTTTTAAAATGTTCACTCCTTTCAGTACTCCATTACACTGCAGATGATCATCCTTCAAACTCTCCTCCCTGAACAGAATGAAATACTGATCATTAAATAAATTTAGTTCAATCAAGGAAGCCTTTAGTGTCTATCAATTTTCATAATCACAAAGAAAAAGAATGCAAACAAGTGAATGCAAAAAATTTCTTCGAAATAAAAATGTGAAGTAGGGATGCTATTATAACTGCAGCTTCATTATGAAAACCAAGTACTGCAGCATCGAAGCAGTATGGCCCAAAAATCGAGCTGG
Source organism: Crambe crambe (assembly GCA_963924555.1). NCBI lineage: Eukaryota > Metazoa > Porifera > Demospongiae > Poecilosclerida > Crambeidae > Crambe > Crambe crambe. The sequence goes on from OZ004593.1 coordinate 1,434,988, forward strand.
AATATGTATCATAACTGCATGCAAGAGAGTGAACTTAGTGAAGTGACCCTTACCCATCATCAAGTACAAGATACTATTCCTACTTCACTCCCATGATCAAGGGCCAAGGGAGTGAAGTAGGAATAGTATCTCGTACTTGATGATGGGTAAGGGTCACTTCACTAAGTTCACTCTCTTGCATGCAGTTATAATACATATTCCAGCTAGATTTTTGGGCCATACTGCTTCGATGCTGCAGTACTTGGTTTTCATAATGAAGCTGCAGTTATAATAGCATCCCTACTTCACATTTTTATTTCGAAGAAATTTTTTGCATTCATTATCAGAGAGTGCGGTAGCACTCTCTATGTAGGGATGACTCGGACGGCCGCGCGCGCCGCCTATAGACTAATACTAAAGTGAAATTCTAGTTCTCCCACTTAGACCTAACAAAAGCTACTGTGAATGATTATCCAGCCTACTAGAGCCTACTACAATGTGCAGACCAAGTTTCAGGACCAGGGAGCTTACCGTTTCAGAAATACGGCAAGCAGGTAAATCGCTATATTCTTCTTCTTCTCTATTATTATTATTATTATTATTATTATTATTATTATTCTTCTTCTTCTTAGACAACCATATCTCTCGAACCACTCAAGCTACAGCCATGATTTCTGGACAAATCCACTCCAAATTCTACCAACTACGATCTTTTCTACTCGTTGATCCTCGAAAGAGTCGATGAAAAAGGAGACACTATGGAGCACAGCACTCGACTAATTCAATTAGGAAGCCATCTTTTCTATAATACGCATGCGCATGTATTTGAATATCCAATTATTCGAAATCATAATATTACTCAGCTGTCTCTAGCTAGCTAGCTAGCTCTAGCTGATGATAGACTACTGTATCGATTCGGGGATTTAGATTCACCACGGTAGACTCTATTTCAGCATCTTCGACCTCCAAGTATGGCTCAACAACACAACACCTTGACTCGATAAATGATTGGGCTGGTATGCTATTGGAGAACTTCTTTCATCTGTCCCTGCATACACATAGAAGAATGAACTCTAATCATAGCTAAAACCATAAAAGAGAGGAAAAAAGACCAGGAACAAGTAAGGGAAAAAGCATTTCGTGAAATGAAAAAAAGATGTAGGGATGACCACTGCTCAAAAAAGTAAGGAAACAAGAAGGATGGAAATGGGATCAATCTTTGTTCTGTATATCCAGCCAACAATCCCTACATATACGTCAGGTAACTTCAGATTATAGTGTAGTAATGTGTGTATATGTAGGGATTGTTGGCTGGATATACAGAACAAAGATTGATCCCATTTCCATCCTTCTTGTTTCCTTACTTTTTTGAGCAGTGGTCATCCCTACATCTTTTTTTTCATTTCACGAAATGCTTTTTCCCTTACTTGTGTACGTAGGGATGACTCGGACGGCCGCGCGCGCCGCCTATAGACTTATACTAAAGTGAAATTCTAGTTCTCCCACTTAGACCTAACAAAAGCTACTGTGAATGATTATCCAGCCTACTAGAGCCTACTACAATGTGCAGACCAAGTTTCAGGACCAGGGAGCTTACCGTTTCAGAAATACGGCAAGCAGGTAAATTTCTTCTTCTCTATTATTATTCTTCTTCTTCTTGGACAACCATATCTCTCGAACCACTCAAGCTACAGCCATGATTTCTGGACAAATCCACTCTAAATTCTACCAACTACGATCTTTTCTACTCGTTGATCCTCGAAAGAGTCGATGAAAAAGGAGACACTATGGAGCGCAGCACTCGACTAATTCAATTAGGAAGCCATCTTTTCTATAATACGCATGCGCATGTATTTGAATATCCAATTATTCGAAATCATAATATTACTCAGCTGTCTCTAGCTAGCTAGCTAGCTCTAGCTAGCTCTGGATAATGATGATGATAGACTACTGTATCGATTCGGGGATTTAGATTCACCACGGTAGACTCTATTTCAGCATCTTCGACCTCCAAGTATGGCTCAACAACACAACACCTTGACTCGATAATGATTGGGCTGGTATGCTATTGGAGAACTATTGGAGAACTTCTTTCATCTGTCCCTGCATACACATAGAAGAATGAACTCTAATCATAGCTAAAACCATAAAAGAGAGGAAAAAAGACCAGGAACAAGTAAGAAAAAGCATTTCGTGAAATGAAAAAAAAAAGATGTAGGGATGACCACTGCTCAAAAAAGTAAGGAAACAAGAAGGATGGAAATGGGATCAATCTTTGTTCTGTATATCCAGCCAACAATCCCTACATATACGTACATTACTACACTATAATCTGAAGTTACCCGACGTATATGTAGGGATTGTTGGCTGGATATACAGAACAAAGATTAATCCCATTTCCATCCTTCTTGTTTCCTTACTTTTTTGAGCAGTGGTCATCCCTACATCTTTTTTTCATTTCACGAAATGCTTTTTCCCTTATAGTTAGTTAAAGTGTACTGTAACATTGTAGTATTTAGAATATACATAGCATATGAAGACAGAATTCCTTTCCAGTGTTTGACTCCATCATTGTCTGACTTCCCACTGTTATTCCTGTAGTATAGACCTAATGTCTAATCGGAGTATGTATGTATATTTCAGATGACACAATTGGTAAAGAAACCCTCTGATGAAGGAGAGTGGGAGTGTACACTCAAAGGAGAGAAGATGTATCTTGCTGATTTCCATTGTGATGTGTTGATCATAATATCCAGTGAGTCCCTGGAAGGTCCTGATATTGTCCCCAGGAAGAAAGGCTGTCTGACTCAGAAGGATAAAGACAAACTATCCAGTCAAGGCATACCTCCAGACTGCTGGGAGGATGATGGCAAGTTAATGGAGGCAAGGTATAAAAAGGATAAGACGCATACTGTACTCCCCATTGAGAATAAAGAAGATATGACAGCAGAGTATGTACTGCAGAAGATTACTACACTATTCAAGACCACATCAAAGCAAGGAGGTATTGATATCAATCTATAGTGCATAGCTTTCTTTAAACTGCTACTCTATCTATGTGCATGTGCAGTTGGTATTTACTACATTGGCCCTGGCAGGAGAAACACTGGAGACTGGTGCTTCAAGGATGGCTTTATTACCTTCAATGATATTGCATCTTTGTACAAGAAGCATTTCTATGGGGAACTGCTGTGTATTGGATCTGATTGTAGCTACTCTGGAAAGTGGATTAAAACATGCACTGAATTCTTGGATGAGCATGGAGTACAACCCTGTGGCCATTCTGGAAGAGCAACAAATCTCCTTCTCACGCTGACGCCTTCATGCCTCCCACACCAAATACCACACTCCTTGCTATTCTCAGCAAGGGGGTTGGACAATGACAAGAATACTGGAACACTTCATTTAACACGGTGTTTAACTGAAGTAGCTGAGGGCCAACATATACCTGAAAATATTATGACTACATATATAGTTTGCAGAAATGGTGCAACATTTGAAGATCCCTGCTCACTTCCAGATGACTACACGTGGCATAAATGGAGCATAGATCTGAGAGTTTGGCTACTTAGAGGTGAATACCAGGGTCAACCAGCTTGGAAATATGTCTTTTTAGTCGATGACGATGAAACAATAGAAGTATTCCTTCATAACATCTTGAATGAAATTCCTGTCAATGTAGAAGACTATGGTCAAGTTCTCAGGGCCGGCATTGGTCAAGATCCACCAGATGAAGTGCACGAATCTATAGTATTTGAATATAAAAACTATTCATCTTTGAAGCTTGAAATTCTCTTCAAATGAAATCTCCTTCTCTTATAATTTATAAATATAGTTTAGCTGCTATCTAGTCATTGTGGTTACTTTATTGTTCTGTTCTTCCTCACTCTCTGTCTTTGTCTGACCCACTCAGTTCTACCAACTATAAAAAAAGCTATCTATTCGATTGCAAAATAAAAGCAAATGAGCAAATGTTAACAAGCAAAATGCACTATCCAAGAATAAGGGCATGCTGACGTTAACAAGTAAAATGTATTATCCAAGAATAAGAGCACGCCGACTTTAGCTAAAGTGAACTGGTTAGTAGCTTGTCTACTGACCTTTTTCATCACTAGTATTGAGCATGCACCTGTAAACAGCGGAAATGAAATGGATTGAATGACTCACTGGCCTTCTAATGGTCAAGAATTATTCTAGCACACATCAATATATACGTATCAAAGGTTTCTGCCATTGAATTGGCTCTCTAGAGCTAGGGTTAGGGCTAGGGCTATAGGGCTAGGCTAGACTGCAAATGCAAAACTTTAAGCATGTAGCTAACCATATGATTGACAGGTTGGAGGGATTTCAGCCTAACACTTCACATCACATGCAGGTTTTCTCACATTATAGGGAAATGGCTACCTATACAAAAACAATACTTTATGATCCACAAGTGTCATTTTTGAAACTATGTAGTTAGCTAACTTTGTTATTACATTATTTTTGAAGTGTATTATGCATCACTTCCTCATGGCAGTATCATCACCACAACATAGACATTCTCATTTTGAATCAGCAACACATTGCTAATTATAGTTGAATCAACAATACTGAAGCTAACTAGTTAGCTAGCCAGTGGAAATTAAGAAATGGCTACACTATAACTAGCTATAGCTATGGCTTAAAACTAGAGGGTGAGCTGAAAGAACATGGTCTAAACAGATAACTACTGAACAAACACTCCTTGCTCTCTTGAAGTCAATAGCGTTCTAGCCATGATTGGAAACTACGATCTTAAAAATATAACTAGTATGGATTGAAAACCTGGCCAGATACAGGTGCATGGGTGTCTGAAAATATAATGAGACATGGTAGTGTATGGCAACATAGAAATAAAGGGACCCAAATCAATTTTCAATTGGATTGGCACCAAATAGCTACAATCCTTGGATAGGGTGTATGACTGATTACACACATGCAGGTGCAGCCATTATCAACTGTCTATTTGGAAGGAAGCATGGCTTCCCTCATATGCCTCCACTAGCTAGCATTATAGTGCATTTTCATGCATTGTATAACCAACCACCATGAATGAACTTACCATTATCACACGATATGCCAATGAATTCTCATTAGTGTCATCTACTTCCACCCACTTTATTGAATGACAACAATCAAACGTTGAGTTAGCAAAGTTAGCTATTGCAGTGGAGTCCAGTGATCTACAGAGTATCAGATTCTTCATAGTATGGCCTCTAGAGTGGAGTTATGTGATGTTCTGACAGAACATGGATTAACAAGAGATGAGCTAAACATTCCTTGTCCTGCTAAAACTTGCAACTCCATAGCCATGAAGCTGGACAGGTGCATGGGAATTGTTGGCTTCCACCCTTGGTTTGGCTGAAGAAGATTGCACTGCTATCAGGGAAGATTACAACACCAACTATGCTGTTCAACGTTCAGTGTCTCTGAATACATGGAGGAGGCAGCTTGGAAGTAGGGCCACTTACCTGATGTTAGCTGAGGGTCTGGAGATGATCAAGCATTTGGACCTGGTGGGGGAGCTGTGTGTGCTTTATAAAGACATTGTTGCTAGTCAAGATACTGACAATATGAAAGCACTGATAATAGGACCCAAAGGTACATAATGATCTTTGACAGTACGGTAATTCTTCCTAAATTCAAAAGAGCAGAAGTAGCTCATAGAGAACTGAAATATAGCTAGCTAGGTTTACTGTATGAACACTTCCTCTGCAGATAATGTGGAAGAAATTATAAGTCTTTTCGAAATATATTTTAAAGATAAGACCTTGCTGTTGCTGCTTTTCAAGAAGTAAAAAAAGGAAATAAAGTTTCAGTGGAGGACTTTCAGTTTACCCTCACTCTCCTTCCATTGAAAGTCAAGAGCAATCATTTCACATTCCTTGAAGAAAGTATACCAAAATTAATGAAAGCATCTAATCTGCAAGAAATCTTCATGTACCTTAACCTCTACTGGAATTGCTTCAATTACACACTTCTCCAAGAGATTGTGAACAGATATGGGAGTGAGAACCTCAAGAAGCAAATGAAATCTTATGATTCTGATATGCAGCAATTTCTGCAGAAAACTACTGTGGCCGACTTCATCCCATATTGTAAGGGCTTGCGAAGGTTTGAAAAAGTCCCTGAAGGGTTTGTAGAAGTAAAGGCCGTGATCAACAAGCCAATAATGGAGATTACACTGTTGGAGTTGGAAGAATTGAGGCGTTGTCATACTTCGAGCTGCCAACTACCGATTTTCGCTCTTATCCTGTTTGACATATAAGAAGGATCACTGGAAGTCACATGGCTGGTGGCCACAGAGTTGCAGAAACAACTAAAGGAAGCATTTAGAAGAGAGCTGAGTGGTCAGCTGGAAAAGGAAACACAACAGATAGTGTCTATCTCAGTGGGAGGTGAATCCATTAAAGAAGTGAGTAAAATTAATTCTAGACATCAGATTCTGCACATAGTTATATGTATATAGTTAGTTAAAGTGTACTGTAACATTATAGTATTTAGAATATACATAGCATATGAAGACAGAATTCCTTTCCAGTGTTTGACTCCATCATTATCTGATCTCCCACTGTTATTCCCTGTAGTATAGACCTAATGTCTAATTGGAGTATGTATGTGTATTTCAGATGACACAATTGGAAAAGAAACCCTCTGATGAACGAGAGTGGGAGGGTACACTTCAAGGAGAGAAGTACTATTTTGCTCATTTCCATTGTGATGTGTTGATTATAGTATCCAGTGAGTCCCTGAAAGGTCCTGATATTATTCCCAGGAAGAAAGGCTATCTAACTCAGAAGGATGAAGACAAACTAACCAGTCAAGGTATACCTCCAGACTGTTGGGAGGATGATGGCAAGTTAACAGAGGCAAGGTATTAGAAGACTATGGTCAAGTTCTCAGTGCCAGCATTGGTCAAGATCCATCAGTTGAACGATCAATTATGGAAAATTATCCCCTTAGTAAAATGTGGATACATGCTATACACTTCAAATGAAACTTCATAACTAGTTAGTGTTGAATGATAGTTGTCCTCACTTTCGGATTTTTATTTTCTGGATAGTAACTACCTGTTTAGCTGACAGCTTTTGTTATAGCTAAATAAAAAATTATTTTGGGAGTCATTTTAGGAGTGAATAGTTCAGTGACTGAGGAGGTGTGCAACGCACTGTTTAATCGAAAGTACTACATGAAGTGCTTTCACTCTCCTTCAAGATATTTTCTTCAAAGGGAAAAAATTCTTAAAAGAAGCAGAGCTAGGCAATACTCATTTACTATCCACACAAACTCAATGTTTGGTGAGTCAGCAAAATTTTATTTTGATGACTCAGCAGCTATGAAGTTACTCCCACGTTTGAATTTCAGATAGCTACAAGATCCTCATGGCTAGCCTACTTTGCCACTTACATTTCTGGACCATGAAGGCCTTGTCACCCGGCACAGCATCAGGTGAGTCAGTGGTAGAGGAAAATAAGCAGCTGTCCACTCTGCTTGGGTCTTTACATAGCTATCTACTCCGTTTTTTCCATGTCCCAAGGTTCTGACATAGGTGCTCACGTGTATCACGAGAAGACAGCAGCTGGAGTTGAAGGAGGGATCAACATCTGTCGCAAGGAATGGGCTCAGTGTAAGAGAATCTAATTTCTTAGGCTGAGGTGGCAGGGTGAAGTAACTGTTTCTAGGGGTATACCGTCTTGGTACTAGTACATGTTTACCCAATGGTCATCACTGAAATAATTAGGACATTCACACCAAAGAAATAGACTCTGTGTGTACACCACTCTCAGTTATAAATCATTTTTTGTCAATTTTCAGGTCGGGGGATCACGTGGGTGCCTCGTAACAAGAAGCCTGAGAGATTGAGGGACACTTTGAGGGAGTGTGAAGTGTGTTGTACAGTACAGAGTGTCATGTGACATGAATTGACCAATCCTATCACAAATTTGTGTAGTTACATGATGATATTTCCATCTGCAGGAGTTGCTAGCTTCCCATCAACCCATCGCCATGAAGTGGAAAGGTCTGAGACACTGTCTAGTAAGTGAGACATTTTGAAGTGAGCAGTGAGAGATATCTCCAGGACTATCCCCAGCTCCTTTCAATCAAGTAGCCATTAAACTCACTCCTTATTTTAAATTTAAAGGGTAACTGACATGAAAAAATCATTTCTCAGTTTATTACATTTTTGGGTTGTTTTGTATCACTAAGAAAATAGCAGTAGAAGTTGGCCATTTCATTTACATCCTGTTTGGGGTGGGGCTTACTTGTGATGTCATAGAGGGAACTCTATTGAAAATAATACAAATGTTGGAGTCTGTATTTCACACATGGTTCAGTGTTTTCCCTCCAAACTTTGCACAAGTTAATCTTAGAGTATGCTAAAAGTTATACCAAAATTTGAAGTTCATGACTATTTACCAAAGGTGAGAATCCAAAGAATCACTTCAAAATGTAGAAACAAGCTCTCAGAGCTGATGACCAGCTTATCATGCTGTAGGTAGGGGGCTAGAATTCTCAGATAGACTTATGTGTGAGCTATACAGCACAAGGCATCATACCTACTGGTTGTCAAACTAAGCATACAAGCTGACTAGCCAGCTAGCCTAGCCATTGGCATCATCTTTGTGCTGTATAGCTCACACATATCTACGACAGCTCACACATACTCCAGTAAGTCTATCTAAGACTTTTAGGCCCCTACCTACAGCATACTTAGATTGGCCTCAGCTCAGAAAGCCTGTTTTTACATCACCTTTGATCAGAGGCATGGACTTTAAATTTGTTACAGCCTACAAACTTTGGAAAGGAAATATCAAACCTTATGTGAAATACAGACTCCAACATTTGTACTATTTTCAATAAAGATTGTACAATGAGTTCCCTCTATGATAACGCAAGTAAGCCCCGCCCCAAACAGGATATAAATGAAATGGCCAACTTCTACTGCTATTTTCTCAGTGAGACTTCCACCAATGCTTCTCATATTTCTTCCCAGTAATGTAGCCATACAAAAATAATCCAAAAATGTAATAAACTGAGAAATGATTTTTTCATGTCAGTTACTGTACCCTTTAAAGGTGTAGGAATACGTGCTAATCCAACCCTTTCACTATATGTGATTGTAGGTCCAATTTCACACGAATTATTGAGCCAAGTAGATAGCATGCTTCTCCAAAACTGTCTTTTGCTCCAGATTTCACTAGTTTTGTCTTCTTGTTCAAGGTGCTTCTGGACAATTGTTGTCTCATCACATACACTGTAGCAAAGCACTCGGGAGACATCGAGAGGATCTTTCTGGACAAGTCACTGATATCAAGGATAGGGACAAAGATTGACAATGGTAACAGTTGGCTAGCAAGATCATAGGTGCAGGACAGGGAGGGGGGATTTAAATTATCCGAGACTATGTCATGTGGCCATGAAGAAAATAGTGCAACGAGAAACTTCCTCACTCCCTCCCCTCTGCCTGAATCTTAAAATCTAGGAGGAACTAAGATTACCTCATTATTTCTGTGCCATATATAGCAATATAGCAATGATTACCACATTATTTCTGTTCTATATATAGCAATGATGGTGGGGAACTCGGTGGTCTTGACTACATCCATAGACAGCAAGTTGGGACACGTCAGTCTGGCCTCTCGTAAGAAGGTCTCCTCCTCTTCCCACAACCCCCTGGCCCTCACCCACACTGACTCAGGGAGGAAGCTGGAAAAACTATCAGCTCAGGACCTCAAAGTTAGTTACATTCATGTAAACAAACAAACAAACAAACAAACAAACACTATTAGCAGCAAACACCACATTCCATATCAAAAGATAATGTGGTCATTGAGGGCCTTGAAACAATCTCTCCATGTATACCCTGTATGCTATTTCCTAGATCTCGTATGTGACGATGGAGGGACTCCCCAGTGGACTGGTGCGACGTCACCTCATCTCCAACTGCAAGAGTGAGCTGGTGGTCATGTGGTGGAAGGACACACAGGAAGGGGGGTGGACGTGGTCCTCCATGGCTCATGGTGGCACTGACAACCTCCTCATCTTCACTCTTAATGGGTCAGTCCCTGGCAATTATCACAGTGAATGGGCCAGTCTCTGGTAATTATCAGAGTGAATGGGTCAGTCCCTGGCAATTATCACAGTGAATGGGTCAGTCTCTGGCAATTATCACAGTGAATTGGTCAGTCTCTGGTAATTATCAGAGTGAATGGGTCAGTCCCTGCAATTATAAGAGTGAATGGGTCAGTCCCTGGCAATTATCACAGTGAATGGGTCAGTCCCTGGCAATTATCACAGTGAATGGATCAGTCTCTGGCATGAAACAGAAACTATTAAATTGACTACTTTTTGCTGCAGAGATAAACTTCAGTTCTGCAGTGGAGTCCAGACAGAGTATGACCCGGTAACAGTTGCTTTCAGGTATATTGTGACTCACAGACATCCCTGGATGGACTTATTTTTAATCCTTCCTTTTTTTCATAGCAAGAGTAAGGGACATATTTTGTATAGCCTGGAGAAGACAGGTCCCTCAGAGTACACACCATTCACTTATGAGTATGCGGATAGAAAGGTCAGTGAAGTAACTGAATATTAAATAAGGTCAAAGGTCAGTGTACTTTATAGAAGTAACTGCAGTGGATTGGTTTTATATAATTTCCTTATGTATGACTGTGTCTACAATGTTAGATGTCCAAGGTCTCCTCCAGTCCCTCTATCACCTCAAACTGTAAGATTACAAGTACTCAGGGGAAGAGCTGTTGTAGTGAACTTCTTGTCCTTTTATGCAGCAAACGTTCTCGTGTGTGAGAGGAATAAAACTGAGTCCATGATGCTGCTGGGTTGTGAGGATGGGTCTCTGGTAAGTGGAATAGAACTGAGTCCATTTTGTTGCTGGGTTGCGAGGATGGGTCTCTGGTAAACTGAGTCCATGATGTTGCTGGGTTGTGAAGATGGGTCTCTGGTACGTAGCGTTGATTGTCGCCACACTGTACATATGAAATCAGGGCTGTACATATGAAATCAGGGCTGTACCTTACCTGTTCCTTTCTTGTCTTGTACATGTGCACTTCTTTCTCTAGATCATGTATGATGCTGACTCAACACGTGGTCAAGTGAAGAAAACCAAAGCCTTCTTCGTATGTTCTATTACGTCTTTATTCATATGATTTCAAGCCTCCCTCCTCCTTTCTTTCTAGTCCCTGATCTCTCTCATTGAGTGGCATCCAGCTGGCACTGTGGCCTTCATCTGCAGCCCCAAGGGAGAGATACAGTGTTATGACATCGGACTTAACCCACTTTTCTTCCAAATCCTCTCTGAAGACCCCAGTCCATCCACCCTCCTCCACATGGGACAATACTTTGTGTATGTGCAAGCAACTCTGTCCAATTTTGCTGACATGGCACAATTTAATATTTCATTTATAGGGCACCAGCTCACTTGGAGAATGCTGGATGGGGTTCGGAGATGGAACAGGGGGAGGGGCATGAAGGTTGCTATGACGATTTCATGATGATATTTGGCAGGTATGAATCTCATGGTGTCTTTTGCATAGTGATAAATACACGACTGTATTTAGTGGACCTGTGGTTTTGTTGAGGGTGGAGTTAGGGGTTCTGAGTAAGGGAAGACTTGGACCAGTGGAACTTGTCTCGGAGTATATACGACTCAATCAAGTAGAAAAGGTAATTGGACTAGTATTAGGTACATAGGTCAACAAGATTTCAATGGTGGATCATGGTTCTCGTCTTCTTCCTGGTTTAGGCCATTTCCATACTGGAAAGGTTGAGTTGGAACTACCAGCAAAATGACAGCTTCTCCTGCATGACTCTCATCCTCAACCATCTCCTCACTCAACCACTCTCCGCACGCACAGAAAGTAAGGAAATCTTCTACGACACCTTAACTCTCCAACCCTCTTGTTCCTTCCTCTTACCTTTCCTTTATCTCTCCTTCCACTTTTCCTTCATGATCCACTGTTATCACGCTTGCTTCTCCTTCTCCTTCTTCTCCTACAAGGTCAAATTGACATGACTCTGGACACCTTTCTCCACCCTGAAATCACTCCCATCTATGATCACATCCTGGACACATACAAACCTCGCATTGTCAAGTTACAAAGAAGGTTCTTCCACTTGCTTCTCAGGTAAGTAAACACATGGCAACTGGACAATGGTCAATAATCAATTCCCACTTAGAAAGTCTCCCCACTCCATTTAACTCCCCTCACATAACCTCCCTTCTCCTCCATTCCCTTCCCCTCTCCTCTAGCTCTTCCCCTCCCCTCCCCTCTCCTCTCTTCCCCTCCCCTCCCCTCTCCTCTCCTCTCCTCTCCTCTCCTCTCTTCCCCTCCCCTCTCTTCCCCTCCCCTCCCCTTTCCTCTCTTCCCCTCCCCTCCCCTCTCCTCTCCTCTCCTCTCTTCCCCTCCCCTCATTACCTCCCCTGTTATCAAGCTGATAAGTATCAGCTGAAGAAGAGTCACTCAAATTGAAAACACTTTCCTTTCCCCTTGCACAGATATGGAAGGTTAGAAAAGGCCTCTGAACTAGCAAAGGATATACATGCCAAAGATCTTTTCATGGTGAGTCATCATAGTCTGTGTGAGTTAAATGCTTCCAGTGGTAGCTGCAGTTTTATGTCACGTGTAAAAATTCATTACAGAGTGTTCACTTTCTGGCACTTGATCTGAAGGAAATGGAAATAGCTGAAACCGCACGGCAAAAGGCTGAAGAGATTTCATCCACAGAATCAGGTACAGTTTGTATAATGGAAAAAATCAGGACACATCCTTCTGTCCTTGGAGGTTATTTTGTGTAGAGTGTATATACATGAATTGTCCTGTGTTGAGAGGTATATATAAAGGTACTTTTAGATTGTCCTTTGTTTGTTTGTGGAGTGTACTTTATTTGAGGTTCCACTGTGCAGTCTTATGTTCACTAGTCATTGTTACTAACTATTCTCCCTCATTATAACATGTTCATATAATTATTCTAGTGACTTCAATATCATTCCATTTACCTTTAGCTGAAATGGCCATGTCATGGCTGGGAGGTAGCAGCAGTGCGGCATACATCCTCTCAGACCCCAAGACCTTGTTCCACCCACCGACACGACAGCTGGCCTCCGCTGACTCGGACGAGGACATGAAACAGGCCATGTTGGCAGGCAGCAGTCACTCGTTTGAGTCCATAACCAGTAGCAACTATAGTGCAAGTCCACTGGCTGAACAAGCCATCCCTTTTCAATCTGGTGAGTCAGAGGACAATTGGCGGTACATAGATGGTGTGTGTGTGGTTTCACTGTTTTAGTTAGTTATTCTGGTGTCCCTTGCAGAGTAAATTGATGTTGTTTTATCTTGTTGCAGATCACTCTGCCACACCTTCCAACTCGGAATTGGAGGATTGCAGTGACAATGAAGGGACACAAGAAGCCACACAAGAAGCCACAGTGACATGATAGACCACACCCACCTCTCATCCACCATTCATTACTGTATCTCTCAATGACTCAATCAGTCACTTTAGCAATACCAATTAAGACTAGCTCTAATGATGTTCATTCAATGTCTCAACCAGAATGTTCTCTTCATGACCTCTTGCACTGTAAAAACTAATGTATAAAAAAAATCGCAGCCAGATAACCATCAAAAATAGAACTCAGACAACCATTAATCATACACTGCAGCAGTATTATAGCTAGTAGCAGCTAGCTGGATAGTGTTGCATAATTTATAAGCTACAATGAATCTCACTACTTTAGGTAGATAGCTAGATCCACCCACTTTTCCTGATCAGATAACTAAAGACTGCAGTGATGGCTTCTAATATAACAGTGGAGTTATGTGATGTCCTGACAGGACATGGATTAACAAGAGATGAACTAAACATTCCTTGTCATGCTGAAGCTTGCAACTCCATAGCCATGAAGCTGGACAGGTGGGAATTGCTGGCTTCTTTCCTTGGTTTGGCTGAGGAAGATTGCACTGCTATCAGAGAAGATTACAATACCAGCTATGCTGTTCAACGTTCAGTATCTCTGACTAGATGGAGGAGGCAGCTTGGAAGTAAGGCCACTTACCTGATGTTGGCTGAGGGTCTGGAGAAGATTGGGCGTATGGACCTGATTGGAAAGCTGTGTGTACTTTATAAGGACACTGTTGCTAGTCAAGTTTCTGATAATATGAAAGCATTGACAATAGGACCCAAAGGTACTAATGTATGACATAATTAACACTTCAAGTCCCTTGATTATTGGTTATTTCCTTTAAGTGTGTGCTCAGAAGTGTCTGGCTATACCCTACATTCAGAATAACACAATATATTAAATGACCACCAATTTTTACAGATAACTTGGATGAAATAATACATGACTTTGAGTCACGTTTCAAAGATCTTGTCATGGTTATTCAAAAGGAATTGATAAAGGAAATGAAAGTTTCAGTGGGGAAATTGCGGACTGACCTTACCCTCCTTCCCTGTTCCATGAAACAAAATCACCTGACATTTCTGAAAGAAAATATATCAAACTTAAGGAAAGCTTCAGATTGTGAAGAGATCTTCATGCACCTTAACCTCTACTGGGATTACTTCAATTACACACTTCTTGAAGTGATCATAAAAGATTATGGAAGCGAGAACCTCAAGAAGCTAATGCAATCTTATATCTCTGACTTGCATCGATTTTGGCAGAAGATTACAGTGGCCAACTTCATCCCTTATTGTAAAAGGATGCAGAAGTATGAAGATATCCCAAAGGAGTTCATACGACTTGAAGTAAAAAATGCTATTGACAAGTCTATATCAGAGTATACACTAATGGAATTGGAAGAGTTAAAGCGTCGTCTTTGTCTAAGCTGCCGACTGCCGAATTTTGCTCTGATACTGTACGACCTAAAACCAGGATGTGTGGAGGTCACATGGCTGGTGGCCATAGAGTTGGAAAAAGAATTGAAGGAAGCATTGAGAAGAGAGCTGAGTGGTCAGCTGGAAAAGGAAACACAACAGATAGTGTCTATCTCAGTGGGAGGTGAACGTATTAAAGAAGTGAGTAAAACTAATTTTTAGACATCACAGTGTAATGATCAGTGTGTAATTATCAGTAGCCATGTATAAAACAATGCACACAAACAACATGTGGCTACAGAGAAATTACTACTCAGTGATTTTAATTATCACTATTCATACCAACTTGATGTTGCCATCAAGACTGGCACTTGGATTCCACCTGCTTTTGATGTGACCAATCTGATTAGACTATGAATAGCATTACTGTCACAGAGCAAACAAAAGAGCCTCTCTCTGAAAATAGCATACTCGTATTATTTAATATTGGTAACTAACGGTAACCTACATATCAAATGGCCACTTGCAAAGTAGAACTAGATGATGTGTTGAAAGAGCATGGGTTGAGGGGCACTGGTAAATACTTGAAGTGGATGCCGGCCATCTATTGAAAGCGGTGCACAGGTGCTCTTTATTTGCAGTTTGATATTTCAGCCCTGTGTGAAGCATTAATCTCTTTGAAGTAATGAGGTTGCTATAAATAGCGCATCAGGTTACAGTAACTGTTGTTAAGCATCTAGCTAAATAATAGAAAATTATGTGACCTAGTATGAATATTTGAAACCAGCTTTAGTCACTTCAGTTCCATCTGTCAAAATCTCCTGATAACCTTAGCACCATTGCATTTCTCAATAGCTAGCAATTTATATAATGGTGTGTACTTCAGATGACATCATCAGAAAAAGAAGATTATATTGAGGAAGTATGGGAAGGTGAATTTCAAGGAAATAAGGTCTATACTGCTCTAGGTCCAAGAGATGTTCTGATAATCTCTAATGAGACTGTGGAAGGTCCTGATGTTGTCCCAAGGAAGAAAGGCTCTCTGACTCAGGAGGATAAAGACAGATTAACTAGTCAAGGCATAACTCCAGACTGCTGGGAGGATGATGCTAAGATGATGGAGGCAAGATTTTCCAGGGACAGGGACTATTCTGTTATTTCCATAGAAAGAAATACAACAGCTGATAATATACTCAGCAAAATTGATACACTGCTGAAAAATACTAAAAAACCAGGAGGTAAGAAATTTAACTAGCTATATACCCTGAAATATCAAACTTTTGATTCATGCAGTTCGTATTCACTACATTGGCCCGGGCAGGAGAAACACTGGAGACTGGTGCTTCAAAGATGGCTTCATTACCTTCAATGACATTATTACTCTATATGAGAAATATTTCAAAGGAAAAAAATCACTGTCGATTACTTCTGACTGCAGTTATTCAGGACAATGGGTCAAACAAGGCATGGAATATTTGGACAAGTGCAAAGTTCAGCCATGTGGACATTCTGCCAGGGCTGCTAAAATCCTCTTGAATGTTAGAGCATCATGTCGATCACTTCAAATACCACACACATTGCTGCATTCAGCAAGGGGGCAAGGCAATGATAAAAACAGTGGACTTCTTTGGAGCCAGTATAATAAATATGAAATTTGCCCAGATCAACACACATGTAGCTACAGTTGTTCTACAATCACTTGTAAAGAAGGAGCAACATTTGAAGATCCCTGCTCACTACCACATGATTACACTTGGCATAAGAAGAGTGAAGGAGAGAGGGTTTATCTAGTCAGAGGGAAAGATTGTGGCAAACAAGCCTGGCACTATGTATTAGTTGTCGATGATGAAGAAATGGTAGAAATGTTCCTGGCAAAGATGAAGAGTGGCACTGTTGACGTGGCTGATTACGAACAAGTCCTCAAGTCTGGATGGGGTCAAGAGCCACCAGATGAAGTACGAGAATGGATAAAGAAAAAGTATCCATACCGAGACAGCAACTGACCCAAATGTCACTTACAGTATGTAACCATTTGTGTGTATCTGTTTACTATGTTTATTCTTGATGATGTCATCACTAAGGTCTTATGTGCATGTGCAGTACATGAATATTAAATGTCAGATCTTTATGAATATGATCTGATTGGCCTAATTCACAAAACTTGCTATAATTATTAGAATAAGAGGATTCATTGTTCTAACATAACACTGGGTCTTTATAAGTTTAAAAATTAGTTATCACAATGGAAAAGTTCAACTCTGTAATTTCCTGTTCACAAGGGAGCTACTACAGCAATGCTATGAGGACACTTCCCTCATCACTAACTCATTGTTAATAGCTATTTAGTTCCACCAGAAAATGATGGAGAAGCTGATGTTGAGTGGAAATATCATTGCAAACAAATATGAAGAAATGGTAGATAGTTCTGCAAAAATCCTCAAGCCTGGTGGGGTCAAGATCCACTAGATGAAGTATGGATAAAGAGACAGTGCAACCGACTCATATTATCTATGTCACTTCGTGATCTTGCACTCTATAGCTGATAATCATAAGGAATGCTCCTTGTAAACAGCAAGGTATACTCTTGTGGTATAAAGTACACACTCTTGTGGTGTGACAGTCATTGGTCATGACCAAAAATAGTTAAAATGGAGCTTAAGGATACACACAATTTGAAGCAGCCAATCAGATTAGGTCACTTTGATTATTCATAGTTGTAAGTTGCAGTGTAAACCAAAAGTGGGTGGATGCAGTAAACAAAGTGAGTGTGTGGCCGCTGGGTTAGCTAAGTTACTACTATACTGCATGGCTGGTGGCCAAAGAGTTTGAAAAACAACATCAAGAAGAGAGCTGAGTGGTCAGTTGGAAAAGGAAACACAACAGATAGTGTCTATCTCAGTGGGAGGTGAATGCATTAAAGAAGTGAGTAAAATTATTTTTTTAGATGTATTCTGTGCACATGTAGCTATGGTATGATATTTTATAGCATAGATAGTGATGTGTAGGAAGATGACAGGATGGCCAAGGTTGGATGGTTTGTGACTAAATGAAATTGAACACTGAACATAACATAATCAGACGTGTGTAACTGGATGATGTGATGTAATACTCAGTGAATTACATAGTGACATAATATACATGTAGCTACATACAAACAAAAAATCAGCCATCACCCCTCTTCCTATGCCCATGATGAAGCTGTAACTAATTGACGTGTATTTTTCAGATGACTGAGAAACCCTCTGATCATGGAGAGTGGGAGTATACATTCCAAGGAAAGAAGAGATATAATGCTTATTTCCATAGTGACGTGTTGATCATAGTATCCAGTGAGTCCCTGGAAGGTCCTGATATTGTCCCCAGGAAGAAAGGCTGTCTGACTCAGGAGGATAAAGACCAACTAACCAGACATGACATACCTCCAGACTGCTGGGAGGATGATGGCAAGTTAATGGAGGCAAGGTATAAACTGGATAAGACGTATACTGTACTCCCCATTGAGAATAAAGAAGATATGACAGCAGAGTATGTACTGCAGAAGATTACTACACTATTCAAGACCACATCAAAGCGAGGAGGTAGCTATTGATATCAATCTATAGTGCATAGCTTTGTTTAAACTGCTACTCTATCTATGTACATGTGCAGTTGAAATCTACTACATTGGCCCTGGCAGGAGAAACACTGGAGACTGGTGCTTCAAGGATGGCTTTATTACCTTCAATGATATTGCATCTTTGTACAAGAAATATTTCTATGGGAAACTGCTGTGTATTGTATCCGATTGTAGCTACTCTGGAAAGTGGATTAAAGCATGTATGGAGTTCTTGGATGAGCATGGAGTACAACCCTGTGGCCATTCTGGAAGAGCAACGAATCTCTTTCTTGCACTGAATGCTTCATGCCTGTCACACCAAATACCACACTCCTTGCTATTCTCAGTAAGAGGGTTGGACAATGACAAGAACACTGGAAGACTTAGTATAAGGGAAAATAGTGAAATAGCTGAGGACCAGCACGTACCTTTCATCATTATAACTACATATATAGTTTGCAGAGATGGTGCAACATTTGAAGATCCCTGCTCACTTCCAGATGACTACACGTGGCATAAGCGTTTCATAGATCTGAGGGTTTGGCTACTTAGAGGTGAATATCAAGGTCAACCAGCTTGGAAATTAGTCTTTTTAGTCGATGACGATGAAACGATGGAAGTATTTCTTCATAAGATCTGGAATGAGATTCCTATCAACGTAGAAGACTACGGTCAAGTTCTCAGGACTGGCATTGGTCAAGATCCACCAGTTGAAGTACAACGATCAATTGCAAAAGATTATTGGTATAGAATTTGGATAGGTAATTCTATACACTTTATAACTAGCTAGCTAGTGAGCTGTCCTCGCTTTTTCTCTGATTATACCTGTTGTGTTCAGCTAACCATTATTAATTTAGTGAGTAATTTTTAGGAGTGAATAGTTCAGCAGTAGGGTGTGCAATGCGCTACATATATAATGAAAAGTGCTGCATGAAATTTCTCATGGCTGATGGTAGATTGTTGCACTGCAATACTATTTTACTATCCACTGAATCCAAACTCATAATATTTGGTGAGTCATTTATTTTGATTTTGATGACTCAGCAGCTATGAAGTTTACTCCCAACGCCAGTAGTAAGTAGGCAAGATCTAGTTAGTGGGCGGTGCTATGCCAGACTAGGCAAGATCACAGCTAGCCTACTTTGCCACTTACATTTCTGCACCATGAAGGCCTTGTCACCCGGCACAGCATCAGGTGAGTCAGTGGTAGAGCAGCTGTTCACTTAGCCTCGAACCCAGCCTTTTTTGGGGGGAAAAAGAGGCTGGGTTCTAGGCTACTGTTCACTCTGCTTGGGTCTTTAAATTAATAGCTACACAGCGCTATCCACTCCCTTTTTCTCCATGTCCCAAGCAAGGTCATGCTGACGTTTATCGCGCGAAAAGACAGCAGCTGGAGTAGAAGGAGGGATCAACATCTGTCCCAAGGAATGGGCTCAGTGTAGGTGGCAGGGTGAAGTAAAAACATTTTCTGTTATAAAACTACTGTTTCTAGGGGTATGGTATGTTTACCCAATGGTCATCACTGAATAGACTGCAGGACACACTGTGTGGTTGCCATATATGCATAATAGGTACACCATTCTATCAGTTACAAATCATTTTGTGTCCATTTTTCAGGTCGGGGGATCACATGGGTGCCTCGTAACAAGAAGCCTGAAAGATTGAGGGACACTTTGAGGGAGTGTGATAGGATTGGTCAATTCACTTCACACAACGTGATGTATTTCCATCTGCAGGAGTTGCTAGCTTCCCATCAACCCATTGCCATGAAGTGGAAAGGTCTGAGACATTGTCTAGTAAGTGAGACATTTTGAAGTGAGCAGTGAAACCAGGACTATTCCCAGCTCCTTTCAATTAAACTCACTCCTGATTTTAGATCCAATTTCACGAGCCAAGTGCTTCTCCAAAACTTTCCTTTGCTCCAGATTTCACTATGCTCTATTCATGTATGTGATTATCACTAGTTTTGTCTTCTTGTTCAAGGTGCTTCTGGACAACGGTTGTCTCATCACATACACTGTAGCAAAGCACTCGGGAGACATCAAGAGGATCTTTCTGGACAAGTCACTGATATCAAGGATAGGGACAAAGATTGACAATGGTAACAGTTGGCTAGCAAGATCATAGGTGCAGGACAGGGAGTAGGGATTTGAATTATCAGGGACTATGTCATGTGGTCATGAAGAAATAGTGCAATGAGAAACTTCCTCTCCATCGCCTCTGCATGAATCTTGAAATCTGTGTTTCTTGCATGACCATGTACTTTAATGATATTTCTGTGCAATGATTACCTCCTTATTTGTGTGCCATATTATAGCAATGATGGTGGGGAATTCAGTGGTCTTGACTACATCCATAGACATCAAGTTAGGACACGTCAGTCTGACCTCTCGTAAGAAGGTCTCCTCCTCTTCCCACAACCCCCTGGCCCTCACCCACACTGACTCAGGGAGGAAGCTGGAAAAACTATCAGCTCAGGACCTCAAAGTTAGTTACATGCTTGTAAACAAAAAATAAAAAACAAAATTAATACATTCCATATCAAAGATCGAGAATTTAAACAAGAGAAAATATCTCTCCATGTATACCCCTGGGGTCATTGATAAACATTCAGTATGCTGTTTTCTGCCTTGATGTTTAGATCTCGTACGTGACGATGGAGCAGTGGACTGGTGCGACGTCACCTCATCTCCAACTGCAAGAGTGAACTGGTGGTCATGTGGTGGAAGGACACACAGGAAGGGGGGTGGACGTGGTCCTCCATGGCTCATGGTGGCACCGACAACCTCCTCATCTTCACTCTTAATGGGTCAGTTCCTGGCAATTATCACAGTGAATGGGTCAGTCCCTGGCAATTATCACAGTGAATGGGTCAGTCCCTGGCAATTATCACAGTGAATGGGTCAGTCCCTGGCAATTATCACAGTGAATGGGTCAGTCCCTGGCAATTATCACAGTGAATGGGTCAGTCCCTGGCAATTATCACAGTGAATGGGTCAGTCCCTGGCAATTATCACAGTGAATGGGTCAGTCCCTGGCAATTATCACAGTGAATGGGTCAGTCCCTGGCAATTATCACAGTGAATGGGTCAGTCCCTGGCAATTATCACAGTGAATGGGTCAGTCTCTGGCAATTATCACAGTGAATGGGTCAGTCCCTGACAATTATCACAGTGAATGGGTCAGTCCCTGATAATTATCACAGTGAATGGGTCAGTCCCTGGCAATTATCACAGTGAATAGGTCAGTCTCTGGCAATTATCACAGTGAATGGGTCAGTCCCTGATAATTATCACAGTGAATGGGTCAGTCCCTGGCAATTATCACAGTGAATAGGTCAGTCTCTGGCAATTATCACAGTGAATGGGTCAGTCCCTGACAATTATCACAGTGAATGGGTCAGTCCCTGATAATTATCACAGTGAATGGGTCAGTCCCTGGCAATTATCACAGTGAATAGGTCAGTCTCTGGCAATTATCACAGTGAATGGGTCAGTCCCTGGCAATTATCACAGTGAATGGGTCAGTCCCTGCAATTATCACAGTGAATGGGTCAGTCTCTGGCAATTATCACAGTGAATGGGTCAGTCCCTAACAATTATATCACAGTGAATGGGTCAGTCTCTGGCAATTATCACAATGAATGGGTTATCTTATAATTATCACAGTGAATGGGTTAGTCTCTGGCAATTATCACAGTGAATGGGTCAGTCCCTGGCAATTATCACAGTGAATGGGTCAGTCCCTGCAATTATCACAGTGAATGGGTCAGTCTCTGGCAATTATCACAGTAAATGGGTCAGTCCCTAACAATTATATCACAGTGAATGGGTCAGTCTCTGGCAATTATCACAGTGAATGGGTCATCTTATATCACAGTGAATGGGTTAGTCCCTGGCAATTATCACAGTGAATGGGTCAGTCCCTGGCAATTATCACAGTGAATGGGTCAGTCCCTGACAATCATCACAGTGAATGGGTCAGTCTCTGGCATGAAACAGAAATAATTACTTTTGCTGCAGAGATAAACTTCAGTTTTGCAGTGGAGTCCAGACAGAGTAGCGTAAGTCCTCAATTATCACCCACCATCAATTATCGACCATGTAAGTATACGGAAGAATTATACTGATTTCCGTTCATTACCGCGTGTTCGCTCCTATTAACAACAGTGTGTGATGTCTTCTTCGTCTTTGCGTAGTCTAATCTTTATCGATCTGGAACTTATTGGTGAGTAATAATGATTCAGTAGTGCAGCAGAACTGTTTGTTTATTGTTTTGGACTGACTACTATTGCTAGCTAAGCTAGATATACAAAAATAATGCATTTTTAGGGCTAGAATAGCCAACTAGTTATAATATTTGGACTAATATTTATTATTTGGACTAATACGGTAGCTAGTTAGGTGAAAAATCATTATTCGAAGCAAACAAAAGGTAAAGAATATTGTTTTGAATAGCTAGTTAGGTTGTATGCTATTTGCAACAAAAAATGCACTAAGTTTAGGGCCAGCTAGTTAAATTTAAGATCATGCCTACTAACTAAAAAAGTGCAGATGCTAACTAGCTTGTTGTTGTTCCTTTGTTGTTGGCTAGAATGGGTTTGAGGCAATCCCATGCTACATTCATAGTTGAAGACAAACCCCCTTCGTGGTATCCAGATGGTTCAAATGGACAAAGTACTATAAGGGCGCCACATCAGCTTGATTTTCTGGACAAGTCTGAGTTCTGTGATTATTGCCGAATTGTGGAAAGGAAAAGTATAAAGACTAAATTTATTTGTTCAGCATGTAACTTAAACTTCTGCTTTAAGAAAGATAGGAATCACTTTAGGATTTGGCACTCAAACAAATGTGACCTTTACCGTGGCTATACATAGGTATGGCTTGCAATTCTGCTTAAGTATTACGCAGTTAACCATTCACACTTAGGTAGCTACTTCTTTTTTTTTGTAATGTAGTTTGAGGAGATGCCAAACAAAAAAAGGAAAGGCTTCAGACGTTTTCGTCCTTCAGCTAAAGCTAAAGAATCTTATCGAGCTAAAGTACGCAAGTGTTGGTCCGACGATCAGATGGAAGCTGCTATAAAGAGTGTGGTAAAAGATGGGCTTTCTGGAAACCATGCTGCTGATCTTCATGGTGTTCCACGATCAACATTGAAGGACCGTCTCAGTGGTCGTGTTACACACGGAGTTAATCCTGGACCTAAACCGTACTTGTCAAGGGATGAAGAGAAGGAATTGTCAAGTCACCTACTTTTAGCTTCCTCTATAGGCTTCGGTAAGACACGACGTGATGTACAATGTTTAGTTGAGAGTCATCTGAATGGAAAAGGGATTTTAAGAGGCTCAGCACTTAGCAATGGTTGGTGGCAGAGATTTTTGCAACGGAACAAGACTCTCTCTCTTCGTCTTGGTGATTCGACTGCAAGTGTTCGAATGAATGCCATGACTTCAGACAACATGAAGACATATTTTGATCTTCTGAGAGAAATATATGATGAGCATAAGTTTGACAAGTTTCCAGAAACCATTTATAACATGGATGAAACGGGTATGCCACTGGAGCCTCGGCCACCAAAGATTATTGCAAAGAAGGGTGAAAAAAAAGTAAGGTATCGTACCAGTGGGCAAAAAGCTCAAGTAACTGTGATTGGTTGTGGGAATGCTACTGGTCAAGCCCTCCCCCCGTTTATTATATTTGCCGCTAAACAGATCAGCCCACTGTGGAGTAGAGATGAAGTAGTTGGTACCAGATATGCTGTAAGTGACAAAGGGTGGGCAGATCAAGAACTTTTTTATTTTTGGTTAAAGAAGCATTTTCTTCCAAATGCTGTATCAAGGCGTCCTCTCCTCCTCATATTAGATGGACATAGTTCTCATTTTGAGCCAAATACCATCAAATTTGCAAAAGACAATAGGATTATAATATTTTGTTTACCACCTCATACCACGCATGAGTGTCAACCTCTTGATGTCAGTTTTTTCCGAGCTCTGAAGACATCGTGGCAGCAATCTTGTCACACATTCTATCAAAATAATCCCACTAAAGTGATATCAAAGCTAAATTTCTGCAGCGTTTTCAAACCTGCTTGGTTGACTGCTATAACACCTTCCAACTTAATCAATGGCTTTAAGAAAACTGGTATTTATCCCTTCAATTGTCAAGCCATAACCACTGCAGAATACACTGGTAAGTAATTCAATTTTATCTTGTGGTTTGATTAGAATTTTATTATTCAAATTCCAGTTGATGTAGATGATGCTGGTGACTCCAAGGATGCTGATAACTCCAAAGATACTGCTGACCCCACAGATCATCGTGAAGATGAAATGTACTTTTCAGCCGAAGAACAGCTTCTCTATGCCAATCGATATGAAGAGGGTTATGATATATTCGATCCAAAGTACATTGCCTGGCTTAAAATCTATCATGCTGAAGACAGGCCACCTATGCCAATGGCTATCAGTTCTTCGGGTCTGTCTACAACTATCAGTTCTTCCTCTCAGCCAGGCCCGTCTATGACTATCAGTTCTTCCTCTCAGCCAGGCCCATTCATAACTATCAGTTCTTCCAGATCTCAGCCAGGCCTGTCTACGACTATCAGTTCTTCCTCTCAGCCAGGTCAGTCTGCGAATGTCGGTCCATCTTTTTGGCCTGCAAATGTCACATCTACAACTATCAGTCCATCCTCTCGGCCAGGTCCATCTACAAATCTTTCTCAATCAGTAACTTCTATCAGTCCATCCTCTCAGCCTTCAAAATGTCTGTCCACCTTCTACATCTACAACTATCAGTCCGGTTTCTCGACTAGGTCCTCCTGCAAATGTCAGTCCATCCTCTCTGCCAGGTCTGTCTGCAAATGTCTCTCAATCATTAACTTTGACTCCTCCTTCTCTCTCCGGTGTGTTGTCGACAACTCCCTCTCAAGTCAAGTCAGGTGTGTTATCAGCAGTCACTACTCCCTCTCGACCTAAATCAGCAACTTCTTTCTCTCATGTATGGTCACTGTCACTAGCCTCTACTTCAACAACCCCCATTGGCAATAATCATTCTCCCCTTTCAGACATTTTGAACCTTCCTATAAGAACAAAGGGATCGAAACCCAAGACAAAGAGTGCACGTGTTTTGACAAGTGATGAGTGTATTGCTATTTCAAGAGAAAAAGAAGAAGAAGAAGCGTGAAGCAGATGAAAAAACAGAAGCGAATGGAAGAGAGATTGTTGAAGCGAAAGCAAAGAGAAGAAGAATAAAAGCGTAAGCAAGAAGAAAAGGTTCGTAAGGTAGAAGAAAGAGCTCGTAAGCAGGAGGAAAAGGCTTGCCAGGCTGCTGAAAAAAAAGCTCAAAAGAGAGCCAAAACAGGAAAGCATGGAAAAGATTTTGAATCTAATTCCAAAATTGCACGTTCTTCAAGAAAGAAAGCTAAGCTTCATGTCGATACCATACAAACTGACCTTTGCTGTGTTTGTTATGGGTCCTACGGTGAAGATGAAGGCACTGATAGGGACTGGTTGGAGTGTAGTTGTGGCAGGTGGTTGCATGAGGACTGCATTCTACCAGATTCTAATAATACCAAGCTATGTCCTTTATGTTGATTTTCATTATTTCATTATTATACATTCTTTCATTGATAGTACAAAAAACTGGCACATAAGAATTTTATAATATGGTCTGGTAAAGGGTATTAATGATCACAGATTTCGATGGTGCTATCCATTTGGGATAATTTTGTGCTGGTAATAAGCTAGGGCCAAAGTTCTTCGAAGTAGCCGATGTTCGAATATGGTAGTTAGTATGTCTTGCCGATAAATGGTTGGTGTGGACGATCAATGAGGTAATAGTCGTTTGTCTTTATGTGTCCGTCTGTTTTCCTGTAAAGTGAAATAAGAAGAACTGAGTGAGTTCACAGTAGAGTGATAGACTACTTTTCATCTCGATCTCGATCTGTATCTTGGAAGTGCATACATAACGCGTTAGGATGGAAGGCGCAAACCTCGGCCGATAAACGAGGATCTACGCTATGACCCGGTAACAGTGGCTTTCAGGTATATCATGACTAACTGACATCCTTGGATGGAATTTGTTTCTTATTTCGTTTCCCCCCTTTTCACAGCAAGAGTAAGGGACATATTTTGTATAGCCTGGAGAAGACAGGTCCCTCAGAGTACACACCATTCACTTATGAGTATGCAGATAGAAAGGTCAGTGTACTTGATAGAAGTAACTGCAGTCGATTGGTTTGATATAACTTCCTTATGTATGACTGTGTGTCTACAATGTTAGATGTCCAAGGTCTCCTCCAGTCCCTCTATCACCTCAAACTGTAAGATTACAAGTACTCAGGGGAAGAGCTGTCGTGGTGAACTTCTCTTTGTCCTTTCACGCAGCAAATGTTCTCGTGTGTGAGAGGAATAAAACTGAGTCCATGATGCTGCTGGGTTGTGAGGATGGGTCTCTGGTAAGTGGAATAGAACTGAGTCCATTTCGTTGATGGGTCTCTGGTACACAGTGTTGATTATCACTGAAATCACAGCACAAGCCACACTGTACATATGAAATCAGGGCTGTACCTTACCTGCTCCTTTCTTGTCATGTACATGTGTACTTCTTTCTCTAGATCATGTATGATGCTGACTCAACACGTGGTCAAGTGAAGAAACCAAAGCCTTCTTCGTACGTTCTATTATGTCTTTATTGATAGGATTTCAAACCTCCCTCCCCCTTTCTCTCTAGTCCCTGATCTCTCTCATTGAGTGGCATCCAGCTGGCACTGTGGCCTTCATCTGCAGTCCCAAGGGAGAGATACAGTGTTATGACATCGGACTTAACCCACTTTTCTTCCAAATCCTCTCTGAAGACCCCAGTCCATCCACCCTCCTCCACATGGGACAATACTTCATGTATGTGCAAGCGACTCTGAATCAGCACGACTATTTGATATTCCATTTATAGAGCACCAGCTCACTTGGAGAATGCTGGATGGGTTCGGAGATGGAACAGGGGGAGGGGCATGAAGGTTGCTATGATGATTTCATAATGATATTTGGCAGGTATGAATCTTATGGTGTACTTTGCATAGTGATAAATACACGACTGTATTTAGTGGACCTGTGGTTTTGTTGAGGGTGGAGTTAGGGGTTCTGAGTAAGGGAAGATTTGGACCAGTGGAACTTGTCTCAGAGTATAATATACAACTCAATCAAGTAGAAAAGGTAATTGGACTAGTATTAGGTATATAGGTCAACAAGATTTCAATGGTGGATCATGGTTCTTGTCTTCTTCCTGGTTTAGGCTATTTCCATACTGGAGAGGGTTAGTTGGAACTACCAGCAAAATAACAGCTTCTCCTCCATGACTCTCATCCTCAACCATCTCCTCACCCAACCACTCTCCGCACGCACAGAAAGTAAGGAAACTTAACTCTCCAACCCTCTTGTTCCCTTTCCTTCACTCCTTTACTTTATCTTTATCTCCCTTCCATTTTTCCTACATGGTCCACCTGGCAACTTGTACGATCAATTCCCACTTAGAAAGTCTCCCCACTCCATTCAACTCCCCTTCCCTCCCCTCTCTTCTTTTCCCTCCCCTCACCATACCCCTCCCTTTTTCTTCCTTTCCCTCCCCTCTCCTTTCTCCCCCTCCCCTTCCCTCACCACCTCCCCTGTTATCAAGCTGATAAGTATCAGCTGAAGAAGAGTCACTCAAATTGAAAACACTTTCCTTTCCCCTTGCACAGATATGGAAGGTTGGAAAAGGCCTTTGAACTAGCAAAGGATATACATGCCAAAGATCTTTTCATGGTGAGTCATCATAGTCTGTGTGAGTTAAATGCTTCCAGTGGTAGCTGCAGTTTTATATCACGTGTAAAATTCATTACAGAGTGTTCACTTTCTGGCACTTGATCTGAAGGAAATGGAAATAGCTGAAACTGCACGGCAAAAGGCTGAAGAGATTTCATCCACAGAATTAGGTACAGTTTGTGTAATGGACACAATTGGGACCCAGATCCTTTTATCCTTGGTAGAGAGAATTGTCCTCTTTTGGAGGTTATTTTGTATAGAGTGTATATACATGAATTGTCCTTTGTTGAGAGGTATAACTTTTATCCTTTGTTGAGAGTTGTAGTGTGCTTTATTTGAGGTTCCACTGTACAGTCTTATGTTCACTAGTCATTATCACTAACTATTCTCACTCATTATAACATGTTCATATAATTATTCTAGTGACATCAATGTCATTGCATTTACCTTTAGCTGAAATGACCATGTCATGGCTGGGAGGTAGCAGCAGTGCGGCATACATCCTCTCAGACTCCAAGACCTTGTTCCACCCACTGACACGACAGCTGGCCTCTGCTGACTCGGACGAGGACATGAAACAGGCCATGTTGGTAGGCAGCAGTCACTCGTTTGAGTCCATAACCAGTAGCAACTATAGTGCAAGTCCACTGGCCGAACAAGCTATCCCTTTTCAATCTGGTGAGTCAGAGGACAATTGGGGGAATTCTCTGGTACGTAGCTAATCACATCAGTACGAGTATGTAAATGTGTGTGTGTGTGTGTGTTAGGTTTCACTGTTTAGTTAGTTATTCTGACGTTACAGAGTAAATTGATGATGTTTTATCTTGTAGCAGATCACTCTGCCACACCTTCCAACTCGGAATTGGAGGATTGCAGTGACAATGAAGGGACACAAGCCACATGATAGACCACACCCACCACTCATCCACCATTACTGTATCTCAATCAGTCACTTATAGCAATATCAAGACTAGCTCTAATGATGTTACATATTATTATGTAGTTACTGAGCATGTCCCATAGAGAATAGTAGTATCACAACTAGGGTGATATTTTACCATATCGCGTAGTCATATCGCGTAGTCATATTACGTCCCCCTGGGGAATCTTTGCATATTGATTTATTTTATAGCCATGATAATATATAAGTGAAAAACTAGACTATAATTCCTTTTCAAGAGTTTAAAAAATAGCTAAAAATTCTGCTGAACTCCTAGGGAATAATTAATGTGCAACATTTGACAACAAGTAGCTAAAGCAAGTAAAAACATTTGACAGCAAGTGAAGCAAGTACAGCTATACCTTTTAGATGTGCCTGAACTCCTTAGCTAGCTGCTGTAGTAAGTGGCAGTTCAGCCGGGCAGCGCGGTTGGTAAGGGGTCTGGCCCACGAGACTAGCTGCATACACAGAGGAAGCTGTAATGCTAGCCACAAAGCACTTAGCGCTTACAATAGACACTTATAAGTCTAGTGTCTACAATCAGAAACGCTGTAGAAATCAATTACAATTAACAAGTCAAGCTTACTCACCGAATAAATAAAACGAATCCAACGGCCTGAAGGCACTACGCATGCTCAGTAGTTACATAATAAATTGATTATTACGTAGATACCGTGAAATATCACTCGTCTGATTGGCTGGTATTCTCACTCGTGCCTGCGGCACTCGTGTGAATACTAGCCAACAGACTCGTGATATTTCACGGTATCAATGTAATAATCTAGTCTCAACTAACTGAAACTGGGAACTCAGATAACCCTGTTACTTTCATAATAAACTTCCACTGGTGCACTAAATGTTCGAATGTGCTCTGTAAACAGTCTAGTAGCCTCGTACCCAGGCTATGTAAACAGCTGCATACCTTCATTTAAAGTTCAGTATTGTTTTCTTTGGTTTAAAGTACACACTCTTAGCAGTATGTATAGCTAACAGCTATTTCTTATAGCATGGCAGTATTATAGCTAGCTAGCTAGCTGAAAAGAATATAGCTAGCTTGATAGCTAGGTCCACACACTTCTCCAGTTCTAATGATGGCCTCTAGAGTGGAGTTATGTGATATCCTGACAGAACATGGATTAACAAGAGATGAGCTAAACATTCCTTGTCCTGCTGAAGCTTGCAACTCCATAGCCATGAAGCTGGACAGGTGGGAATTGCTGGCTTCCACCCTTGGTTTGGCTGAGGAAGATTGCACTGCTATCAGGGAAGATTACAACACCAACTATGCTGTTCAACGTTCAGTGTCTCTGAATACATGGAGGAGGCAGCTTGGAAGTAGGGCCACTTACTTGATGTTGGCTAAGTGTCTGGAGAAGATCAAGCGTTTGGACCTGGTGGGAGAGCTGTGTATGCTGTATAAGGACACTGTTGCTAGTCAAATTACTGACAATATGAAAGCACTGACCAAAGGTACTAGAATGTATGACATAACTAACACTTCAAGTCCCTTGATTATCAGTGGCGTAGCCAAGGTGGGCAGGGGAGGCAGTTGCCCCCTTTTTTTCAGAATTCATTCGCGTGCGTTGACTCATAGATATAGTATATTACCGCCCCGGGATTGGAAACGGTAGCATAGGCTAATTGAAAATTCCGCGGGCACTCCGTGTTACGTTATGGTTTGCGACCAGGAAACTTACCTAGTTACGTGGGTAGCAACGGGCTGCAGCGGTCCGCTAGGAGGCGTGTGGCTGCTCTTTCACAGGGAAACTGCAAGCGGCGGTTAGTATTTATAATTTGCATCCACAATTTCAATTATTCCTACTAGTATAATGGCTAAATTCCACACTTTAGCGATATAGAAAACTAGAAGAAAATTTGTCGGGGGAGTGGTAGTCTTCATAACTTAGGTTTGTGCTTATTATCTAGTTTTGTGAGTAGAGTCATCCTTCTTTTATAGAATGAGTGGCATTAGATGCATGTTACTGCATTAATGGTGAAAATATAAACCAATTGCTTAGAGCACTCATGGGAGGAACGAAGCATCGGCTATGTACAAGAAAGTAATGGTCATGTAACCTCCACTGCTGCACTCCATTCCAGATATCCTGGTCACTCCACAGTTCATGCCAGTATTAAATGATCAATAGTGTCAATATCATTTATAGATTCTAAAAATTGTTCCGGCATTGCAGCTCCTGTGTCTCTCTAGTAACTGTGCCGGATTGATTCCAGCAAAATTGTGTTGGTAACTCTGTGATGACTGCATCTTGGCATTGAAGTTCATTGACAATTTTGATGGTATAATATTATATTATTAGCAACTCTGCATCAATTTTTGTGATCACTTACTTGTGCATGCAAATCTATCTGAGCCAGAAAGTAATTATTATATTGTGTAGTATAATTATTGTGTAGTAGCCTCCTCGACTGATGAATAAGGAGAGGAAGAAGAGTCCATCACATCACTAGTAGCATGCACTGTATGTATTGCACATTATCACTGTATGTTCTGTGATAATTATTAGATTTAAGCGCGCGCGCGGTGACTTCATAACACGGATTGCCCGTGGAATTGGTTCCGTTTCCAATCCCGGGGCGGTAATATACTATCTATGGTTGACTTGTAGTAAGGCCAGACCAATTAAATCTAGAATCTGCGTCACGGATCCGGCGGGTGGAAAATTTCAAAAAAGAAATGTAAATAATCTAATTGGGGTGGGGCTTAAAACTCACGTGTGCGTGCACGTGCCATGCCACGTGGGGCTTAAAACGAAGATCAGAGCTAGAGATGGCTGAATCAAGTTACGCTTGGTTGTCTGTTATTGTGAAGCGAGGCCCTAAAACTCTTATACCTCGAAAAGTTATCAAAATGGAATGGGAAAAGAACTTCGGGGAGCTTCTCACAGCAGTGGATCTCGCTCTTGCTAATAGCATGATCTATCAAGTTAGAATTTCCAGCAATGAAAGCTTTTTAGACCCTGTCCATGAGGTGGAAGTGTCAGCTCCACTCTCTGTTTGCAATCTTTTCAATTGTCGTTTTGTTTGTATCTACCTTGAAGATGTAGCTACTATATCAACAAGAACAGCATTAATATTAGTTTTGTTTTAAATATAATATAAACCTTATTTCATATTACAACATATTTTAGGGCCCAATGCTAGGGATATTTTAATGAATGTCACATATGTCTTACCTGGGAAAATAGCAGGAGAGGCTTTGAGAGCAGACCAGAGATTATATAATGATTTAATTGATTATTTTGAGACAATCGATGCTCGATGGGCACGGCAAAATATATCTACTGGGCAACAATTTGCTAAAGCTTTATCAGGCTCACTTTGGTACCTTGATCCTCATCATGATACTTTACGAGAAAGAGGTATAATCATGCCCACTCCGTTTCAAAAGTTTGGTGGTATATATAATGATTATAAGAAGAAAAAAGAAAAGAAACCGAAGTTGTCTCAGTTTGGGTTAAATCAACATGTTCAGACACTGAGTAAATTTTTGTTACAACCATGGTTTTGTAATTCGAAGTATTCTGAACTACATGATAGTACTGAGAAGCTTGTTGAAGGAATGAGAAAGTATCAGATGTACTTACAAGAGAACTTGGCGCGCAATAGCAGGCAACAGCATTCAACTGAATTATGCCGCTCACCTGTCGATAATATTCTGATGAGTACAATTTCACCTAATAGTGAGCCAGTGAAAAGTGAATATGCTAAGTTATTTGAAGCAATTGATAAATCTCCAGACTACTTCCCTGTGTTTATAAATGATTTTGCACCAGAGGATCGATTTATTCGTCGAAAGTGGATCAACATGTTGCAACTCCCTGTGAAAATTTTCCTTTATAGGTATCCTCATGGAAATAACCTAGGAACTTTAAGTTTTGCCTGGAAAGTTCCCAATGAAGTTGATCAAACCCTCAACCAACGAACCATTGCTCAGTTAAATGAATCACAGAGAATATTCTGTACTCGTGAATTACGCAAGGAATTTCTTGACAAGTATACTCACTTAGCATTGAAAACCTCATTGAAATCGAAGAGTGTGTTGCGTAATATATTTCGCACTCTGGTGCATGATGATTCGGCTGCAAGTTCTCACATTGAAGCTGCAGTTGATGATCGATTAGCGAAGTATTTGCTAAACTTGGATGATCCGTTCTAGATATGAGAAAATTGAATGGCAGACCATTTTCAAGTAAATTTGACATGTTTTGGCTTGAATTACAAAAATACCTTGAAGAGATCGGCCCAGCAGTTCAGGAGAGACGTCATGGGGAGGCTATGTATATGCCTGTGGCTATATCCGTGAATCATCTTCGGGAAATCATTTCACGCAGACTGCAAGATAGATTTACTGATGAAGAAGTTCCTATCCCAAGTTCAGAATGGATCAGATTGCAGTTCTGGCCCCGTAATCCCTACACTGCTACCGCATTGAGGTATACCGGCAAGTATGATGTCAAATATGCTGTACAGTGCCGACAGTTACGCCATGAGCACCCCGACTCAAAATATGTGGCTATAATCCTCCGCTATGCAAAGCAGTTCTCTGTGCTTCACTCAGAAAATATTTTGATGATATCTGTGGATGATAAAGCAATCGTACCAGTTGGAGATCCCCAACGTCCAGTATCCACAGGAGTCAGAGGACACAACCGATCTCTAGTAATTGGCAGTGCTTCTAATTTGAAGGCACTAGATCATGATTTTCATGTTGCAGGTGTTGTTCCATCTGTATCTTTCTTCCCACGCATTCCTGGTGCTGCCCGTGATTCGTTTTTTTCAGGTCCAGTGTTTGTTACACTTAAAGATAAGGTCATGCAGCCATCCAATGCTCTGCGCCATGCTACAGAGTTAAGTAAAGTCATCGAGTCAAACTTTAGCTCACAAGTTCCTCAAATACTTCTGCTGATTAGTGATGGAGGATCAGATCATCGTGTGACCTTTTTATCTGTAAAGGTAGCTCTGATTGCTATATTTTTAAAGTTGGATGTGGATATGCTAATTGCTATAAGAACATGTCCATATCAGAGCTGGAGCAATATGGCCGAGAGAGTGATGTCGACCCTCAATCTTGCATTACAGAATGTCAGTTTAGCACGAGAGGAAATGGCTCCAGAGCTTGAAGCGAAAATTCGATACTAAACAACCCTGACAGCGTTGCGTGAAGTTATTCATGACACATCTCAACTTTCAGCTGCATATTGTGACTCAATGAGCCCAGTGATTGCTCGTCTTGCAGAGAGATTCAATCAGATGAAGTTGAAAGAAGACCCTATTACTTGTTTTAGTGGTGCAACAGATGAAGAAATTAGTGATTGTTTCCAATTAATTCAGCTCAATATTGAAGAATCACTTACACAAAGTGACTTGTCCACTAAGGCACTTCCAAACTACCCTGGCCTCAAAACATTCATGGATAGGCACTGCAATTCAAGTCACTATGTTTTCCAACAAAAAAAATGTGTAGATTCCACTTCCTGCCACTTTTGTCAACAGCATCCTGTTTTGATGGCAATGCAAAAATTCAAGGAATTATCATTTCTTCCACTGCCACTTCTCACTCAGTCAAAGGAACACTATCTCTCGTTTTTCGATTCATATGGAAATTTACCTAGTGGGAAGGATCGCCCCTCTTTGCAGCAAGTTGGAGATGCCGAAGCAATTGAAGCGGACACAAAGAACAAACCTCTGTTCATCAGCAGCAAAGTGCGTAGTATGATTCATTGTCAAGAGTGTTTTAAACCAAGGTGTGTGTATTCTTCCCGAAGACTTCAATGCGATGAAAATATACTTCTCAAAGCCATCGCTGAAGAGAAATTATACACCTGTGGTTCACCACTTTTTTCACCTAATGCATCAGTTGTGGACACTATTGTTGTTCGACGGAATATTGGATGCATCAATCCAATTGAATGTCAGTATTATAGCTCCAAGTTGGTTTCTTTTCCACCGGTTTGTTACTATTGTGGTATTTCAGAAGAATCTTTTGTTGAAGATGATGAAATCCAGCAGTTAAGAGAAGAATATGCTGTTGTTAGACCACTGCTTCCTTTGTAAGGCTGAAGGAAAGAAACCATTTGTCAAGATGCCCACAAATGTCAGGAAACGTCGTCGTCTCAGATAACAAACTCATTATTATTAGCATTAATTCTTTTATGTGTTTTCAGTGTGTTTTGATAATAATTATTATGCTGTTTTTGAAATAATAAATAGGCTTTTTTTTTTCTTTTTTTTCCACCTGCCTGCCTGGTCACTCTTGTAGAGAAAAAAATCCGTGAAACAGAGAAGTAATTTGGTCTGGCCTAAATTACAAATTGCGCTTATCTAACTCCTTATGCTGATGTTTCTATGTCGAATCTTTTAATTTGCCCCCTCTTTTCTGATATCCTGGCTACGCCTCTGATTCCTTAAGTGTGAGCTCAGAAGTGTCTGGCTCTACCCTACATTCAGAATAACACACTACATTAAACACGCTACATTAAATGACTACCAATTTTTACAGATAACTTGGATGAAATAATACATGACTTTGAGTCACGTTTCAAACATCTTGTCATGGTTATTCAAAAGGAATTGATAAAAGAAAAAGTTTCAGTGGGGAAATTGCGGACTGACCTTACCCTCCTTCCCTGTTCCATCAAACAAAATCACCTAACATTTCTGAAAGAAAATATATCAAACTTAAGGAAAGCTTCAGATTGTGAGGAGATCTTCATGCACCTTAACCTCTACTGGGATTACTTCAATTACACACTTCTTGAAGTGATCATAAAAGATTATGGGAGCGAGACCCTCAAGAAGCTAATGCAATCTTATATCTCTGACTTGCATCATTTTTGGCAGAAGACTACAGTGGCCGACTTCATCCCATATTGTAAGAAGATGCAGAAGTATGAAGATATCCCCAAGGAGTTCATACGACTTGAAGTTAAAAAAACTATGAACAAGTCTATATCAGAGTATACGCTTATGGAATTGGATGAGTTAAAACGTTATTTTTGTCTAAACTGCCGGCTACCGAATTTTGCTCTGATCCTGTATGACCTAAAACCAGGATGTGTGGAGGTCACATGGCTGGTGGCCACAGAGTTTGAAAAAGAATTAAAGGAAGCATTGAGAAGAGAGCTGAGCGGTCAGCTGGAAAAGGAAACGCAACAGATAGTGTCTATCTCAGTGGGAGGTGAATGCATTAAAGAAGTGAGTAAAATTTATTTTAGACATCAGCTTGATAATCAGTAGCTAGCTAGCCATGGATAAACAATGCTTGGGATAAACTATACATGTACGTCATAATTTGAATCATTGGAGATATCATACTACATACCTGTTGAGTAGAAAGAGTTCTAGATTAATCAGAGAGTGCGGTAGCACTCTCTATATAGGGATGACTCGGACGGCCGCGCGCGCCGCCTATAGACTAATACAAAGTGAATTTCTATTTCCCCCACTTAGACCTAACAAAACAGGCCCGTAGCAACCGGTCAGGCCAGTCAGCCCATGGCCTGACCACTTTTAGGGCTAAGTTAACCTTTGACATTAACACACCAGGGCTGGATTCAGGGGTGGGGTTGAGGGGGTTGCAACCCCATTGCAATTTGACCATGCCTAGCTACTTGCTTAGCCATGTCTGAGAACTTGTGTTTCTCCTCTAAAGTAGTGTAATTAGAAGAGAGAACATGTTACATGTGTGGGCTAACTAAACTAGGAACTAATGTGGTTACTATGGCTATACGGTCAAAGAAAGAAACAATCTATGTATATATGACACACCCATTCTGGTTTTCACTTTCAAGGTCACACATTGGATAACTTGGTGCATACTAACTGTGATTTCCTTTTACGATCACACCTGTGACCATGCACGTGTCACTTCAGAGTACATTACACATTGGTTAATTCAGTGCATACCAACTGTGATTTCCTGAACAATCACACCTGTGACCTTGCACGTATCACTTCGAAGATATCTTTGGCTTACATTTTCAAGGTCACACATTATATAACTCAGTGCTGTGATTTGAGGTGTGACCTTACATGTGTCACTTTGAGTTTGAGTACCAGTGAATGGCCCACATGGGTCCTCCAAATAACTGTACTCCTTCCCTCATGGTCCAGTGTTTAAGCTCTTACCCACTTATCTGAAAATCCTGGATCCAGCCCTGCACACTCATGCTAAGTGAACATTGAACATAATAAAATTAATGAAGTAACACATTGTGTAGCCACACCCACCACACCCACGTCCTGGCCTGACCGCTAATATTTTGCTTCCTACGGGCCTGCAAAAGCTACTGTGAATGATTATCCAGCCTACTAGAGCCTACTACAATGTGCAGACCAAGTTTCAGGACCAGGGAGCTTACCATTTCAGAAATACGGCAAGCAGGTAAATCGCTGGATTCTTCTTCTTCTCTATTATCAGAGAGTGCGGTAGCACTCTCTATGTAGGGATGACTCGGACGGCCGCGCGCGCCGCCTATAGACTAATACAAAAGTGAAATTCCAGTTCCCCCACTTAGACCTAACAAAAGCTACTGTGAATGATTATCCAGCCTACTAGAGCCTACTACAATGTGCAGACCAAGTTTCAGGACCAGGGAGCTTACCGTTTCAGAAATACGGCAAGCAGGTAAATCGCTGGATTCTTCTTCTTCTCTATTATCAGAGAGTGCGGTAGCACTCTCTATGTAGGGATGACTCGGACGGCCGCGCGCGCCGCCTATAGACTAATACAAAAGTGAAATTCCAGTTCCCCCACTTAGACCTAACAAAAGCTACTGTGAATGATTATCCAGCCTACTAGAGCCTACTACAATGTGCAGACCAAGTTTCAGGACCAGGGAGCTTACCGTTTCAGAAATACGGCAAGCAGGTAAATCGCTATTCTTCTTCTTCTCTATTATTATTCTTCTTATTATTGTTCTTCTTAGACAACCATATCTCTCGAACCACTCAAGCTACAGCTATGATTTCTGGACAAATCCACTCCAAATTCTACGAACTACGATCTTTTCTACTCGTTGATCCTCGAAAGAGTCGATGAAAAAGGAGACACTAAGGAGCACAGCACTCGACTAATTCAATTAGGAAGCCATCTTTTCTATAATACGCATGCGCATGTATTTGATATCCAATTATTCGAAATTATAATATTACTCAGCTGCCTCTAGCTAGCTAGCTAGCTAGGTCCTAGGTATAGGTATATGTACACAGCGAAAAATCTACAATTTGTAAGCATTTTGTAACAGGTATGTAACAGAACAAAAATCCGTAAACCCTAGGCACCGGAAGTACTAATTTTTGATCTGTAGGCAGTTGGTGGGGCAGCAGGTCTGATACAGTCCAAAAATACGGACCTGTTACAGACTTGTAGATTTTACTGACCTGTTACAGACCTGTGTACAGGTCATAACTGGTATGTGGGGCAGTCCAGACCTGTTACAAGTTGTAGATTTTTCGCTGTGTAGCTAGAATAATGATGATGATGATAGACTACTGTATCGACTCGGGGATTTAGATTCAACAAGGTAGACTCTATTTCAGCATCTTCTACCTCCACCTTGACTCGTTGATAATGATTGGGCTGGTATGCTATTGGAGAACTATTCTTCTTTCATCTGTCCCTGCATACACATAGAAGAATGAACTCTATACATAGCTAAAACCATAAAAGAGAGGAAAAAAGACCAGGAACAAGTAAGGGAAAAAGCATTTCGTGAAATGAAAAAAGATGTAGGGATGACCACTGCTCAAAAAAGTAAGGAAACAAGAAGGATGGAATCTTTGTTCTGTATATCCAGCCAATAATCCCTACATATACGTACATTACTACACTATAATCTGAAGCTACCCGACGTATATGTAGGGATTGTTGGCTGGATATACAGAACAAAGATTCCATCCTTCTTGTTTCCTTACTTTTTTGAGCAGTGGTCATCCCTACATCTTTTTTCATTTCACGAAATGCTTTTTCCCTTACTTGTTATTCTTCTTCTTATTATTATTCTTCTTAGACAACCATATCTCTCGAACCACTCAAGCTACAGCTATGATTTCTGGATAAATCCACTCCAAATTCTACGAACTACGATCTTTTCTACTCGTTGATCCTCGAAAGAGTCGATGAGAAAGGAGACACTACGGAGCACAGCACTCGACTAATTCAATTAGGAAGCCATCTTTTCTATAATACGCATGCGCATGTATTTGATATCCAATTATTCGAAATTATAATATTATTCAGCTGTCTCTAGTTAATTAAGTTAGCTAGCTAGTTCTAGCTACACAGCGAAAAATCTACAACTTGTAAGCATTCTGTAACAGGTATGTAACAGAACAAAAATCCGTAAACCCTAGGCACCGGAAGTACTAATTTTTGATCTGTAGGCAGTTGGTGGGGCAGCAGGTCTGATACAGTCCAAAAATACGGACCTGTTACAGACTTGTAGATTTTACTGACCCGTTACAGACCTGTGTACAGGTCATAACTGGTATGTGGGGCAGTCCAGACCTGTTACAAGTTGTAGATTTTTCGCTGTGTAGATAGACTACTGTATCGACTCGGGGATTTAGATTCACGACGGTAGACTCTATTTCAGCATCTTCCTTCGACCTCCAAGTATAGCTCAACAATAACACAACACCTTGACTCGTTGATAATGATGCTGGAGAACTATTGGAGAACCCTGCATACACATAGAAGAATGAACTCTATACATAGCTAAAACCATAAAAGAGAGGAAAAAAGACCAGGAACAAGTAAGGGAAAACTCATTTCGTGAAATGAAAAAAGATGTAGGGATGACCACTGCTCAAAAAAGTAAGGAAACAAGGAGGATGGAAATGGGATCAATCTTTGTTCTGTATATCCAGCCAACAATCCCTACATATACGTACATTACTACACTATAATCTGAAGCTACCCGACGTAGCTATATGTAGGGATTGTTGGCTGGATATACAGCACAAAGATTGATCCCATTTCCATCCTCCTTGTTTCCTTACTTTTTTGAGCAGTGGTCATCCCTACATCTTTTTTCATTTCAAGAAATGATTTTCCCCTTACTTGTAAGAAAACTTCACTGATCGCTGATGAAATCTTGAAATTTTACAGTGAACTTATGCTAAAGCTCATTTTCTCTTTAGAAATGTCAGCAGCTATGCAGGCTTAAAGATAGTAGCTACTATTTATGACTGAAGTTGACTGTATCAGTGCTCATCTTGTGTCCTTTTAAGTTAGTATATTATGTTCTAGAAACTAACAGTACAATGATCAGTACTAGCGTAAGGCACCGTTTTTAGATCAGACTATTACGCTCGTACGATTGTACCATATCTTCTTCACTGATGGTTGTCAAAGCCTCTACCATGAAGATAATTTCCTCCTCTATAACATCATTTTTCTCACAATTGGATAGACAATTATGCTAGCTAATGTACATCTGGTTTGGAAAATAGCATAATCCTCCTTCACAATGAGCATAAACTTTTCTCACTTCCAGAAGAAGATTGTAATTCTTACAGTACTTTAATCACTCGCTAGTATTTTCATCCTACTCATTCAGTACTACAAAGATAGAGAATAGCCATCTTTTTGTGTATGTGTAATTTAGGTTGTAACATGGATTGGCCACAACTCAGGCCTAGTTTCCTATCCCTGGTACAAAGTCTATAGCTATACAATAATTGCAGATGTCAACAACATATGAGGCTCTACTAATTATTGTTACTCAGTGATTTTAATTGTCATATTCATACCGGGGCCTTTGGTCACTATCTACCAAGCACTTTAAACAGCTTCCGTAAAATCTTTCCAAACCATTCTGTAGATGATTACTTGATTAATCATTATTTACTGTAATCATTTGGCCCATGCCAAGTCATTGAAAAG
The DNA here is from genome assembly GCA_963924555.1 of Crambe crambe. Taxonomy (NCBI): domain Eukaryota; kingdom Metazoa; phylum Porifera; class Demospongiae; order Poecilosclerida; family Crambeidae; genus Crambe; species Crambe crambe. The sequence goes on from OZ004593.1 coordinate 1,476,068, forward strand.
GAACCTTTAGCCCTTGGGCTTTTCATTTCATTTCATTTTGTCACTTTGATATTTTCAGATGCCGTCATCAGAAATTGAGGAAGTATGGGGGTGTGAATTTCAAGGGGAAATTTATCGTGGTGCTATAGGTCCAAGAGATGTTCTGATAATCTCTATTGAGACTGTGGATGGTCCTGATGTTGTCCCCAGAAAGAAAGGCTGTCTGACTCAGGAGGATAAAGACAGACTAACCAGTGAACGCATACCTTCAGACTGCTGGGAGGAGGATGCTAAGATGATGGAGGCAAGATACTCCAGGGACAAGAAATATTCTGTGGTTTCCATAGAAAGGGATACAACAGCTGAACACATACTGAGCACAATTGATACACTGCTGAAAAATACTAAAAAACCAGGAGGTAAGAAATTTAACGCTGTATTCACCAAAATATCAATCTTTTGATTCATGCAGTTATTATTCACTACATTGGCCCTGGCAGGAAAAACACTGGAGACTGGTGCTTCAAGGATGGCTTCATCACCTTCAATGACATTATTACTCTATATGAGAAATATTTCAAAGGAAAAAAACTACTATTGATTCATTCTGACTGCAGCTATTCAGGACAGTGGGTCAAACAAGGCATGGAATATTTGGACAAGTGCAAAGTTCAGCCATGTGGACATTCTGCCAAGGCTGCTAAAATCCTCTTGACTGTTAGAGCGTCATGTCAATCACATCAAATACCACACACATTGCTGTACTCAGCGAGGGGGCAAGGCAATGATAAAAATAATGGAATTTCTTGGAACCTGTACAATAATTTTGAAATTTGCCCAGATCAATGCACATGTGGCTACAGATGTTCTAAAATTACTTGTAAAGAAGGAGCAACATATGAAGATCCCTGCTTATTACCACATGATTATACGTGGCATAATAAGAGTGAAAAAGAGAGGGTTAAAGTAGATAAAAAGTACCCATACTACTGAGACAAATGCCACTTACAGTATGTAACCATTTGTGTGCCTAAATACAGTACCTGTTTACTATATTTATTCTTGATGATGTCATCACTATAAACTCTTATGTGCAATACATGAATATTAAGTGTGGCCTAAACGAATTCATACTATGATTTGATTGGCCAAATCATAGATATAAGAGGTTTACGGGATTGGAAACGGATCACGTGCTCTCGTTAGCAACTAACAACCGAGGCGCGTTGACAGCTGAATGACATAGCACTTTTGTCAAAGTTGCTGTTCTGACAAGATCCGTGAGGTAAGACTTATGCCAATGATACTATAATACACTAGGGCATAGATTTAATAAATTTCACCTCAGATTTTCAAGTTTATTCCTACAAATACTACTGTAGTGGTTAATGGGACTGTAATCCCTCTCACGCTTGATGGAATCAATTGCTGTTGCCCATTTTCTGATCAAAAGGCATGTAAACTTTAGCTACATGGAATAGTAATGTTAGTTTTTGTATTAGCTGACATATATTGTCTCTAGCATTTGCAAGTGGTGTTAAAACTGTAATCCCTCTCCCAAGAAATAGATTAACAATATTGAAACTGTATTAGTTATTTCAGGGAAAGGATAGAACAGTAAATGGAATTGGTGCATTCGTTTTCTATACAATAGTCATCCTATGGAGATGGCAAGCTTACTATATTTCCCCCCTAATATCCATAGGGTCCACAGGACAGCTGACTGAGCCGAATTCTTGAGGTGGATGGTGTCAAAACCCAACAGCCAAAAGCTGGAAGTATTGCAATAATGTTGATGAGGGAGAACTGAGCAGAAACTGGCGGATAACTTTGGGGCAAAATTATCTAGCTATAATAATAATGAATTTATGTCTAATTTTAATACCAAAAGTCATTCTGGCCTTTCTTTCAAATCAATCACATAAAATTAATGTATAATGAGCAATGATAGGTACTCATAGTTATAATTACAAGGAAAAAAGTTATGAATAATTAATAACTTCCTTCCTCAGACTCTCCAACTTCAACTCTCTGACTCTTCACTTCTTCAATACCTTCCCCTTAGCTTACTTGTACTATTCTGTGAGCTGTAGGGGAAGAATATCACTTTAACTGCCTTGAAAGGAGTGAATATTGATCTCTTTTCACAACGATTAATATAATCATGGATATAAGAGGTTTTACGGGATTGGAAACGCCCAATGAACTGCACAACCGAGGCGCGTTGACAGATGCGCACGCGCATGCAGCATTAATTATATTAATGGCCGTGAAAGGAGATCAATTTTCACTCCTTTCAAGGCAGTTAAAGTGATGTTTGTGGTAACTTTGGAACAATTTATGAGCATGCTCAGTATTGTGTTTTGTCCAGCTAGCGCATTGCGCTATAGCTCTTAGCTCTAGCTTATTTAAGCTATGTATCACTTCCAGTCGCTGGCTGGTTTGATCTGATTTCTGTCAATAGTTTATACTGTCAGCTGAATAATAAGAAGTTATTGCTAATTAACATTGTGATACTATTGGAGAACATCACATCTGGCGACGAGACGGGATCTGATGGCTCACACAAGAGTACCGATCTACGGTCAGCTGACGGCATTCGACCCAGAAGCTGAGAACATCTCCACTTATCTGGAGAGAGTGTCTTTGTACTTTGCGGCAAATGACATCGGAGATGGCAAGAAGGTTTCTGTGTTGCTGACAGAGATAGGTACCAAGAACTACGGTATCATCAGAAGCCTTGTAGCTCCAGCTTTACCGCAGGACAAGACTTTCGCGGATCTTGTGACTGTGCTGACAGATCATTTCCAGCCCAAACCCTTGATAATTGCCGAACGTTTTCGTTTCTACCAAAGGAACCAAGGGCCTACTGAATCGGTGCTAGACTATGTGGCAGAATTACGACGACTCGCCATTACCTGTGATTTTGGCACTTTTCTTGACCAGGCGCTCCGAGATAAATTTGTCTGTGGGCTCAAGTCGGAACAAACCCAGAAGAGCTTGTTAGCTGAAGAAGGACTGACCCTGGCTAAGGCTGTAGAGAAAGCTCAAGCTAAGGAGACTGCTGCTAGAGACGCCCGAAACTTGAAAGGCCAAGGTCCGACCACAATGTCTGGAGTTTTGCAGCTGTCAACCACAAATACTATGAAAGGCTCCGCCCAAGTCAAAGGGAAGCCTTGTTTTAGATGTGGCAGGAAGGGCCATGAAGGCAAGGACTGTAAATTCAAATCAGCTACTTGCCATAAATGTGGCAAGGTTGGCCACATTGCCCCTACTTGCCGGAGCAAGAAATCAGCTGGTCGAGGTCACAATGATGTCCGCTATCTCGAATCTACTCAGAGTGAACCGGAGGATCTGGGAACTTTCTCGATTGGAGGAAATTCTTCTCACCCGATCCGAATTGAACTTCGAATTTCAGGGAAGCCGTTGACCATGGAGTTAGACACTGGTGCTGCCGTGTCCCTCCTCCCTGAGGGAGTGTTTAGGAAGATGTTTCCTAAGGCCAAGTTACGTAAGTCCAACATGGTACTACGTACGTATACTGGAGAAGCCATGGCTGTGATTGGGACATATCCTGTGTTGGTGCAGTACGAACAGCAGTTGCCTCAGGAACTAGACCTGACTATAGTTCGAGGTGAGGGACCTGCTCTCCTCGGTCGAAATTGGCTCAAGCATATCACACTTAATTGGGCATCTATTGGATCACTATCTCGTGAGCAGGCCTTGCAGGATGTTCTGGACAAGAACAAAGACGTATTTGCAGATGATCTTGGAACTATTCAACCCTTCACTGCAAAGCTATCTGTGTCCTCAGGAGCTCGACCCAAGTTCTGTAGGGCTAGGCCCGTGCCCTATGCTCTGAGAAGTGCTGTGGAAGAAGAATTGGATCGTCTCGAAGCACAAGGAGTCATCGAGAAGATTGACCACAGTGAGTGGGCAGCACCAATCGTGGCAGTCCCTAAGAAGGACGGCCAAGTCAGAATTTGTGGGGATTACAAAGTTACCGTCAATCCCGTGTTAGAGGTTGATCAGTATCCCCTACCCAAGCCGGAAGACTTGTTTGCCACCCTCGCTGGGGGACAACAGTTCACCACACTGGACTTGTCCCATGCATATAACCAACTCGTTCTTGAGGAGCAATCCCGACATTTGGTCACCATCAATACCCATCGAGGACTCTATCGTTATCGCAGATTGCCATTTGGAATTGCCTCAGCGCCTGCTGTGTTCCAAAAGACGATGGACACTCTGTTGCAGGGCCTAGGTAAGGTGACTTGTTATCTTGATGATATCCTGATTACAGGTGCTACCCCTGCGGAACACCTCGCCCACCTTGAGGAGGTGCTGTGTCGGTTGAGGGAGCATGGTGTGCGGCTACGAAGAGACAAGTGCCGATTTTTAGAAGCCAGTGTTGAATATCTCGGACATCGTGTGGATCGAGAAGGGTTGCACGCCACCAATGACAAACTCCGTGCCATAGCAGAAGCACCCCCACCCCGGAATGTGCAGGAGTTGCGGTCATTTTTGGGGCTTTTAAACTATTATGGCCGGTTTATACCCAATTTGGCATCATTGCTCCACCCCTTACACAAGCTGTTGTGCAAGGGTTGTCCATGGAAGTGGTCCTCGGGTTGCCAGAAAGCCTTTAACCAAGCCAAGGAAGCCTTGACATCCTCCAAGGTTTTGATACACTATAATCCTAATCTTCCTCTTAAACTTGCAGGTGATGCCTCAGCTTACGGAGTGGGAGCAGTGATCTCACATGTAATGGAGGATGGCTCAGAACGCCCGATCGCTTTTGCTTCCCGAACCCTGTCAAGCAGTGAGCGTAATTATGCTCAGGTGGAGAAAGAAGCCTTGTCGTTGGTCTTTGGTGTTAAAAAGTTCCACGCCTATTTGTATGGGAGACAGTTTACTCTCACAACTGACCACAAACCACTTACAACCATCTTGGGACCAAAGCAGGGTATCCCTACCCTTGCTGCAGCTCGCCTACAACGTTGGGCACTGATACTATCTGCCTATACATACCATATAGAGTTCCGTCCCACTGGTCAGCATGCCAACGCTGATGGGTTGTCACGCCTGCCGCTGCAGGAAGTCACTCGAGAAGGTGCTTCGTCAGAACCATCTGTCTTCAATATATCTCAGCTAGAGAGTTTACCTGTGACAGTGAAACAACTTCAAGAAGCTACTCGTACAGACAATATCCTGAGCAAAGTCCTTCGTTTTACGAGGGGAGGATGGCCGAAGAAATTTGATGCGTCACTACGCCCCTACTGGTTACACAGACAAGAATTCACGGTGGAACAAGATTGTGTGCTCTGGGGAGTACGCACAGTTATTCCAGGGAAACTTCAGCAGAAGCTGTTAGAAGAACTCCATAGAGACCACCCTGGCATCAGCCGGATGAAGGCCGTTGCACGTGGATACCTGTGGTGGCCAGGTCTGGATAAGTCAATCCAAGACTTAGTGAAGAGCTGTCAGTCGTGTCAGGCCGTGAAACATGCACCTGCCGTGGCCCCGATGTATCCATGGTCCTGGCCTGCGAAACCATGGCAGCGGGTGCATCTTGACTTTGCCGGTCCCTTCCAAGGGGTCATGCTGCTCGTTGCTGTCGACGCCCACTCAAAGTGGCCGGAGGTTGAGATCATGCACAGTACAACGGCTGCCAAAACCATTGATGTTCTCAGGAAGATGTTCGCTACTTTCGGATTGCCTGAGCAACTGGTCACTGACAATGGGCCACAGTTTCTGTCTGAGGAATTTGCATTGTTTTCGAAACTGAATGGCATCAGACACATCAGGAGTGCCCCCTACCACCCAGCCACCAATGGCTTAGCGGAACGGTTTGTGCAGTCGGTGAAGTTGGCTCTCAAGGCCAGTGTTAATAGTGGAAAATCACTCTCCGAAAGATTGCTCAGCTACTTACTCACCTATCGCAGTTCGCCTCATGCAACAACTGGGGTTTCCCCCTGTTCGCTGTTTCTTCATCGTCCCCTTCGCACTCGACTTGATCTGCTTCGTCCGAATCTGGAAGCCTGTGTTGTGGAAAAGCAGGCACAGCAGAAAGCTGTTCACGACCGGAGAGCTCAATGTCGAGAGTTCCTTGTAGGACAGAGTGTCATGGTTCGGAATTTCCGTCCTGGACAAGACTGGGTGCCAGCAATTGTTGTTGAGAGACTGGGACCTGTTTCATATTTGGTGGAAACAGCTGATCATCAGATGTGGCGGAGACATCTGGACCACTTGAAAGAGTTTCGTGGGTTACCTAACTCTGTCCAGAGTGGCTCTGACAGAGAGGTTGCTGTTGACGATGAAGACCCCTTACCCACTTCTTCAGAACCTACTACAGGGGATTTCCCTGATGAACCACATGCAGAGGATCCACCTCCAGAAGTTGATGTACCTGTCAGTGATCCTCCACCGACCCCTTCAGGATCTCATGCTGAGCCTCCTGACCCTGGCACACGACCCTCATCCTCCACTGCTATAGAGTTGGAGAACCCTGAACCACCACCTTCACGTTACCCTACCCGAATTAGGCACCCTCCTGAACGGTACCAGTGAGTGTGACTTGTATGCTTAGTGGGGAGGAGTGTGGTAACTTTGGAACAATTTATGAGCATGCTCAGTATTGTGTTTTGTCCAGCTAGCGCATTGCGCTATAGCTCTTAGCTCTAGCTTATTTAAGCTATGTATCACTTCCAGTCGCTGGCTGGTTTGATCTGATTTCTGTCAATAGTTTATACTGTCAGCTGAATAATAAGAAGTTATTGCTAATTAACATTGTGATACTATTGGAGAACATCACAATGTTCTGCCCCTACAGCTCACAGAATAGTACAAGTAAGCTAAGGGGAAGGTATTGAAGAAGTGAAGAGTCAGAGAGTTGAAGTTGGAGAGTCTGAGGAAGGAAGTTATTAATTATTCATAATTTTTTCCTTGTAATTATAACTATGACTACCTATCATTGCTCATTATACATTAATTTTATGTGATTGATTTGAAAGAAAGGCCAGAATGACTTTTGGTATTAAAATTAGACATAAATTCATCATTATTATAGCTAGATAATTTTGCCCCAAAGTTATCCGCCAGTTTCTGCTCAGTTCTCCCTCATCAGCATTATTGCAATACTTCCAGCTTTTGGCTGTTGGATTTTGACACCATCCACCTCAAGAATTCGGCTCAGTCAGCTGTCCTGTGGACCCTATGGATATTAGGGGGGAAATATAGTAAGCTTGCCATCTCCATAGGATGACTATTGTATAGAAAACGAATGCACCAATTCCATTTACTGTTCTATCCTTTCCCTGAAACAACTAATACAGTTGCAATATTGTTAATCAATTTCTTGGGAGAGGGATTACAGTTTTAACACCACTTGCAAATGCTAGAGACAATATATGTCAGCTAATACAAAAACTAACATTACTATTCCATGTAGCTAAAGTTTACATGCCTTTTGATCAGAAAATGGGCAACAGTAATTGATTCTATCAAGCGTGAGAGGGATTATAGTCTCATTAACCACTACAGTAGTATTTGTAGGATTAAACTTGAAAATCTGAGCTAAAATTTATTTCATACAGTAAATCTATGCCCTAGTGTATTATAGTATCATTGGCATAAGTCTTACCTCACAGATCTTGTCAGAACAGCAACTTTGACAAAAGTGCTATGTCATTCAGCTGTCAACGCGCCTCGGTTGTTAGTTGCTAACGAGAGCACGTGATTCGTTTCCAATCCCGGGCCCGTAAACCTCTTATATCTATGATAATTATAATCATAGATATAATAACACGGAACAGGATTGGAAACTCCCCAAATTCGCGGACTATCCGTGCTATAGCGCGCGCGGCCTGCTATGCTCGGCCTAGTTAATAAGCATCTTTCAGCACAGGTGGTGGCTCTGTTATAAGTCAAACAGGCTTCTTTATAATCTAGCTACGTAGCTATCTGAAAGATAGTCTTCTTATAGAGAAAAACACAAACAGGACTGATATTTTTTGGTAGTCTGGCGTCGCCAGCCCAGCTTTTCTTCTTTTTTGGGGGGACGGGGAAGAAAAGTGGTCTGGGAGCTCTAGCATAAACTACTTGTGACGCCCGCGCGCTCTCTCAAAAATAATTTAAATTGCAATATACATGCGTGTTGAATAATTTTCCGAAGCCAGTAGGTAGAATTGCGAACACATCGCCCTTGAAAATCGCTGATACAACTTTCAGCCGTTCAGGCTTCAGGCCAGGTATTCCTAGCTCTTTAAACACAGTTCTGGAATAAATAGTGGGTGTGTCTCGCCAACATTAATACTACTTCACGTGACTGAATAGAGCAATCTGATTGGGACGCAGCTATAGCTGCGCGCGCGGGCGACACAAGTAGTTGATGCTAGAGCCACTAGCCTCGTACCCAGGCCTTATTAAAAATAAGGGCCTGGTATCCACTGTTTGCGCGTGCGTGACCCCAGCATCTATGAATATCATTATAGTGTGCGGATGACGCCGTAGAGTACGAGTGGGAGGTGCTAATTTGATGACTCGATCTTTGCCGCAGGAACAAGACTCAGTAGCCAAGTTCTCCTTGGAAGCAGACTTTAAAGAGGTGATTATGGAGGCCTTCACATACTTCTTTCTCAATCCTCTGACCTGATCCTCCATCTGGAGCAAGAACTGCACTTCTCTTCCCAGCTAGCTACCACCTCTTTTTCTTATTAAAGAATCTCGCGCGGCCAGACCTTTCCGAGATAAATGGAAGTTCTGGTGGTCCACTACAAATGGCAGAACTTAGCTCTTCCCAAAACCAGTCGGCAGACATAAAAACTCGTAGACAGACCTGATGGGCCAAGCTCTGTTCCTCCACATAAGGCAAGCCCAACGTCTCCAAGCCTTGGAAAGCGACGGCGTCAGAGAAACAAGTATCATTGCCGCTGGTAGCCACATTGGTGGCATAGCTGAAGCTGGAGAAGCACCCTGGCCCTGTTGTAACTAGCCGTCATAGAAACAAGGCCCCGCCCAATATATTGTGACGTGTTACGTATCCTAAAATTTCCAAAAGTGCACAAATTCACGGAAAACCGTGAAAAACCAGCACATGCGCAAACAGTAGATACCAGGCCCTTATTTTAAATTTAATAAGGCGCCTGGGTACGAGGCTACTAGAGCCACCAGACCACTTTTCTTCCCCGTCCCCCCAAAAAAGAAGAAAAGCTGGGCTGGCGACGCCAGACTAATTTTTTGGAGTTGCTGTTTGCTGACTTGGATGATGATAGGAAGAGGTGGATGCATAAAATGTGGGGTTATTCTGTGACTTGTAAACTATTTACAATACGAGTACACATTTTAAATGCTCACCCTTATATCATTCTCTGATATCCCACTGAAATTCAAACATTCCCTTCTTGCTCTTCTGATCTTTAAGCTGATCATGGTGCACGACCCAGCAATGGCCCAGTAATCTGCCTCTGACTTTGCAGGCAGAAATTGCTTCCACTCTCTTCTTTCACTGGTTATATCTCACATTTTGTAAGGTGAGGCAATTATTAGTTGTAATGAACTGCACTGCCCACTCCCTGGGTATACTGGACTGTGATCTTGTCAGCATGGTGTATAAACTCTTGGCAGAGAGCTCAGTAGATGGAATGTGGGATTTGGATAATCAGAGATGTGTCATCTTCTCTTTTTCTCTTCCTCTCGTGGTTCTTCCTTGTATCAAATATCAATTTTCTTCTAGCTACTCATCCTTGTCTAATGATAATATGCCTAGCTAGCTAGCTATTTTCATGACAATTTTATAGTGCACAACATCATACTTCGAAGTTCTACTCGTTTCATTCCAATAGTAATGCTGTTACTGCTTCCATACATATTCAAATGAACATACATTTCTCTTATTTTCATAGTGTTTTTGTTACACAAAGTAATGTACCAAATTTATATAAAATATGACCATTAAACAAGTTATAATAGAATTCATACATAAGAAAGTCATTTAATCCAGTAGTTCATACCTCAATGCATGCAATTTATACTTGCTAAAACTTTAATGCTATCTCCTAACTAGAGAAAATGTGACACAAAACATTTCAGCCATGAAGTAAGGTCACTAAACAGTCCTCCAACTCTCGTATGGTTACTGCTTTCTCACCTGCAATAAGAAAAGATGATCGTGGTAAGTTCCGTGCATGTTTCACGGACAGTCCTGGCCTAGCAAACTGTAGCACGCTTTGCAAAAACCACAAAACCACAAGACAGAGCGTCTACAATATCGCCTAAAACCATGGCAACGGAGCAAAAATGCTATGGCAAGGATTGTCCGTTTACAATTATATTAGGCCTATGGGCGCACGTGACGAGTTTCCAATCCTGTTCCGTGTAATATATCTATGATAACTAGAGATGCTCGTATAGCATTAGTTGGGCGAGCAAGCAGCCAGTGGTCATTTCAATGTGCTCCTCCCTCACTTATGATTATATAGTCCCAACAGTGACTTTCAATATCTAGCTATTCAGGTTGTTAACTGACTTGGTGCATTCCCAGTTAGCATTAGAGTGTCTTCTCTGAACCCAGGCTACCACTCCTGTTCAGACTCAGTAGCTAGTCTCTCAAATAATGAGCCCTCATATGCTCTAATCTGGCAGCTCTGTGTTCTGCTGACTCTGCTCTCCTTCTGGCTCTCATTTGCTCTGCTCTTGCAGCATTATCTTCTGCTGACTCTGTACATTCCCTCCTCCTGGCTCTATCTGTCGCATTTCTTTGCTAGTCTTGTTTTTCTCTGTTCCTTTGACTCTGTTCTCCTTCTAGCTCTGTCTCTTTCATTTCTTTCATGAGGTCTCGCTCTTCTTTGCTGATCAGTTTCTAGAGGGTGTTCTGGGGCCCTCCTTCGCTTGTTTTCTGGTTCTCTGGGTTCCATGATACTCGCTACAATAGTGTTTCAACTTCAAGCTTAACGAAAATGATTGCTTATTATGACGTTGCTTAGTAGCTATTTAAAGCAATTTCTTCCAGACAATCTTAAGAGAGCTATGGATCTTGCTTCTGAAAAAGGTGCCTCCAGTTGGTTAACCACATTGCCAATTGATGAGTATGGATTTGCTCTTCATAAAGGTGCCTTCCATGATGCTTTAGCCCTAAGATATGGATGGCAATTTTCATATTTACCCACTAATTGTGATTGCGGGAAAAAATTTTCGATTGAACATTCACTTTCATGTCCAAGAGGGGGTTTTCCTATCATTAGGCATAACGAGATAAGAGATGTTACTGCTAATTTGCTCTCCGAAGTTTGTAATGATGTGAAGATAGAGCCTGGCCTGCAAGCTCTCACTGGGGAAGTGCTTTCCGGAGCTAGTGCAATTGGAGATGATGGTGCCCGTCTAGATATTTCAGTCAACGGGTTATGGGGTGGAAGACACGAGAAAACCTTCATAGATGTGAGGATATTCAACCCGCATGCTCCTTCAAATAAGAAATCCACCCTGTCATCTTGTTATAGGAACCATGAGAGACTTAAGAAAAGAGCATATGAACAGAGGGTAAGAGAAATCGAGCATGCTTCCTTTACTCCACTGGTTCTCTCAGCTACTGGTGGTTTTGCAAGAGAGGCAACTATATTCTATAAACGTCTGGCTTCCTTACTAGCTACAAAATGGGAACAACCGTATAGTTTAACCATTGACTGGCTGAGATGCACCATCACTTTCTCTCTACTCAGATCTGCTATCCAGTGTATTCGGGGTGCTCGTTCGAGGAGTGGGTTCGCATCAAGATCTCCCCCTTCTCAAATGGACCTCATTAGATCTGAAACATTTCTAACAAAATCATAATACTCTTCTGATAACTTTCGAACTCGATTTGAACAATAATAATTATTATATGAGATATAAAAAATAAAAAAAAATATAAAAAAAAAAAATTTTAATGCGCATGCGTACGCGCATGCGCATTTTGAGTGACGTACGTGTAACATATAAATATCGCAATTTTCCATTTTGACCAATTAGTGTGGGGCTTCGCTCGCTTCGCTCGCTCGCCAATTATAATTAATGCTGCATGCGCGTGCGCATCTGTCAACGCGCCACGGTCGTTTCCAATCCCGTAAAACCTCTTACAGAGATTTTCAGGTTGGTTGACACAAAATTTGCCAACGGTGCATAATTAAATTCGTGCTCGCTAAAATTAAGAGTATTGCATTTGTATGACAGTATATCTTGCTCGCTTGAATTTATCTTGCACATGCGCAAATTCTACTGGTCAACCAACCTGAAAACCTCTGTACTGCGGTTTTAGGAAATCTTGGAACACGAGAAAGTGCGCATGCTCAAGCGCATGCTCAAGCACATTGGTAACTAAGGCTCCAGATCGTTTCTCAGCTTACAATGGCCAGTGAACCAGGTAGGAGAAGCCCTTATAGTAAGGATATTCGTTGGAGAATAACTAACACCCGTCCTAACTGAGCCATCATCGATTGTTTTGGTAACTATGCACAATTGCGCATGCGCTGACTACGGTTTAATGTTTATTGCCGGCCGTCTTTGTTCCAAGATTCCCTAAAACCGCAGTATATCTATGGCCAAATTTACAGTAGCTATTATAGAATGCGCAGCGCAATTCACGATTTCTAAAACGCGCCCAACAATTAGCTATATGCCTTGGGTATTCATTTTTGGACTTCTTCATGATTACTTACTTACTTACTTGGGCTGACATTTGGTGAGAAGAGATAGTTTTAGAGCACATAACAGTGATTTTGACAGTTTCATCATCAAAGCATGCAATTTCTGTCACTCTTCATAGGTGACTTGGATAATAGGTCATTTAAAATTGAGGTTCAGAGATCTTGTCGTGAGTATTCAAAATGAATTAATAAAAGGACAGAAAGTTTCAATGGAGAATTCGCTGACTGATCTCACACTCCTTCCCTCCTCCATAAAACACAACCACATGACATTTCTGAAGGAGAATATACCACACTTAGGCAAAGCTTCAAATTTTCAAGAGATCTTCATGCACCTTAACCTCTACTGGGATTATTTCAACTATGCACTTCTTGAAGTGATCATAAAAGCTCATGGGAGCGAGACCCTCAAGAAACAGATGAAATCTTATTCCTTTGATATGCAACGATTTTGGCAGAAGACTACGGTGGCCAACTTCATCCCGTGTTGTAAAAAGATGCAAAAGTTATCCCTAAGGAGTTCATAAGACTTGAAATAAAAGATGCTATTGATAAGCCTATATCAGAATATACACTTATGGAATTGGAAGAGTTAAAGTGTTGTCTTTATCTAAGCTGTCAACTTCCGAACTTTGCTCTGATTCTGTATGACCTAAAAGAAGGATGTGTGGAGGTCACATGGCTGGTGGCCAGAGTTGCAGAAACAACTAAAAGAAGCATTGAGACGAGAGCTGAGTGGTCAGTTGGAAAAGGAAACACAACAGATAGTGTCTATCTCAGTGGGAGGTGAATCCATTAAAGAAGTGAGTAAGATTAATTTTAGACATCAGATTCTGCACATAGTTATATGTATATAGTTAGTTAAAGTGTACTGTAACATTATAGTATTTAGAATATACATAGCATATGAAGACAGAATTCCTTTCCAGTGTTTGACTCCATCATTATCTGACCTCCCACTGTTATTCCCTGTAGTATAGACTTATATGGGCCTTGACTAAACATTTCTTCTTTTTTCATTCTTTCTTTTCTTTCTTTCCTGTGTGTGTATATAGTTGTGTTTGTGTTTCTGTGTATGTCAGGTCAGCCTTAATAATAGCTTCTAGCTAGTTGGTTGTACCTAATGCTGTCTGCTGTCTGCATTGAATGATTAAAAAAAAAAAAGAAGTCTAATTGGAGTATGTATGTGTATTTCAGATGACACAATTGGAAAAGAAACCCTCTGGTGAAGGAGAGTGGGAGGGACACTTCAAGGAAAGACATACTATTGGGCTGAATTCCATTGTGATGTGTTGATCATAGTATCCAGTGAGTCAGGAAGGTCCTGGTATTGTCCCCAGGAAGAAAGGCTGTCTAACTCAGAAGGATAAAGACAAACTAGCCAGTCATGGCATACCTCCAGACTGCTGGGAGGATGATAGCAAGTTAATGGAGACAAGGTATAAAAAGGATAAAAAACGTACTGTACTCCCCATTGAGAATAAAGAAGATATGACAGCAGAGTATGTACTGCAGAAGATTACTACATTATTCAAGACCACATCAAAGCGAGGAGGTATTGATATCAATCTATAGTGTATAGGTTTGTTTAAACTGCTACTCTATCTATGTACATGTGCAGTTGCTATTCACTACATTGGCCCTGGAAGGAGAAACACTGGAGACTGGTGCTTCAAGGATGGCTTCATTACCTTCAACGATATTGCATCTTTGTACGAGAAGCATTTCTATGGAAAACTGCTCATTATTGGATCCGATTGTAGCTACTCTGGAAAGTGGATTAAAGCATGCATTGAGTTCTTGGATGAGCATGGAGTACAACCCTGTGGCCATTCTGGAAGAGCAGCAAATCTCCTCTTGCACTGACTGTCTCATACCTGCCACACCAAATACCACACTCCTTGCTATTCTCAGCAAGGGGGTGGACCAATGACAAGAACACTGGATATCTTTATATAAAGGTACCTATTGAAATAGCTGAGGACCAACATGTACCTGAAAGCATTGTGACTATGTGTATATAGTTTGCAGAGATGGTGCAACATTTGAAGACCCCTGCTCACTTCCAGATGACTACACAAGCATAGATAAGAGGGTTTGGCTACTTAGAAGTGGATATCAGGGTCAACCAGCTTGGAAATATGTTTTATTAGTCGACGACGATGAAACGATGAAAGTATTTATGTATAGAATCAAAAATGACATTCCTATCGACATAGAAGACTACGGTCAAGTTCTCAGGGCTGGCATTGGTCGAGATCCACCAGTTGAAGTACAACGATCAATTGCAAGAGATTATCCAGGGAATAAGATTTGATCCTATAATTATAATACACTTCAAATGCAACTCTTCATAGCCAGTTATAACTAGTGTTGAATGTTTTTACTTTTATATAATAGCTAGAGATATTAATTTTGTCCTCACCTTCTGATTATGTTCTTGCATATTCAAGAATAAACATAGTAAACAGGTACTGTATTTGGACACAAATAGTTTCATACTGTAAGTGACATTCCTCGGCAGCAGGATCTGCCTCCTGACAACCATTAGCTACTTCTATTTCCGCTCAGCCTTCAGTAGACAGAACTGATAAAAGTCAGGTGACTCTGCATCCTGTTGACCATTGCTATTTGTGTCCTGTAACTTACAGTGTAAGAGCTAGGAAGGAAGAATACTTTGAAGGACCTGGAGTCAAAGCACTTCTGCAGTGTTTGCTGTACAGTACATGAATATTAAGTGTGGCCTGAATTCATACAGTACCAGTAGCTGCATACAGATCTTTATGAACATGATCTGATTGGTCAAATTCACTATAACTAGCTCTAATTATTAGGATTCATTGTTCTAACACAACACTGGGTCTTTATAATTAATTAAGTTACCACAATGGAAAGGTTCAACCATAATTTCCTGTTCACAGTTACTACTTCAGCAAATGCTATGAGGACACTTCCCTCATCACTAACTCATTGTTAATAGCTACTTAGTTCCACCAGAAGCTGATGGAGAAGCTGATGTCGAGTGAGCGGACATAGTGCCAGCACTGAGGGGGGATGTAGAGCATCTGACCAGGGTGCAGGATGAACTCAGAAAACTCTGCCTCTTTCAACAGGGGGAACTTGATCAGATCAGGTGACTCCACATCCACCTGCAGTTGTGCATCATGTGATTGCCACATCACTATAACATAATCATAATGTCTGCTCAGGAATATCATTAGTGGAGTGGAGTGAACAGAGAAGAATGGTCAGTTAGGTATCATACACTTCTGCAATGGGACATGAATAGTCTGTAATTTTTCTTTCATTTCAGAGTGAGCTGTTGGCCCTGCTTTATATGAGTCTAATATACATTTATCCCCTCCCCCCTGAGTTATATGACTAGTCACATTACCTGACTGGTGTTGCTGAGAATTCCATTGTGAGGGTAGAGATGAGGAGTCTGAGATTTCCCATACAGTCGAATGTACTTACGCCCCACAACCTACAGTCGAAGAAGAGTTAGGGAGGGTATCCATGGTTGTGTCCCACAAGCTACAGCTAGGGAGCTACACATGGTTACATCCCTCAACCTGTTGTTACAAGAGCTAGGGAGGATACTTGTCATCACTTGGGACTCTCACTGTGGACACCATACACCTCATAACATAATTATGATATTAATTGGGGGGGGGGGGAGGAGGAGGAGGAAGGGGCAGGGATACTTCCCCAACCTAGTAACAGTAATGATTCTGATTGTGTCTCATTAATGGAGCATTTGGAGTAGATTTTGAACATACTTGTGCTAGCAGGTTGTGATCAGGGTCAAAGTGCAGCGGTGACACTGTTCCCATGGGTCCAATCCAACAGTTGATTTTAATGAGAGAGCTGTCCTCTGACTCTGAAATGTCCTTTCCCTCAGCTGTGAGAGATTCATTCATCTTCAGGAAACAGTAATCAGGCACTGAAATGTCCTCTCGTAGTTCAGGAATCTGTGATTACATCAGAGAATTGTGAGCAGCTACATTCAGAGGAATCAAAGATTGTATGTGTACCTGGTCAAAAAGTTGATGCTGTGCCAGATATGCCTTAGGGAGATGAGAATTTCTCTGAATAAAGAACAGAAGTCACATGATTCAGTGAAAGTTGACGGTTAAAATACTGGTACTGGCCCCAGTACAAGTAGAACAGCCCATGTTTGTTTAAATTTGGGGTCTAATTCACAGAATAACTTTTCACTACCTAGTAGAGTAGCAAGCAAGTTACTCCTTGCAAGAAGGGGGGAGGGGGGAGGTGGAGGAGAAGGAGAGGGAGAGAGGAGGGAGGGGAGAGGAGGGGAAGGCGATGCCAGGTGTTGAAGGAGGTCTATTGAAGTACTGAAAAAATAGGCCTGAGAATGAGGCTATTGAAGTACCTACCTCGTGAGGAATGATGTGATTCTCTATAAATTCTGATATGGTCATGAGTTTTTGGGACCACTCGTGGTCCGTGTACTTGGAACCAATTTCCACTGGAACGGTACGGGGACCTGCCACCCTCTTCAGGTAGGTCAGACTACAAAGATGCAAAAGATTACCTGTACTGTGTTATGTGGAGATGTACGATCGTACCCTTACCTCCATTTCTTCTCAGCATAAGATGACCAATGATCCATGGCTCCACTAATCACGACGGGAACTGAGGGGGTCATGTGATCCTGATAAAAATCCTCGAGTGAAGGACAGTTAATTACAGGGATTCTCCTCTCCATATCAATCAATGGTACGTCACAAGCATCACATGTAAGTTTGACTCGAGTAGGTGAGTCACACGACTTTTTTCGCTTTTGTTCAATGGAGAGATCTGACGATGGCTCGTAATTTCTGAATCTAACTTTCCCTATCTTCTTGACCGTTCCTTCACTGTTGCTAGGAACAACAGTCACATCAGGATCATCATTCTTACCCCCCAGTGTTATTTCCCTACTGATCATGGAGGCAATGCCACATAATGAGTTATTAATGATAGGGGCACCCATGAGAATCCCCTTATCAATCTCATGGAGGGCGTCTTCTTTCTTTCCTGCAATGAGTAAGTTCAAACTCTTCAAAAGGGCAGCTAGGGCATAGGCTTGTCTCCAAAACATCTTCACATCTTGCCAGTGACCAATGTGGAGCTGCTCCCAACTATAATCAAGTGCTACTTGTGCCCAGAATTTTGATGATGGAATGTTAATGTGGTGATCATTTGATTCTTCAGTACATTCATAATTTCCTGCTCCTTTTCGTGTATTAGTTGGCAGTTTTGTGGGGCTGGAGGGACTCAAATTTTGGGTCAGGCCAGACCAGGAGTTTTGGAGGGCTTGGCAGAGTGAGTTACTAGAGGGATGGATGTCTGAAGCGGAGACTAGAATAGTTTTCAGTAGTTCTGTGACATCTCCTGATTCATCCAATCTCTTGATGAAGTCCTGAACATCTGCAGAGCTAGAGTTGGAACTGGTATGGGTGTTGCTCATATCGCTAGCGATCATTACCAAATTTCAGCATGCAGCGATCATTATTTCGCGCGTAACGATTGATATCAAGAATTGACATTACCATTAATGTGACTTGAAAAACACCTCAGGAAAAAAAAAAAAAAAAAATAAAATAAAATAAAATAAAAAGAGTTGAGCATTGATTCAAAAAAATAAAAGATTTAGCTATGAAGAAGCAGTCCATCGCAAGCGGCAGAGATTAACATCCAACTGTGCTGCATTCACACAATTGTGGACACTCAAACCATCCAAGCTTGTCAGCGCCTTGTGGACAACTCGAATGGCTGCTCCCCTCACTTCTTGATAACTCTCTCGACTGTACCACGCCACGTGAGGCGTGCAAATGACATTTGGAATTCCTTTCAAGGAGTTATCCATGTAGTTACCTCCATCAATAACATCAAGGGCAGCACCTGCCACTTTCCCACTTCGGAGAGCTTTGGCAAGAGCTGGCTCATCGATAAGAAGTTTATGTGTGACGTTGACGATGTAAGCTCCTCTTTTGAAGAGTCGGAGTGTGTTATCGTTTATGATATGCTTACTCTCTTCATTCAGAGAACAGTGCAGGGAAATACAGTCACTCTTGGTGAGTAAGTCAGCAATGAGCGTCACTCTATCCAGACCACCAATGGCCTTCTCTAAACCTTCTGCTGTGCTTGGATCGTAGAAAAGAACACGGAAACCGAAAGCTTTCGCTCGTTGGGCAAGTGCGATCCCTGTCTTACCAAGACCAAGTAAGCCGAGTGTTTTGCCACGAATGCGACGTGAAGGCTTGGCACCAGAGAAAACGTCCTCTTGTTTGAGAAGATGCTTACCCGCCTGTACGGCACTGTGAAGGAAAGCTGTTTGTCTAAAGAGAGATAGGATGAGTGAGAATGCTGAATCAGCAGTTTCTTCTATGCACATGTCTGGAGTGTTACACACAATCACTCCCATCTGGCCACTGTAGGCAATGTCGATATTATCGTACAAACTCCCGAGGGTGACTATGATTTTGAGTTTGGGACACCTGTCGATGAATTGCTGATTCACCACACAGCTCATGCCGACGATGATGGCCGTCACTTTCAAGCAGATTTCTTCAGGGATGAGGGATAGGTCACAAAGGTCAGGATAAGCCCTCACGTCAGCCACAGAAGAGAGTTCCTGTGCTTCCAGTTTTCCATCAGTACAGAAGGCCACCAGGACAAGAGGTTTGTGGGAGTCTCCATTCATTAAATCCTGAGGAAGGAAGAAGGAAAAGAAAATGAATCAGATTGTGCTGACTCGGCATGAAGAGGACTCTGCTTACCATAATAATAATAAGAGATAAGAAAACAACAAATTAAGATTCCAAAGTATGATTTATAGTGAAAACCCTGCTATATTAACAATAAATTTAATAACAACTATCTTTGCTATAAAACCGATCATGAGTTACATTATGGTACATTTTTCTAGCATCATTTGTGAAGGAGAAGCCCCATTGCTGTGTACTTTGTCACCATCCTTTTCAAGGGCGACCTTGCTAAATTCTTCTTGCACTCGTCACACCCAATTCAGCAGTTATGGCTGCTGAATACCTTCTTACCACTAATGGCAAACTCAATGGCAGGTTTTTTTGATACACTCTCATATGTAACTGCCCATGGACATCAGTGCTGACCACATTTTCATGTTCAGCTCACACAATAGTTGCCCGATTCTGAAATTCGGTTCTGAATAGTTTGGTACTGAATCATTATAGGACACCATGTTTTGAGAAATAGCTAATTTGATTTTTAAGCTACAGTTTCAACCTGAAGAATGACACTTTCACTCTTACTATATAGGAAATTAGACTATATATTTAGAACCTCACTGGTTATGATACAGCAGAAGTGATGGCTTATCATTGGTCATTATACGGCTAAAGCGATGGAATAAAGAATGCTATAGTTTGGCATACGAAGCAATCAATTTTTGGACTACATCAACTTCACTAACTTTCACTCGGGAAATCCACAATCAAAAAGTACTGATCAAGGAAAATGTAACGGAAATAATATATCATTGTAGCTAGCAGGTTGTTATGAAAACTCGATTTTAAAAAATGTATTAAATATTTTGGTAACCCTAAAATAGGACCTGAACAACCACCCACAGCCGATATGGATATTTTATTGATAGCATCCACAGGATAATTTCTATGAAGACAAGCAGTGTCTCGGTTTGAGAGAGAAAAAAAAA
Organism: Crambe crambe; assembly: GCA_963924555.1. Lineage (NCBI taxonomy): Eukaryota > Metazoa > Porifera > Demospongiae > Poecilosclerida > Crambeidae > Crambe > Crambe crambe. The sequence goes on from OZ004593.1 coordinate 1,496,426, forward strand.
GGTAATTTTAATTGGGGGTTGGGAGATGGTTAGGACTCCGACTGCTGTTTCTGTTATGTGAAACCTCCTGTGTGAGTCCTAGCTAGCTAAACTAGTTTCTCACGCACCGTAATGCAAGTTGAAATGGCCATCTCCCCAACCATCTGCTCATACTGTGTGGTCACACACTCTGAATCAGCACCCTCGGATGTGGACGAAGAAGAACCAGGAATCTTGCCGAGGGAGAGACCCGCTTTCGAAGGACGTCCTCTCTTCTTTCCTCGCAGTACCTTAATCTGATCTGGTTCTTTGCCCTCATTCAGTGCAGAGAAGTAAGCCTTCCTGAACTGTCTGGCAGTGGACTCCTTCACCTCAATCCCATAGTCCTCTGAAAATTTAGTACACACGGCCTTGAGGTTACCGTGCTCTGCGGCATATCTGCCGATTTCTGCCTTTTGTTCTGGTGTATACACGGTGTAATGGCCTCTAGGGCTGGCAGAAGGTTTGGGAGAGATCTTTTCTATCATGCCAGTGCTGGGACCTGGTTGCGGGGACGATTTTTCTGCCATGCTGGATTCGCCAAGGACGAAAATAAAAGACGATTAGTAGCGAACCTCACTGTACTGTACTGGCTGCCTCGAGAGGTGAAATTAATTTTTTTTTGGTGAACTTTTAGGCAACAGCTGATGACTGTAATCCTCACATATACGGAGATATTCGAGATGTTATACGGTTGTCTACCCACGTGGTACAGTAAGCATAACCATGAAGCGAGTGAAGCCTGAAGAAGGTGTATCCTTGGGCCAATTTGGCTTGAGTGAAGAGAAAGAGAAAAGACAGGCTAGGATTGGGGTGATCACTAATCTAGCGATATTTGCTTCTGTCGTTTTTGCTATAAGAGTTGGTAAGGGATATCAGAGTAACAGGGCCAGGGCCGGCCATAGGCAACTCCAAAATTTTTTTTCCCTTTCCTGTGATTAGGTTCTGAATGTGTTCCCTCTTGCCTTCATGCTGTCACCCTATGTTGTGTTTATCATTGCCTAGGGCCCTCTGTATGGAGATTCATCTGCAATCAGTTGTGAACACAGTCCTTTTTCCCCCATAGTCTATTTTTTGAAAGAATTTTGTTACTCCTTATTTTATAGATCATATCAAGTCACTCACATTTATTTGCTATCAATAACATAATAAATATATAATATAATTATGTCTGACCTTTGTGTTGGCGCTAAAATTTAAATTCTTTGCGATTTACTTTCTGCGCATGTGCCAAGTAAAAGCACATGAACTGGAGCTGATATCAGGGCTAGAGTTCGTGCTCTTACTGTTGCCTCTTCTGCCTCTAGTCGGGGGCTTAACTTAACTATCGCATATTCTTCAAACTGACAGACCGAGGAGTTTTTTTTCCCCAGCTGGTTAGCAGTGACGTGACCTCTCTGGCTTTGCCTCAGGGCTGCTCTAGTTCTTTGAGCCGGCCACAAAAAGATGGCGGCTGAGGTAGACGAAGCCCCCAGCATAAGCAGCATGGGACCTCCGGCAGAAGTGGAGCAGTTGCGGGCCTATGTACTCCGCACAGTCCCAGTTCTTCTGGAAGAAGACGTCTTGCCAAAAATGGAGCCGCTGGAGTCCCAACTGAAGTCTTCCGAGTCTAAAGTGAAGAAGTTTATTGAAGACCCGCAAGAAAGGGCTTTGTTTGTGTCCAAGACACTTCCTCCTGAGGGAGTAGAGGGAGAAGGTTCTGAGGCAAGCGACTTTCAGTCGAGTTATGATGTTCGCCTGGGTCTCAACTACAGACCAAGTCGGTGTATTGGAGTTGCTTTTATCAAGAGAGGAACTATCGTGGAGGCAGACAAGTCCATCCATTCCCAACTGAGAATCATAAACTTTAGCGATGACTCCCCCTTTGAGACGTTGCACTCGTATGTGAAAGATGCAGTGACTCCATTCTTCAACTCCTTTATCACAGCAACCAAGAAAACTGGGTAAGAGTGCATGAATTGGGTAGACCTGCATGTCACCTTGTATGGACACTTATAGTCTTCAATAGAAGGTATTATATTCTGTGAGTGCATTGTCTTATCTTTGGGCATGTCGGTTGTTAGGAGAGTGTTCCCAAGAGTGTTATGAGTGCATGACAATGTCCTTGGTTGTTAGGGTGTTCCTTGGTGGATGGTCCATGTGTGGCTTGAAGTGAATAGTTTGTGGTGCTCCCCAAGGCAGACATACAAACACGCCAAAGACATTGTGTGGCTTATGAAGTTCCACAGATAGAGTAACCTGGTTGCATGTGACTATCTGAGGCTAAAGTATTCAAAGGTCACCTTTTAAACATTGGAGTTGTTAATGCAAAGGTTGTTTTAATTTTCTCAATCATAGAGAAGGGGACAAACTTGTGCCTTCAGTCCAGAAGAAAATTAATGAACTGGAAGTTGGTCTTCTTCACCTTCAACAGAACATTGACATTCCAGAGATATCACTGCCCATTCATCCCACCATCCAGTCACTGGTGGACAGCAAGGAGAAACCCATGGTAGAGGACCTGGGGGCTAGAGTTAGTGACTCCACCTTCCTCAATGCCCTGCAGAAGGATGTCAGTAGGTGGATCAGGGAGATACAGAAGGTATGTGGGTGGACTGTGGGTTCTGGACATGTAGGTGAGCTTTATTTGGAGTATACAGTGAATGGGCAATGTATTTGTTAGTGGACTTTATCCTGGACTTGTTTTTGACCATTTTCTAGGTCACAAAACTGGAGAGAGATGCTTCCAGTGGTACTGCTCTGCAGGAGATCACCTTCTGGCTGAACTTGGAGAATGCTCTCAACAAGATCCACCGCAAGAGAAACAGTACTGAAGTCAACCTCACCCTAGATGTCCTCAAAGCTGGGAAGAGGTTCCATGCCACTGTCAGCTTTGATTCTGACACAGGTGTGTGCATCATTTGAACTGAATTCCCAAGTGTTTAGTGCTTGTCTGTGTTGGTTGGCTCCGAGTAGATGTGTTGATTATAGAACCCCCATACCTTTTTAGGAGTTAAAGAAGTAAGTATGGCGTCTCTATCAGAGGGAGAGAGTGTTGATATAGAACCTGATACCTTTTTAGGAGTAAAGAATTAAGTTGAGTCATGGTGTCTCTCAGAGAGAGAGAGAGGACGCTGATACCTTTTTAGGAGTTAAAGAATTAATGCTGAAACAAGGGGACCCTCGTGTCTCTATCAGAGAGAAAGACTTAGTAGATGTGTTGATTATAGAACCTGATACCTTTTTAGGAGTTAAGAATTAAGTTGCTCTATCAGAGAGAGAGAGCACATGCACCATCCTATATTGCTGGCCCCCTCTGTAGTAAAATGTGATCTAAAATGCATTGAGCATGCTATGGACACATCTCCCTGCAGGTCTGAAGGAAGCTCAGGACAGGGTGAACGATTACAACCCTCTGATGAAAGACTTCCCCATTCACGAACTCCACGCAGCAAATAGCCTGGAGGCTATTCAGTCTGCAGTCTCATCTACTTACACTCACCTCCGTAAGATCAGAACCACGACCTATCCAGCCCAGCGAGCAATCTACTTGGTTGAAGCCATATCCAGAGACCTCAATACCCAGCTGCTCAAAGTTCTTGGAACACGGAAACTGATGTTGGTCACATATGATATATTTGATCAGGTAGGGCTGCTTTAATTCCTATCTTTGTGTGTTCAAATGCGAGTACCTGCTACAACTCTCAGGTGATGGGTCGTTGCAATGGTGTGTTTAGTACCTGGGATGACGAGTTTGACAAGTTCACCACTCAGCTGCGAGAGATGAGCAAGAAGAAAAGGGAAGAGACTCTCAAGTTCTCCTGGAGGGCAAACTCTGCACACAAGAAGTTACAGGACAGAATTAACAGGATGAAAGAGTAATGCAATACTTTACCAAGGATTTTCTTCTGGGGGGGAGGGGGGGGAGGGGAACAAATTTTTTAAGGCCCCTTGTCGGAAAAAACAAAAATAAAACAATCACTGTTTGTTGATGTGGACTCTATTATATCTGATTAGTTTCCGTAAGCAACATGAGCAGCTGCAAGCAGTCATAGTGCGTGTCCTGCGTCCTGCTACTGTCCAAGGCCAGTCGACGACTCCAGGGGTAGAACAGGGAGACGCCATTGAAACAGATGACCTTTCGGCAGTGCGAGAGGTCAAGCTGGCGTACGAGAATGTGAAGGGAGTGGACTGTCTAGATCTCACCCCAGAGGGGAATGCTGCATGGGAAGCTGCTCTCAAGAGGTGGGTTGGGAAATAGGTGTGGCCAATAATCCCAGTGTAATCTGAATGGTGATTCTAATTTTACTTTTTCTTATAACTAGGTATGATGAGCGTATTGACCGCGTGGAGACTCGTATTGCTGCTCGTCTGAGGGACCAGCTCGGTACTGCCAAGAGTGCCAATGAAATGTTCCGCATCTTCTCTCGCTACAATGCTCTGTTTGTTCGTGCCCACATCCGTGGTGCCATCAGAGAGTACCAGACGCAACTCATACAGAGGGTGAAGGATGACATCGAGTCACTCCACAACAAATTCAAGGTATGCATCAAATACAAATAGTAAACTTGGGGGAAAAAGGGTTCTGAGGTATGTGGTATGGTGGTGAGAATTAAATAGAATACTTTATTGTACATTAAATGGAGTATGGATGGTTTAATGTCATTGCAGGTGCAATACAGCAAGACCACCACTCACATGATGTGTACCAAACTCGATTTTCCTCCTGTCTCCAGTGCCATCATCTGGGCAAGACAGGTCAGTGAAAAGTACCTTAAAAGTGGCCGGCAAAACTTTTAAGTCAATCTCTTGATGTTTTCCCCTCCAGATTGATCGGCAACTTCAGATGTACCTTCAGCGTGTGGAAGCAGTGTTGGGTAAAGGGTGGGAGGTGCATGTGGAGGGCCAAAAGTTGAAGCAAGATGGAGAGGCCTTCAGGCAGAAGCTAAACACCCAGCAGCTCTTTGAAGACTGGAAAAAGAAGGTAGAGAGAGAGAGAGAGAGAGCATTTCGTAATTCTCATGTCATGTGATCTATGTAGGTGGAGTCTCGTCAGCAGGTGGTGCAGGGAAGGATTTTTAATATCACAAGCCAACGAACCCGACATGCCACTCTACTCAAACTCCAAGTGAACTTTGCCCCTGAGACAATCACCCTCGCCAAAGAGGTGCGTAACCTGAAGTGGCTCGGCTTTCGCGTCCCGTTTGCCATCGTGAATCAGGCCAATCAGGCGAACCAGCTCTACCCCCACGCTGTTTCGCTCATGGAGAGCATCAGAACCTATGAGCTCACCTGTCAGAAGGTATGCAAGGAATTGGGTACAAGTTTCATGCAAGGTAGCGACTTTTGATGTAGTCAAAGACTGTGCAGACCATTGTATTACAGAGTATTGAACCAATCAAGTAGCCTTTGAAAAAAAAAGAAAAAAAGATGGAAGTATAGTGGGAAATTTAATTATTCATTTACATAACTAATTCAATGATTGATACTGAACTTTGATTTTCTCTTTTCTCCTTTGACTAGATCACAGACAGCAAAGGGATCTCCCAGCTAGTGGCAGCCATGAAGAGTGATGTGCAAGAACTGGTGAAGGAAGGCTGTAACATCACATGGGAGTCTTACAAGCTCGAAAGCTTCGTACAAAAGTTCTCAGAGGTCATTTTCAACTTCCAGGAGAGGGTGGACGATGTTCTTCTGTACACCACACAGATAGACACGCTCATCCTGTCACTCGAGACATGCGAGTATCGTTATGCCGTATTCAAGGACATCCTTGATCAGATCCAGAAGTTGATTGATGATCTCAATCTCCGATCCTACTCTAACTTGCCAGCATGGGTCATGGACATTGACTTACAGGTATGAGATCATCCTTAGAGCTGTGATTGTGGGTCTGATTGTGAGGCATACTATGATGATTGACTTTACCGTCCTGCTATCTGACTTCATTGTGAGATGATAGCAAGTCTTTGGCCTTATCTGAGTGTGCTCCCTCTGCTAATCCAGCCAGATTGGTTACATTGCCTAATTTGGAAATGCAGGTCACCTAACTTGTAATCCTTGTACTGTCAGATTACTAATTAGAACAAGATTACAAGTAAAATTAAAATTTCACTGTGAGATGATAGCAAGTCTTTGGCCTTATCTAATCCAACCAGATCAAAAGGCAGAAGTTACATTGCCTAATTTGGAAATGCAGATCATCTAACTTGTAACCCTTTTAAATTACAAGGTACCTACTGTCAGTTTACTAGGAATTACTAATTAGAACAAGATTACAATTAAGTTGTAATAATGAAAAACATTGATTTTTTTGTGTAGGTTGAGAGTAAGCTGATTGGACGTCTCTCACTGGCCATCCTCTCGTGGACCGAGTGTTTGAAGGGAGTGAGCCTGGAAGGAGGCGTGGACACCAGCATGGATACCACACCCACCAGTGCACAGTTACCACATAAGCTTGGAGGGACCCCTGAATTAGAGGTATATTTCTTCCCCCCTTTCCAGTTAAATCTTTATCAGTTGAAAAACCTAATCAAATTATCATTTCAGGTTGTTCGTCACGAGCTTCACATAACCAATCAGATCATGCACTTGAGGCCCCCGGTGGAAATTGCTCGTTGCCGTATGGTCGGACAGGTCCACGAGTGGATCAATATTGTTGGCGGCCTCCCTCGAATCCAAAGCTCCAGATATCAGGTGAGGAAAAAATTTCAGCGAAGTAATTCTGCTCTCCACAAAGTACATGTCAATAATAGATCGTATGTCCATTCCAATTAGGTGGGACTGATGGAGATGAGTCCAACGGAGGCCACATACCGCTCCCTCCTGGGGAAGCTGATGCAGAAGGACCCCACCCCCTTGGTGAACGCCTACGCTGCCGTCGAGGACCTGCTGAAGGAAGTGATGACGTATGTGAACGTGTGGCTCCAGTACCAGAGTCTTTGGGACATGGAGTCGGGCAACATTTATGGAAGACTGGATGTTGATCTCTCTCAGTGGCAGAAACTCCTCATGGATGTGAAGTGAGTGGTGCAAGACTTAGGGCTGCATTTAGGAAGGGGAACAAAATAGGTTACTAAATCTTAAGGGGTGGGGGGCGACTCGCTCATCCCTAAATGCAGCCCTGCAAGTAGCTAGTTGCTTGATCAAAAGATGAAGAGTTCATATGATGATTCCTGTGAGCTGAGACTTCCTAATCAGTGAAGATTATGCCACAATTCTCTGACCAACTCTAAGGAATATTATTTCTACAATTAATTGAGTTGATATGATTAGTCCAGTGAACTGAGACTTGCCAATCAGTGAAGGTTATGTCACAATGTTCTGATCTACTCTCCAATATCTAATTCAAGGAAAATCTCAATATTCTTTCTAATTTAAGGAAATCTCGCAAGACGATTGACACAACAGACACTGTGAAGAACTTTGGTCCCATAGAGATCCATTATGGCAAGGTCCAGCAGAAGGTGATGCTTAAGTATGACTCCTGGCACAGAGAGATCCTCTCTCGCTTTGGCACTCTCCTGGGAGACAACATGCAAGAGTTCCACAACACTGTTGCCAAGGTAATATGCATATCTTATAACTCTCATGGGGTGACGTAAGCAGCAATTGATGAATTTTATCGTCTCTTTTCAGCATCGTACAGATTTGGAGAACCACTCTGTAGATGCGGCCTCCACTTCAGAAGCTGTCGGCTTCATCACTCTCATGCAGGAGTTGAAACGCAAGGTCCATTCCTGGGAGCAGAAAATGGAGGTGAGACTGAAACTATGAATACCCTTTTACCAAACCAAAATGTATGCGCAATCAATATTACCTTTTCTTATGTGATGACCCTTTACCATAATTTGTGTAGAGTAGGTATGTACGTGTACTTGTAAGATTTATACAGTTTTCTTATGTGATGATCCTTTACGTGTAGATAGATATAGTACTTGTAAGAATGGTGACCATTTACCAGATTTAAAGCACACACACACACACACACACACACACACTCATACATGTAATTAGCTCATTGTACTTTAACCCTTCCTCTAGATTTTCCATGCTGGGGAGAAGATTTTGGATCGCCAGCGATTCCAATTCCCAACCAATTGGATCTATGTGGACAATGTGGATGGAGAGTGGGGTGCCTTCAATGAGATCATGAAGAGGAAAGACTCGGCCGTGCAGGCCCAAGTGGGCAGTCTGCAGATGAAGATAGTGGCGGAGGACAAAGTCGTAGAGAAGAAGACGCAGGATCTCTTGCAAGAATGGGAGAGAGAAAAACCAATCCAGGTACGTATATTATATGGTGGGGTTTGTAGATTAGTGTCTGAGGATTGATGACTCCCCAGTGCACAAAAACTATAAAGATCATGGCTGGTCCCCATTACTACCAACCTTCAATCGATCACTGACTATTCATTTCATAGGGTGATCTGAAGCCAGATGAAGCTGCTAACATGCTGACCATCTACGAAGGGAAGTTCACTCGTCTGAAGGAGGATAGAGATAACCTCATCAAAGCCAAGGAAGCTCTCGAGTTGGCTGACCCTGGTAATCAACCTTGAAACAGCCCAGAAATTTGATTACTATCATCTCTTGCTTCCTTGGTCTCTCTATTCTCTTTACTCTTGTAGGATTGGTCAGTAGCAGTGACGACAGAGTCCTCGTGGCCCTTGAAGAGCTCCAGGACCTCAAGGGGGTGTGGTCGGAACTGAGCAAGATCTGGGAGAAGATAGAAGACCTCCGTGACAAGCCATGGCTCTCCGTGGCTCCTCGGAAGATTAGGCAGGAACTGGACAGTCTCTTGCAGCTGCTGAAGGGCTTCCCTGCTCGACTCAAGACATATGCCTCCTACGAATATGTCCACAACTTGCTCAGAGGATACACCAAGGCAAGTTCATTCTTTTCTTTTCAAAGTGTCGGTAGCAGTGGTTGCTACAAGGTCTGGTTCCCAAACTTTTTTTGCATGTTGTGGTAGATGCTATACGTTTTAGGAGCTAATATTGCTGAGAAAAATCTATGAGGCATATATAGAGAGTGCTAGCATGCTCTGATAATCTATAGCACTCCCATTAATATCATATGTACGTAGGTGAACATGACCATAACAGAGTTGAAATCTGAGGCTTTGAAGGAGCGTCACTGGAAGCAACTGATGAAGAACCTTCGTGTTCGCTGGCAGCTGCATGACTTATCTTTGGGTCAGGTCTGGGCCGTGGATCTCCAGAGGAATGAGAAGATTGTGAGGGACGTTATTCTAGTGGCCCAGGGAGAGATGGCTCTTGAGGAATTCTTGAAGATGGTAAGTCGTTGGATGTAGATAGAATACAAGAATGTACTATAGTTCTGAGCAAGATTACAGAAATCTGTGTATATATCAGAGCGAAAATACAAGAAAGCATCCATAAGAGCTTTCTTGACCCTTCACTCTCTCAAAACTGTATTCCTTTGCTGATCAACTTCCTACCTCCTCTCTCCCCCCTCCCTCTCCCATCCTCTTCCAGGTTCGTGAGTCATGGCAGACTTACGAACTGGACCTGATCAACTACCAGAACAAGTGTCGCATCATCAGAGGGTGGGACGACCTCTTCACAAAGGTCAAGGAGCACATCAACTCAGTGACTGCCATGAAACTCTCTCCTTACTTCAAAGTGTTTGAGGATGACGCTATTGCATGGGAGGACAGGTTGAACCGGATCAATGCTCTCTTTGATGTGTGGATTGATGTGCAGCGTCGGTGGGTGTACCTGGAGGGTATATTCACAGGAAGTGCTGATATCAAACACCTCCTGCCCAATGAGAGCCAGCGATTCTTGAGGTGGGTGGAGCCAGAATATTAATATTATTTCTCTATCTGAAATTACTGTGCTGTGACGAACCTTAGGTGTGACTAGAGTCTCTGATAAAGCCAAGTTTTACTTGTTGTGATGATACACCCTTGGCTGTCTGAGCGCAGACTGACTTAGTAGTGGAATATTTTTGCTACAGCTACAGATTGTGACACTGAACCTGTCTTTAGTAGCTCTCTCTCCTCCTGCAGTATCAGTTCAGAGTTTTTGGGCCTGATGAAGAAAGTGTCCAAGTCTCCTCTGGTGATGGATGTCCTGAACATCCCTGGGGTGCAGAAGAGTCTGGAGAGACTGGCTGACCTGTTGGGAAAAATCCAGAAGGCTCTCGGAGAGTACCTGGAGAGGGAGAGAGCCTCATTCCCACGGTGTGTGGCTCTATGTAAAGCTACAAGTAGTGGCTTGATAATTAGAGAGAATATAGTGATGAGCTTTAAATAGAATATATTGGTGGGCTTTATATGGAGCAATATCTAGTATTAAGTCTACTGATGCTATCTATGACTAGTATTACTAATGCACTTTTGCTGCAGGTTCTATTTTGTTGGTGATGAAGATTTACTGGAGATTATTGGGAACAGTAAGAACGTGCCTAAACTGCAGAAGCACTTCAAGAAGATGTTTGCTGGTGTGGCCTCCATCATTCTCAGCGATGATGATGCTAAAGTCCTGGGAATCTGCTCCAGAGAAGGAGAACAGGTAAGAAAAAGGATTTCTCTTTGTTCTAATGTTCTTCTTTCTAATTACAATTTTTCTCTGTTCTAATTAGGTTTAAATTTAAATTTTCTCTGATTAGGTGATGTTCAAGAATCCGGTTTCCATTGCAGACAACCCCAAGATCAACCAATGGCTGACACTAGTGGAGAAAGAAATGCGACTCAACTTGGCCACCCTCCTCGCCAGAGCTGTGGACGATATCGCAAAGTTCAACAAGAAAGGATTAGATTCTGCAGAATACTTGCAATGGGTGGACCGCTACCAGGCTCAGCTGGTTGTACTTGCAAGCCAGATTGCCTGGTCTAGCTCCGTGGAGGCAGCTTTACAGAACTTACAAAACCAGCCAGCTGCCTCCGTGGACTTTACACCCTTGCAGGACGTCCTGACAGTTGTGGAAGGGACTCTAAATGTCCTGGCTGACTCTGTCCTGCAAGAGCAGCCTCCTGTGAGAAGAAAGAAACTGGAACATCTCGTAAGTTTGTGAATCATATTTGCTCTATTCAGGGATTGGCTGTATGTGTTTAAGTAGGAAAAGTAACATCTCTCTTCCCTTCTTCACTCTCTCTTCCCTCCCTCTCCCCTGATCTCTCTCTCTCTCTCTCTCTCTCTCTCTCTCTCTCTCTCTCTCTCTCTCTCTCTCCCTCTCCCTCTCTCCTAGATCACTGAATTGGTGCATCAGAGAGACACGACAAGAATGCTTCTTGTAAACAAGATCTCCAACACTCGGAACTTCGAATGGCTCTCTCAAATGAGATTCTACTTTGACCCCAAGAAGTCCGATGTCCTTCAGCAACTCTCCATCCATATGGCCAACGCTCAATTCAACTATGGGTTCGAATATCTGGGAGTACAGGACAAACTGGTCCAGACTCCCTTGACTGACCGATGCTACCTCACCATGACTCAGGCCTTGGAGGAGAGACTTGGAGGCTCTCCATTCGGTTAATCTGTAGGCTTAGCAATAGCAGGGCTCACAGTAACACTCTATTATTGTCCGTACATGATTATCTAATAGCAGTTTTAAATTTTTCGCACAAAGGCAGAAAATGACCAGAAAAAAAATTGTGACTGGAAAATGCCCTCTCCTGTGATTGACTGTTATTGTGAGCTCTGTAGTAGTTCCAGCCATACTAATTATGTTTAAGCCACTTAGCAAATATGATATTAGTAACTTCTTATTGACACTATTGGAAGATCTTCAGTATTTTTTTTATCTCCATTATACAGGACCAGCTGGTACAGGAAAGACAGAGTCTGTGAAGGCCCTTGGACACCAGTTGGGTCGTTTTGTGCTTGTCTTCAACTGTGACGAGACCTTTGATTTCCAGGCCATGGGGCGCATCTTTGTCGGTCTGTGTCAAGTGGGTGCATGGGGGTGCTTTGACGAGTTCAACCGGTTGGAAGAGAGGATGCTCTCTGCCGTCTCCCAGCAAATCCAGACCATCCAGGAAGCCCTCAAGAACCAAGGAGAGCAGCTGCAAGGTAAGGGATGCCAAACAATAGGATCACTTATATATAACTGGTATGGGATGCCAAGGCTATGGGGTCATGTATATGTAACTGGTAGGGGATACCAAACTGAAGTATAATACTGTTAGAATCAAGCCACTGTGTGTACAATTTCTTCTCAAGTGTGATTTAATGCATGCATGTTTCTATTCTAGCTGTACCTGGTTCAGGGTCAAAGTCCATCACCGTGGAGCTGGTCGGGAAGAATGTGAAGATCAATCCAGATATGGCCATCTTCATCACTATGAATCCTGGTTATGCTGGTCGCTCCAACCTTCCTGATAACCTCAAACAGCTCTTCAGAAGGTAGAGAGAAAGAGAGGGCTGGAAAGAAACTGATGTGATTGTATATTATTCTTTCTTTCCTGCAGTCTTGCCATGACTAAGCCTGACCGTCAGCTGATCGCTCAAGTCATGTTGTACTCTCAAGGATTCAGGACAGCAGAAATCTTGGCCTCCAAGATTGTGCCATTCTTCAAGTGAGTCAGGAACCCTAGCTAGCACATGCTAGTCTATGTCCTGTCACTTTGTATCCTTGTTTGCCTTTGAATGTGCCTGACCTCTCTCTCTCTCTCAGACTTTGTGACGAGCAGCTCTCCAGTCAGTCCCACTATGATTTTGGCCTGAGGGCATTGAAGAGCGTATTGGTGAGTGCAGGTAACGTGAAGAGAGATCGGATCCAGATGACTAAGGAGGAGCTCAAGGCCCAGAACAAGCCACAGGACGAAGGAAGCATTGCAGAGAACTTGCCTGAACAGGAAGTGAGGATAAACTGATGTACTATTTGGTTACTTAGAGAAGAGCAAGAGCATGGTGGTTTGAACTGCTAGAAATTTTTCGCATACAAAAAATTGTAGTGTGGGTCAATATAATTTGCGATTTGTGTAGCTCTTTGGAAGCAGCTGTTTGTAGTTTCCAAAGGTGTGGAACCGATCGCTATAGCGTGCATGGGTGTGTTTTACTATCTGGCCCGGTTTTATTTCTTTTCACACGGGCTAGATGCCATTCCACACTAACATAGTTTCAAATCGCTTATAGTGGGTGGCTTTTCCTAAAAAATAGTGGGAGGTGGGAAAATGGGAAAAATAATTATGATTTGATCTCTCTCTCTCTCTCTCTCTCTCTCTCTCCCCCCATCTCTCCCTCTCCCTCTCCCTCTCTCTCTCTCTCTCTCTCTCTCTCTCTCTCTCTCTCTCTCTCTCTCCCCATCTCTCCCTCTCCCTCTCTCTTTCTGACTTAATCTTGCCTTCTTTCCTTCCTCTAGATTCTTATCCAAAGTGTCTGTGAGACAGTGGTGCCCAAATTGGTGGCAGAGGACATTCCCCTGCTGCACAGCCTCCTTTCTGACGTGTTCCCAGGGGTCAAGTATGTGCGTGCCGAGATGAAGACATTGAGGGAAGAGATTGCCAAGGTCTGTGCCGAGATGCACCTCGCCTGTGGAGAGACTGGATCCCAGTGGATGGACAAGGTCAGAGTGCAGTTCATATGCAGTACTAAATCGTCTAATCATTGGGGGGGGGGGGGGGGGGGGGGGGGGGAGGAGGATGGAGTCCTCATCACAGGGTGGCAAGGTCAGAGTGCAGGTGTTAGTCTCCATGTCAATAATTAAAGGGATCCTCATTTAGACACTGGACCAGTTGCGTGTGTGTTATATGATGACCATATTACATCTGTGACTGACTGTCAAGTGGCAGTGTGAAGGTCCACAGAAGACATGCATGATCTGACACACGCACACAACCAGCTGGTCCTTTCCCTGTCTCGTACGTGAACAGTAGCTGAAGGGGATAGAGGGTTCCGGTTTCTCCATTTCAGGGGGTTGGTTTCCACTGTTTCTCCATTTCAAGGGGTTGGGGTTCCAACTATATACAGAAGTGTCTTAAATGAGTGAACGACTTCTAGTTCCGATTGGTTCTGGTTCTGGTTCTAGTGTATGTGATTTCCCATTGTATGCAGGTTTTGCAACTGTACCAGATCACTCAGTTGCACCACGGCCTGATGATGGTGGGTCCCAGTGGGAGTGGCAAGTCCACAGCCTGGAAGGTGCTCCTCAAGGCCCTGGAGCGCATGGAGAATGTGGAGGGTGTGTCTCACATCATAGACCCTAAGGCTATTTCCAAGGAGGATCTATATGGAGTCCTGGACCCCAACACCAGAGAGTGGACAGATGGGCTCTTCACTCACATCCTCCGAAAGTAAGTTGATCCAGTGTTCAAGCTTGGCCTTGTCCAATACAGTCAGTGACTTCCCAAATGCTTTTGGGTGCAGCAAAAAGTGTGTGTGATGGGAAAGTGTCCTGATTATAGAAACTGTCCTTATTGTGGAGGTGTCCTGATTATAGAAACTGTCCTTATATTGTAGAGGTGTCCTGATTATAGAAACTATCCTTATTATAGAGGTGTCATGATTATAGAAACTGTCCTTATATTGTAGAGGTGTCCTGATTATAGAAACTGTCCCTATTGTAGAGGTGTCCTGATTATAGAAACTGTCCTTATTGTAGAGGTGTCCTGATTATAGAAACTGTCCTTATATTGTAGAGGTGTTTACATTGTAGAGGTGTCCTGATTATAGAAACCGTGTCCTAATTATAGAGGTGTCCTCATTACAGAGATGTCCTGATCAGAGTTTCAGCTCTATATATCTCTCCTTAAGTGATACTTGTAACAATTCATGTGATTTTTCTTGCGTAGGATTATTGATAATGTTCGTGGTGAGAGCAACAAGAGGCAGTGGATCGTGTTTGATGGTGATGTCGATCCCGAGTGGGTGGAGAACTTGAACAGTGTTCTCGATGACAATAAACTGCTGACTCTGCCAAATGGGGAACGTCTCGGTTTGCCTCCCAATGTAAATAAAATGTCTTGTATATTGTGCAGGATCAGCCATCATCATCATCATCATCTCTCTCTCTCTCTCTCTCTCTCTCTCTCTCTCTCTCTCTCTCTCTCTCTCTCTCCCCCACCTCCCAGATTCGAGTGATGTTTGAAGTGCAAGACCTTCGTTTTGCAACCCTAGCCACAGTCAGTCGTTGTGGCATGGTGTGGTTCTCTGAAGACGTGCTTTCCCTAGACATGATCTTCGACAACTTCTTCTCTCGCATGAAGAACATTCCTATCGATGAGGGAGAAGAGGGACTAACCAGCAAGCGAGGTGGGAAACCTGATGTCCTCTCTCCAACCTTACAGGTACTATAAAGGCAGTGCTCTAAATGCAGTACTAATATTCAGGCATTACTGATAGAAGGAATCCAAAATTTTATTAGATTTCTAATTGTTTGGAGGTGAGGGTGGAATTATAAAGAGACAATAGGGAGTATCATTAACTAATGATGGTTGCTGTGATGACAGAATTATCGTCCTGCTGTCTTATCCAAAGTGATGACACATTAACTAGCTGTCTTGTCTGAGCGCCTAAAACTAGATCTAGTTGCACTTTTGGTAAATTTGTCAAAATGGGCACTGTAGACATATTTTTGTTGTTTATGAAATGAAATGCAGGTTCAGAATGACTGTGCTGACCTGCTCTTCCCTCATTTCTCTTCGGATGGACTGGTGGTGAAGGCCCTCCAGTATGCAGAGAACTTGGATCACATCATGGACTTCACTCGCTTGCGAGCGCTGAACTCTCTCTTCTCCATGCTCAACCAGATGGTCCGCAACGTCCTCAACTACAACCAGTCACACCCAGACTTCCCTATGCCTGTGAGTGTGCATTTAAAAGAAACGAACAAAAACAACAAAAATAAACAAACAAAAAACAACAAAAAAATAGTACCAGCACGTAATATACGGATCATGTTTCTACTCTCCACCTTCATGTAAAGCTTTGCTCAATTCTTGATCAGATTTGAGATTTTAACTTAATATTCACAAGTTCTTTTTTTTTGTTTTGTTTTGTAGTATGAACAGCTGGAACAGTATGTGCCACGGTACTTGATCTACACCATCCTGTGGTCCTTCTCGGGAGACGGGAGGATGAAGAGTCGTGTGGACATGGGACAATTCATCAGCAAAGTCACCACCATCCCTCTACCACCTTCAACTGTTGTACCTGTCATAGACCACGAGGTACTGTGAGGGAGGAGAGAGAGGAGAGGAGAAAGTATGAGGGAGGGAGGGAGGGAGGGAGGGAGAGAGAGAGAGAGAGAGAGAGAGAGAGAGAGAGAGAGAGAGAGAGAGAGAGAGAGAGCACAATGAATCTTACATTCCCTGCAGGTTACTATTCAAGGGGAGTGGTCTCAATGGACCAATAAAGTTCCCAAGATAGAGGTGGAGACGCACAAAGTAGGCTCTCCTGATGTTGTTGTTCCAACTCTCGACACTGTTCGCCACGAGTCTCTCCTCTACACGTGGCTGGCTGAGCACAGACCCCTTGTTCTATGTGGTCCTCCAGGATCCGGAAAAACCATGACTCTATTCTCTGCCCTCAGGGCCCTCCCGGACATGGAGGTGGGTGTTTCTACAATACAAATCATGTGATCAAAGAAACTCTCTCTCTCTCTCTCTCTCTCTCTCTCTCTCTCTCTCTCTCTCTCTCTCTCTCTCTCTCTCTCTCTCTCTCTCTCTCTCTCTCTCTCTCTCTAGGTGGTAGGTCTGAACTTCTCTAGTGCCACCTCTCCAGAGCTGCTGTTGAAGACGTTTGACCATTACTGTGAGTACCGGAGGACACCCAATGGAGTGGTCATGTCTCCCATCCAGCTGGGAAAGTGGGTTGTCCTCTTCTGTGATGAAATCAACCTCCCTGACAACGACAAATATGGTAAGTGGGAGGTAGTGTGCAGTATTATCCAGGAGGAGAATCCCCCACACTACCCCCCTTAAATTCCAGAAATCTTAATTTGACCCCCTTTTTTCTTTACTGTAGTATTAATTTGAGTACAAGTTATTGATCCCCTACAGGTACTCAGAGAGTTATCTCCTTCCTTCGTCAGATAGTGGAGCATGGAGGGTTTTATAGGACCTCTGACCAGACTTGGATCAGGCTCGAGAGGATCCAGTTCGTGGGTGCTTGCAATCCTCCCACCGATCCTGGCCGAAAGCCCCTCTCCCACAGGTTCCTGCGTCATGTTCCCGTCATCTATGTGGACTATCCCGGCCCTGCCTCCCTCAAGCAGATCTATGGCACATTCAACCGAGCCATGCTTCGTCTTGTCCCCAACCTCAGGGCTTATGGAGACCCTCTCACTGATGCCATGGTGGAATTCTACACCATGTCCCAGGTCAGTTTAAAAAGTCATCACGAAACATCTCTGCAAGGTGACCTAATCCAAAACGGCTTTGAAACACCTTTGGGTATAGAGATAATATTAGGAACCTGTTCGGCTATATGCATTTTGTCCTAAAGATTATGAAAATGACAAACTTGAACAAGATTCCAACCATCCTGTTTATGGAACTTTTATGTGTAGAATCTGCTTGAAATATTTCAAGGACTTGCTATTAATAAATATCACATTTTACACTGAGTTCTGAAATTCTCATGCACACTTTTTTAGGATCGGTTCACACAAGACATGCAGCCTCATTACATCTACAGTCCTCGTGAGATGACTCGTTGGGTCCGAGGGATCTACGAGGCCTTGAAACCCCTTGAGACACTCCCCGTGGAGGGACTTGTGCGAATCTGGGCCCACGAGGCTCTGCGTCTCTTCCAAGATCGCTTGGTGCACGATGAGGAGAGGATATGGACCGATGAGAATGTCAACCTGGTGGCAATGAAACATTTCCCTAATGTGGATGCAAAGGTAAGGTCCTAATATGAATGCTAAGGTGAAGGTGTTTCCCTTTATAAAAGGTGAAGGGTGGGGTAGAACTAACAAGGTAATAGGAAGTATGTTACATTTTATGCGTGTCAAATGGTATGAGTGATGAGAAACTTGTGGATTCCCCTACCGATTGATATTACGTGGGGACCATTAAATTCCTACATATCTGACATTCGTACCAACAGATTCGTTATCACCAATGCAGATTAGTCTGATTCAAACTGCTTAATTGACCTCCATTTCCTTCCCTCTCTCCTCCTCTTCCTTTCTCCCCTTTCCTCTTCTCTCACTCTCCCCCTGTCTCCCTCTTCCCTCTAGGTTTCCCTGGCTCGTCCCATCCTTTACAGTAACTGGTTGTCAAAGGATTATCTTCCTGTGGAGCAGGAGGAACTACGAGAGTACGTGCAGGCTCGCCTCAAGGTATTCTACGAGGAGGAACTCGATGTTCCTCTGGTACTCTTCAACGAAGTCCTGGATCATGTGCTCAGGATCGACAGGATCTTCAAACAGAACCAAGTGAGTGGACAACCAGTAGACCTTCTAATAGAGTGAGGCTTCTTTATTTGAATGGGCAAGTCTATAGTGCAGTAGACCTGGCTCCTTTCTTTACTTTGTGTATTATGGTGCCAATGATGATTCAACTTCTTTCCCCAACCGATTATGACATGTGGGGACTAATATTCAAACCTCTGACTCACCACATACACCATGAGCATTCCAAACGATATCCTTTGCCACGTAGAACCACAAATTTCACTTATTCCATCTCATGCACAGGGTCATCTTCTACTGATAGGGGTAAGTGGAGCAGGGAAAACCACTTTGTCTCGGTTCGTGGCTTGGATCAATGGACTGTCCGTCTTCCAGATTAAGGTAAAATGGTGTGAGGTAATCAAAGGGGTAAGATAATTAAGGCTGAAAGGTTAGTATGTTTGAGATAATCAAGGTGAAGGGTTAGTATATTGATAATTAAAGGGTTAGTATATTAGAGTGAGGGTTGGGATATTAGAGGTGATCAAGGGTGTAGGATAAGGATATAATTGTCTGCTGGTGCAAGTGATGATAAACCTTCTGGATTGCCAGATATTCTGTGAGGACCATCAATTTTCTGCATGTATAATCTGATGCACCATTACTGGTACTGAATCAGTATACTTCATTGGACATGCCCAGCTTTTATCACATGTTTGTTTCAACTTCCAGGTCCATAGGAAGTACACGGCTGCTGATTTTGATGACGACCTTCGCACCGTGTTGCGTCGTGCTGGTTGTCGTGACGAGAAGATCGTGTTTATTCTTGACGAGTCAAACATGCTGGACTCCAGTTTCCTGGAGAGAATGAACACACTGTTGGCCAATGGAGAGGTGAAGGAGGGAGGGAGAAGGGGTGTGCTTTAAATAGTGGTATGACTATGACTATATTCAACTACATAGCCTGGTGGTTTAGTGTAGCAGAAAATCTTTAAATTGAAAATTTGCTATTCTGTAGTATTTAGTCACTCTAATGGCAAGATATCAGGTTTTATTTATCTTCTTTCAGGTGCCAGGTTTATTCGAGGGTGACGAGTTCACTACTCTTATGACGCAGTGTAAGGAAGGTTCCCAGAGAGATGGCCTCATGCTGGACTCTGCAGAAGAACTGTACAAGTGGTTCACCCAGCAGGTGAGTGTCCGTCGTCCCTCCTTGCCCCTTTAATCAATTGCATTGATAGGAGTACGAACCAGCAGGTGGGCCTCAATTATCCCCTCTCCAGTCCCCCTGCCCCTCTAATCAATTGCATTGATAGGAGGACATCATTCAATTACAAACTCTGAGAGAAAATATATATGAACAGAGTCTGTACTTTCAAACAGAGTATAATTCCATAGACCCAGCCCACTTTCTTTGAAGTTTCTTTATCCAAATGGGGTGGCACACCTTGCATTTAGTATACTGGGAGAAAATGATATGGTATTTCATGATTTCATGCTGTGACGAATAAGGACAAGAGTCTCTGATGAATACAATCAAATGACTATGCAACCTTTGGCTGTGTCTGAGCGTGGAAAGAATGAATCCTTATCACATGCTGTCCCTCCTTTAACCATTAACTTTACTACATTTAAATCTCTCTCTCTCTCTCTCTCTCTCTCTCACCACTTACATCCCTAGGTGATGCGTAACCTTCATGTGGTGTTCACCATGAACCCATCCTCAGAGGGCCTGAAGGACAGAGCAGCAACCTCCCCCGCCCTCTTCAATAGGTGTGTACTCAACTGGTTTGGGGACTGGTCCACAGAAGCCCTTTACCAAGTTGGACTGGAGTTCACCAACAAAGTGGATCTCGATAAATCAGATGTAAATAAAATTTTTAAAAATCTTGCTATGCTTATTGTGCCTTTTTTTCTCTCTTCCTCTCAGTATATTTCTCCAGAGTATTTCCCCACGGTGTTCCTCAACTTGCCACAGTCCCCCACTCATCGCCAGGCCATTATCAATGCCTTCGTGTATGTTCATCAAACCCTTCACCAGGCAAACAGCCGTCTGCTCAAGAAAGGAGGAAGGACCATGGCCATCACTCCTCGTCACTATCTGGACTTCATCAACCACTATGTGGGTGCAGCTTGCAGGAATTGAACTAGGGCAAATTCATTCTCTCTCTCCCTCCCTCTCTCTCTCTCTCTCTATCTCTATCTCTCTCTCTCTCTCTCTCTCTCTCTCTCTCTCTCTCTCTCTCTTTTAGGTGAAACTGTACCATGAGAAGAGGAGTGATCTGGAGGAGCAGCAGTTGCATCTGAATGTTGGTCTCCAGAAGATCCGAGAGACGGTTGATCAGGTGGACAAGCTCCAGTCCTCCCTCTCCATCAAGAAGAATGAGCTGGAGCAGAAGAATGCTCTAGCCAACCAGAAACTCAAACAAATGGTGAGAATCTTATCCACTTTTGGATAGTGTGTATATGCGTGTGAGGGGTGGGGAGAGGAGATCGAGGAAGAACCTTGATAAGTTCAAAGATGGAGAGCATGGATGTTGAATATCTTTTTGTGTGTTTACAAGGTCAAAGATCAGCAGGAGGCGGAAAAGAAGAAAGTGGCTTCACAGGAGATCCAGGACCAACTAGCCATCCAGACCAAGGGCATCAAAGAGAAGAAGAAGTTCGTGCTCGAGGACTTGGCCAAAGTGGAACCTGCAGTCAAGGATGCTCAACAAGGTGTGATGGAAATTGTTGCAGGGAAAGGGTTGTGCAGGTGTCTATCTCTAAACCGTTTGGGAGTAAAAATGAAATTTTTAGTTCAGTAATTTTTTTTAAAAGGGCAAATATTTTACATTATTCTTTTTGGTTCATTTTTTTCCCTTCTGTAGCTGTTAAATCTATCAAGAAGAGTCAACTGGTGGAGGTGCGTGCCATGGCCAACCCGCCCAGGATGGTGAAGATGGCGATGGAGAGCATCTGTCTACTGATTGGTGAGTCCACCAAGGACTGGAAGTCAATCAGGAGCATCATCATCAAGGACAACTTCATCCCCACCATCATCAACTTCTCCACCGATAATGTCACGTGAGTAGAGGGAGGGAGAGAGAGAGAGAGAGAGAGAGAGAGAGAGAGAGAGAGAGAGAGAGAGAGAAGGAGGGATGGAGAGAGAGAGAGAGAGAACTGAAAAAGTACTATTCTCAAAGTTTTTGAGAGAGAGAGAGATATCCTCTTGTTCCTGTAATTGAAAATGTCCTTTCCTTTTAGGGAGGAGGCTCGTGAGAGAATGAAGAAGGAGTATTTGGATGACCCTAGTTACAACTTTGAGAGTGTGAACCACGCCAGTAAAGCCTGTGGTCCCCTCGTCCAGTGGGCCATTGCTCAGGTATGCTGAGAGGCACTGAAAACTATTCTGTGCCCAGTGATGCTCATAATTGTAGCACGGGCAATTTAGTTAATGTTATTCCCTGTCATAAAATGCTAACCATTTTTTTTTTCATTGAGAGTGATGTAAATATTGTCATTGCAGCTAAACTATGCGGATATGTTGAAGCGTGTGGACCCCCTGAGGAATGAACTGAAGGACTTGGAACAGCAAGCCGAGACTACCCGTCTGAAGGGGGATGAGATGAACAAGATCCTCACCGAACTGGAGGAGAGCATTGCACGCTACAAGGAAGAATATGCCATCCTCATATCCGAGGCCAATGCCATTAAAGCTGACCTCTCCACTGTGGAGGCTAAGGTAGAGAGAAGTACTGTACAGTTGGTGCAATGGTATTCAGCATTGCTGTGTGTGGTTCGATTGTAAGATTGGCATTACTTCATCCATTTTAAGATCTTTCTTGTGCGCTATGATGATCATAACTTCTTTCCCCAACTGATTGTTTGTGAGGATTGAAATAATGATACGTGGTCTGAGCACATACGTGGTCTGAGCACATGAGAGAGAGAGAGAGAGAGAGAGAGAGAGAGAGAGAGAGAGAGATCTTGCTGTCATCATAACCTTATCCCCTCAACCCTCTTGTGCAGGTTGAGAGGAGCAAGGCTCTTCTTGCCAGTTTGGCAGATGAGAGAGAACGCTGGAACGCTGGCAGCGAGACTTTCAAGAGCCAGATGTCAACCATCAGTGGCGATGTTCTCCTCACTTCTGCCTTCATGGCCTACGGAGGATACTTTGACCAGCAGTTCAGACACTCCTTGTTCTCCTCCTGGGCCAGTCATTTGCAGCAAGCACATGTCAAGTTCAGGGCAGACCTGGCCAGAGTTGAGGTCAGTAGTACAGTTATCTATTTTGTGCAACTATCTGACACTGGGCAACCAAGCAAGACCACAGTTCAGCCAGCCATTTCCCTGTTGATCCGACACTAATTTAGTAGTGCTTATGATAAGAAAGTCATATTGACCAGACATGATGTCCCCACCAGGTATAGTTTGTCCAAAAAGAATCAGTGTGGATTTTAACCAGTACTTTTGTTCTGACATGATCAGACATATGCCAATATTGGCCAGAAAAGGTTGGGTATCAGGATGTTATCATAAGCACATGTCATCAAATGCTGGTTTACTAATGTCTTTATAATATTGTACTAAATAACATTGTACATGTTGCACAGTTAAATCATTAGTTACCGTAATTGTATAAATTTTCGGAGGTTTAAAATTTTGTGATTTCCGGAGCTGTTCCTATAATAAAATTTTTTCGCAGGTCTAATTTTCGTAGCAAGCACATGGAAAATAATGCATGCGCATAATAGCTATATCATTGCCTGCTGCTAGGGCCGAGTGATATGCATGATGGCTACCTTCTCGTGATTCGTGGCTACTACAGAGAAATCTAGATAGTCCCCCAAAAAGAAGAAAAGCTGAGCTGGCGACGCCAGACTAAAATCTAGACTGCTACTGAAGGCGAGACGCTTCGTTGTAGAAGAGAGACAGGATCCTGGTAATGAAGCATGATACTTTCGTCTCACGGACTATCTGCTCCAGGTTTTTTTCCAGCTGCTATCGATATCGCATCGCACACGCATGCGCATCGTCGTCATATATGACTTCATAGTACTAAGACTTTGTTTATTATTTTCGAGGATTCTGATCGACTACGAAAATAACGAAAATAAAACCCCATCGAAAATTTATACGATTACGGTATGTGGTCTAAATTAATGACTTTTTAAAATCTCTCCCACAGTATCTCTCCAATGCTGACGAGCGTTTAAGGTGGCAGGCCAACTCTCTCCCCTCGGACGACCTCTGTACTGAGAATGCCATCATGATACAGCGTTTCAACAGGTACCCTCTCATTATTGACCCTTCAGGACAGGCCACCGAGTTCCTCCTCAATGAGTATAAGGACAGGAAGATCACCAGGACCAGGTGGGTGTGGTTGTGAGGATATTATGGGTGTGGCTAAGGAGCAGAAGGAGGGAGGGGCTGTTGGAATGCTTGTGTAGGATGTCAACTGATCATTCATTTGTTTGGTTTGTCAATTTGTAGTTTCCTTGATGATGCCTTCAGGAAGAACCTTGAGAGTGCTCTGCGTTTCGGCAATCCTCTCCTTGTCCAGGTAAGGATATACACTGTTGATAAAATGCTGGAGAAAAATCTAGTACTTAAACATGTTTTAAGTGGATTATTCTCCTCCTCCCCCCCTCCAGGATGTGGAGAGTTATGACCCTATTCTCAACCCGGTGCTGAACCGTGAAGTCCGTCGCACTGGTGGGCGTGTCCTCATCACCCTAGGAGACCAGGACATCGATTTATCTCCAGCCTTCACCATCTTCCTCTCCACACGAGATCCCTCCGTGAGTAACTGTACAACCATTACTTGTATACATAGTCTAATGCTTTCTTACCAAGAGGGTACCCCTGTGGTTATTAGCACACAATTATAACAGTTTGACAAATATCCTGGCCAAACTGGATTTTTTCCATTGCTCTGATACAATAGAAGCAAGTGTTTGTAATCGGTGCAAAATTCAGTACTATGCCATCAAAAATGTCGGGTCCCTGCCCTTCATTTATAGTTCAGGAATTATTGAACTGGTAGATGAAAGTTCTTTGTTTTCTTTTTCCTACCCACAGGTTGAATTCCCACCTGACCTCTGCTCCCGTGTGACCTTCGTCAATTTCACAGTGACCCGTGGCTCCCTCCAGAGTCAATGTCTGAACCAGGTGCTTAAAGCCGAACGACCAGATGTGGACGCCAAGAGGTCCGACCTGCTCAAGCTGCAAGGCGAGTTCCTCCTTCGTCTACGCCACCTCGAACAGTCGCTGCTACAGGCCCTCAATGAGGTCAAAGGACGTATCCTTGACGATGACAGGCAAGTGTTGCACTGTGTTTATTTTTTAGCCAGTGCAGTGAAAGAATAACAGTTCACAGTTTATAATAACTGCTGGTTAAGCAAATGACTTGTTGTGCCAGACTAGATAATTTCCTTTTTGTTTATTTTGATTGCAGTCATTGCTCCATAGTGTTTCCTATCCATGTCACTACTGGCGTTCCCTACTGCACAGATCATATTCACATAGTACTGTCTGCTTTAATAACACAATGATGCTTCTGTTGGCGATCACCGCACAACTTGAGCTCAGCTTCAGTACAATACATGAACATGAACTTTAACTTTATAGTGTTCCCAATAGGTTTCACAAAATCCACGACAATTCTCCTCACAAAAAATTTCCTGCCATTAATCACACAGTCAGATTGCACAAAATAATTCCCCCCGCAAAATTTATACCAGAAAGCTCCCTAGTATGAAATGTTTTGTTTTTTGTCTTGTATTTTAGGATCATCACTCAACTGGAGAATCTGAAGAGAGAAGCAGCGGAGGTGCAGAAGAAGGTGGAGGAAACAGATGTGGTCATGGCTGAAGTAGAGACCGTCTCTCGTCAGTACCTCCCCCTCTCCACAGCTTGCTCTTCTATCTACTTCACCCTTGAATCTCTCAACCAGGTTCTTGATGTTATAGAGTACATCTGATCATGGCCGACAATAGAAGCCTTAGTCCAATTACATTTGCCAGTTCTCTCAAGCATGCTCTGATAAAATTATCCTAGACTCCTGTCATGTCCCAAGGCTTCTCAATTAGTGTGTGCTGTGAGCCCTGTTTTTGTTTTCATCAGTTGAAAATGCGTTTTTCCCATTCTTTCCACCAGGTTCATTTCCTGTATCAATACTCCCTGCGATTCATCCTGGACATCTTCCATGTCGTGCTCAATGACAATTCTCACCTAAAGGGTGTGACCGACCCCCACAGGAGACTCTCCATCATCACCACCGACATGTTCCAGGTATGTACAGAAAAAGATATTTTTTTATTCTTGAGGGGGGGGGGGGGGGTTGTTTGTCTGTGTTTCATTTTCATGTTGTTTTGAGGGTAAGTAACCTTGGGGATCATTTGTCTGTGTTGTAGCAGCCTTTCTTTCTTCATAAGGGCAAGTAACTTTGTCTGTGTTGTAGTGTTTTGTTTTTGTTGTTGTTCATAAGGGCAAGTAGATTGTTTGTCTTTGTTTCATTTTCATGTTATATTTTCAAGTAAGGGGTTGTTATTTTTTTTATTTAGGGTAAGTAACCTTGTACTAGTTCCATTGTGTTAACAATTTCAGGGATGAAGCCAGTACTGATATCATCTCTTAGCTACTAAGAGCTAAGCACTTGCCATTGCGTCATGTCATAGTAACGTGAAGTATGTGAAATCAATCATGTGATGTGTATATTCACAGATGGTGTACAATCGTGTTGCCCGTGGAATGCTCCACGATGACAGAGTTGTGTTGGCCATCCTCTTGTCCAGAATCTACCTGAAGGGATTTTCCGAGTGAGTTTAGTAAAGTACAAAAAGGAAAGGGACACCAAAAACAGAACATTACCTCATAATGAGATATCCTGATTTCAGGGATCTCCCCCCAATACTGTCTCAGGGCGGGCCACCCTGTTTGGATATAGAACTTCAAAGAAAGTGGGCTGGGTCTATGGCACTAATTGTCATGAATATACTTAAGTGAGGGGAGACTCTGTTGCATACAAGGTACACACAAATCTTGCTTGGTCGTTAATATACGGACTAGAATCCTGAAGATTACTACATATTGTGATGGAATGTTCCGAACAATATTTTGCGTAGTGTTATAGTTTCAACGTGTGGTTGATTTCTGTATTTGAGGTAGGTAAATAAATCACTCGTCAGCTTCCTGGTGCTAAATCATCAAGGCACAACCAAAATAGCCAGTACAGTTCACGTATGGCTGTAATACAGCATGAGAAAGTTATCAATCTCGGTGGATGTACATATATGGTCATGGACCATTATTATTATTGTGTGATGATACATGGCTGACATAATATTTTTGCTTTCATTTTTAAAAAGTATTATGACCTTTACTGTATTCCTTTGGTGCCCCTGTTGTGTTCAATTCTACTATATAAACAATGGGGGAAGACTCATTAAATAGAAAACCATGTTTTGACTTGAGCATACCTAGAGCAAGAAAGAGTTATTTAGAGACTTATAGAGCACTTGTAGAATGTCTTCCATACAGCTAGCAATGATGGTTGGTTTCTTGACTATTACCACTGCTATTTCAAGTCAGATAATGTTTCCTGAAGCATTGGTCAATGAAACATCAACTTGCTCAGAGGAGCAAGTGGACTCGTGCCCAATTGGTTTATTCTGCAAGAGTGGGAAATGCGAGTGTGGACAGTATCAGTACCCACAAGACATCACCATTTGCGACAAGCGCTCGCTATCCATTTTGAATTACGTATGTGCTACTTTTGATAAGGAAAAAAAAGTGGTTCAAGTTGGGTGCTGTCTGTACAATAGTGGGACCGAGAAGGAGGAGAGGACTCAACATAGGAGTCTCTATACTTCCTTCCATTTGAATGCAAGTGATTTAAATAACGCAGCATGTGGAAGATTCGAAAGAAATGGAACATTGTGTGGCAGATGCAGAGTTGGCTACTACCCTCAGGCTTATTCTTATAATTTTACTTGTATTGAGTGCTCAAATATCTGCTGGAATCGGGTGAGGTACATCATGGCAGTTTACCTCCCTCTCACTGTGTTCTATTTCATCATTCTTTTCTTCAAGATCAACGTTACGTCAAGTTTTCTACTAGCTATTGTTTCATTCTGTCAAGGCATTGCTTCCCCTCTCTTGGTACGGATGATACTAATGTATCGTTTTGAACCGTCTGTAATCATATTGGCCAAGTCTGCATTCTCACTCTATGGCATATGGAACTTGGATTTCTTCAGGCCCTTTTATTCCGATATTTGTCTTGGGATTGGCGTTCTCCCCACTTTAGCTCTGGAGTATGTTATAGCTTTCTATCCTTTCCTTCTCATGATAATCACTTACCTCCTGATCATCTTGTACGACAAGAACTACAAAGTCATCAGATTCCTGTGGAGCCCTTTCCAGGCAGTATTTTCTCTCTTTAAAGACAACTGGAATATAAAGACGTCAGTGATCGATGCATTTGCAACTTTCTTTCTTCTCTCCAACATGAAATTGCTGTGTGTCTCCTTTGACTTACTCATCCCAACAAGTGTGCATGAATTGCATCGAGATCACGTCAGTTCTTCCCTGAGGCTGTACTATGCAGCAGATATTCACTACTTTGGCAGCCAGCATCGTCCATATGCCATCCTTGCTTTAATCATGTTATCAGTATTCGTCCTCATCCCAGTCACTGTCCTTGCTCTCTATCCATTTGCATTCTTTCAGAGGCTTCTGAACAGATTTCCTTTCCGGTGGTATGTCTTGCACACCTTTATGGATGCCTTCCAAGGTTGCTATAAGAATGGAACGGAACCGGGCACCCGAGACTGTCGATGGTTTTCGTCGACTTACTACATCTGTCGCTTGTTTCTTTTCATTCTTTATGCCTTCAATTTGAATATGGTGAATATTTTACTTGCAGTCCTTATTCTTATGCTTTATTCCTTTCTGGCCACGGCTGTCGAGCCGTTCAAAGCTTCCCTCATCTACCACAACAGAATCTTCACAGTGTTTATTCAACTCTCTGCTCTGTTTGGTATTCTGCTTTTAGGTGTGAGTTTATCTGCTGGCTTTATGCACAAGTTTTTCCACCTTTTCACTTGCTTATGTGTCATTATTGGTATTGCCCCTTTCCTCTGCACAGTCGTGATCGTTGCTCGCTTGATCGTCAAAAGTAAGCGAGGCTTCCAATTGTTTCACAGAGTCAAAGCTTGGAGGAATGGATATAAGCGTTTGCAAGAACCATTGGCTCAGGAAGGGCTTTTATCTCGCAGAATTGAGAGTACTGAAGTAAGCATTGAACAGAATATGTCACAGTTTTGTACAGTTAAAGATGCTACTTTATCAAAGTGAACTTTTCTTAGCATAAATCGTATTTCAGCTAGTTTACACAGACTATTGTTTATAAGTACAGTAGATATCAAGCAGTTGATAATGATGCTTCATCAATTCTATTTTGTAAAACTATTACTATTCATGTTGGCATACATTTAGACTAGATGTTGTGACTTGGATTTTTAGAGAGCAAGATAGAAGATCGTGCGAGATATTAAGTTCTCATAGAATTTCTTTATACAGCTAGTAATGATGCTTTGTTTCTTGACTACCACTACTACTTCAAGTTGGACAAACGAAACACAAGCATCAACTTGCTCGGAGGAGCAAGTGGACTCGTGCCCGATTGGTTTGTTCTGTAAGAGTGGGAAATGTGAGTGTGGACAGTACCAGTACCCACAAGACATCACCATTTGCAACAAGCACTCACTATCCATTTTGAATTACGTATGTGCTACTTTTGATGAGGAAAAAAAAATGATTCAAGTTGGGGGCTGTCATCTTGTACTACAAGAACTACAAAGTGATCAGATTCCTGTGGAGGCCTTTCCAGGCAGTATTTTCTCTCTTTAAAAGACAGCTGGAATATAAAGATGTCAGTGATTGATGCGTTTGCAACTTTCTTTCTTCTCTCCAACATGAAATTGCTGTGTGTCTCCTTCGACTTACTCATCCCAACAAGTGTGCATGAATTGTATCGAGATCATGTCAGTTTTTCCCTGAGGCTGTACTATGCAGCAGATATTCACTACTTTGGCAGCCGGCATTGTCCATATGCTATCCTTGCTTTAATCATGTTATCAGCATTTGTCCTCGTCCCAGTTACCATCCTTGCTCTCTACCCATTTGCATTGCTTCAGAGGCTCCTGAACAGATTTCCTTTTCGCTGGTACATCTTGCACACCTTTATGGATGCCTTCCAAGGTTGCTATAAGAATGGAATGGAACCAGGCACCTGAGACTGTCGATGATTTTCGTCGACCTACTACATCTGTCGCTTGTTTCTTTTTATTCTTTATGCCTTCAATTTGAATATGGTGAATATTTACTCACAGTCCTTATTCTTATGCTTTATTCCTTTCTGGCCACAACTGTCGAGCCGTTCAAAGCTTCCCTCATCTACCACAACAGAACTTTCTCTGTTTGGTATTCTGCTTTTAGGTATTAATTTATCTGCTGGCTTTATGCACAAGTTTTTCCACCTTTTCACTTGCTTATGTGGCATTATTTGTGTTGCCCCTTTCCTCTGCACAGTCATG
Organism: Crambe crambe; assembly: GCA_963924555.1. Taxonomy (NCBI): domain Eukaryota; kingdom Metazoa; phylum Porifera; class Demospongiae; order Poecilosclerida; family Crambeidae; genus Crambe; species Crambe crambe. The sequence goes on from OZ004593.1 coordinate 1,526,308, forward strand.
ATCGTTGCTTGCTCGATCTTCGCGAGGCTTCCAATTGTTTCACAGAGTCAAAGCTTGGAGGAATGGATATAAACGTTTACAAGAACCGTTGGCTCAGGAAGGGCTTTTATCTCGCAGAATTGAGAGCACTGAAGTAAGCATCAAGCAGAACATGTCACAGTTTCCTACAGTTAAAGATGCAAAGTGAACTTTTCTTAGCATAATTATATTTTAGCTAGTTTACACAGAAGTACAATAGATATCAAGCAATTGATAATGCTCCATCAATTCCCAACATGACAATATTTGTAAAACTACTATTTATATCAGCATTCATCTAGACTAGATGTTATGACTGGATTGTATGAGATATTAAGTTCTTATAGATAATGCTTCATCAATTCCCAACATGATAATATTTCTAAAACTACTGTTCATGTTGGCATACATTTAGACTAGATGTTGTGACTTGGATTTTTAGAGAGCAAGATAGAAGATTATTAGAATGTCTTCCATACAGCTAGTAATGATGCTTTGTTTCTTGACTACTTTTACTACTTCAAGTTTGACAAATGAAGCACTGGTCAATGAAACATCAACTTGCTTAGAGGAGCAAGTGGACTCGTGCCCAATTGGTTTGTTCTGTAAGAGTGGGAAATGCAAGTGTGGACAATACCAGTACCCACAAGACATCACCATTTGCGACAAGCGCTCGCTATCCATTTTGAACTACGTATGTGCTACCTTTGACGAGGAAAAAAAAGTGGTTCAAGTTGGGGGCTGTCTGTACAATAGTGGGACCGAGAAGGAGGAGACGACTCAACATAGGAGTCTATATACTTCCTTCCATTTGAATGCAAGTGATTTAAATAATGCTATGTGTGGAAAATTTGAAAGGAATGGAACATTGTGTGGAAAGTGTAGAACTGGTTACTACCCTCGGGCTTATTCCTTTGACTTGACTTGCATTGAGTGTTCAAATATCGGCTGGAACTGGACTAAGTACATCATGGCGGCTTATCTCCCTCTTACTATCTTCTATTTCATCATTCTTTTCTTCAAGATCAACGTTACGTCAAGTTTCCTGCTGGCTATCGTTTCATTCTGTCAAGGAATTGCTTCCCCCCTCTTGGCACGGATGATACTAATGTATCATCTTGAACCGTCTGTAATCATATTGGCCATGTCTATATTCTCACTCTATGGCATATGGAACTTGGATTTCTTCAGGCCCTTTTATTCTGATATTTGTCTCGGGATTGGCATTCTCCCCACTTTAGCTCTGGAGTATGTTATAGCTCTCTATCCTTTCCTCCTCATGATAATCACTTACCTCCTGATCGTCTTGTACGACAAGAACTACAAAGTGATCAGATTCCTGTGGAGACCTTTCCAGGCAGCATTTTCTCTCTTTAAAGATAACTGGAACATAAAGACGTCAGTGATCGATGCATTTGCAACTTTCTTTCTTCTCTCCAACATGAAATTGCTGTGTGTCTCCTTCGACTTACTCATCCCAACAAGTGTGTATGAATTACATCGAGATCACGTCAGTTTTACCTTGAGGCTGTACTATGCAGCGGATATTCACTACTTTGACAGTCAGCATTGTCCATATGCCATCCTTGCCTTAATCATGTTATCAGTATTCGTCCTCATCCCAGTTACTATCCTTGCTCTCTACCCTTTTGCGTTCTTTCAGAGGTTCCTGAACAGATTTCCTTTTCGCTGGTACATCTTGCACACCTTTATGGATGCCTTCCAAGGTTGCTATAAGAATGGAACAGAACCAGGCACCCGAGACTGTCGATGGTTTTCGTCGACCTACTACATCTGTCGCTTGTTTCTTTTCATTCTTTACGCCTTCAATTTGAATATGGTGAATGTTTTACTTGCAGTCCTTATTCTTATGCTTTACTCCTTTCTGGCCACGACTGTCGAGCCGTTCAAAGCTTCCCTCATCTACCACAACAGAATCTTCACAGTGTTTATTCAACTCTCTGCTCTGTTTGGTATTCTGCTTTTAGGTGTGAGTTTATCTGCTGGCTTTATGCACAAGTTTTTCCACCTTTTCAGTTGTTTAAGTGTCATTATTGCCTTAGCCCCTTTTCTCTGCACAGTCGTGATCGTTGCTCGCTTGATCTTCAAAAGTAAGCAAGGCTTCAAATTATTTCACAGAGTCAAAGCTTGGAGGAATGGATATAAGCGTTTGCAAGAACCGTTGGCTCAGGAAGGGCTTTTATCTCACAGGATTGAGAGCACTGAAGTAAGCATCGAGCAGAACATGTCACAGTTTCCTACTGTTAAAGATGCTACTTTACCAAAGTGAACTTTTCTTAGCATAAATTGTATTTTAGCTAGTTTACACAGACTGTTGTTCATAAGTACAGTAGCAGTTGATAGTGATGCTCCAATTCCCAACACGACAATATTTGTAAAACTACTTTTTATGTCAGCATTCATCTAGTTTAGATGGTGTGACTTGGGTTATTAGGTTCTTATAGAATGTCTTCTATAATGCTTCATCAATTCCCAACATGATAATATTTTGTAAAACTACTATTCATGTTAGCATACATTTAGATTAGATGTTGTGACTTGGATTTTTAGAGAGCAAGATAGAAGATATTAGGTTCTTACAGAATGTCTTTTGTACAGCTAGTAATGATGCTTTGTTTCTTGACTACCATTCCTACTTCAAGTTGGACAAATGAAGCACTGGTCAATGAAACGTCAACTTGCTCGGAGGAGCAAGTGGACTCTTGCCCGATTGGTTTGTTCTGTAAGAGTGGGAAATGCGAGTGTGGACAGTATCAGTACCCACAAGACATCACCATTTGCGACAAGCACTCGCTATCCATTTTGAATTACGTATGTGCTACTTTTGACGAGGAAAAAAAAGTGGTTCAAATTGGGAGCTGTTTGTACAATAATGGGACCGAGAAGGAGGAGAGGACTCAACATAGGAGTCTATATACTTCCTTCCATTTGAATGCAAGTGATTTAAATAACGCAACATGTGGAAATTTTGAAAGGAATGGAACATTGTGTGGAAAGTGTAGAACTGGTTACTACCCTCGGGCTTATTCCTTTGATTTGACTTGCATTGAGTGTTCAAATATCGGCTGGAACTGGGCAAAGTACATCATGGTGGCTTATCTCCCTCTCACTGTCTTCTATTTCATCATTCTTTTCTTCAACATCAACGTTACGTCAAGTTTCCTGCTGGCTATCGTTTCATTCTGTCAAGGCATGGCTTCCCCTTTCTTGGTACGGATGATACTAATGTATCGTTTGGAACCATCTGTAATCATATTGGCCAAGTCTGGCATATGGAACTTGGATTTCTGATATTTGTATTGGGATTGGTATTCTCCCCACTTTAGCTCTGGGGTATGTTATAGCTTTCTATCCTTTCCTTCTCATGATAATCACTTACCTCCTGATCATCTTGTACGACAAGAACTACAAAGTCATCAGATTCCTGTGGAAGCCTTTCCAGGCAGTATTTTCTCTCTTTAAAGATAACTGGAGCATAAAAACGTCAGTGATTGATGCATTTGCAACTTTCTTTCTTCTCTCCAACATGAAATTGCTGTGTGTCTCCTTCGACTTACTCATCCCAACAAGTGTGTATGAATTGCATCGAGATCACGTCGGTTCTAGCTTGAGGCTGTACTATGCAGCAGATATACACTACTTTGGCAGCCAGCATCGTCCATATGCCATCCTTGCCTTAGTCATGTTATTAGTATTCGTCCTCATCCCAGTCACTATCCTTACTCTCTACCCTTTTGCATTCTTTCAGAGGCTCCTGAACAGATTTCCTTTCCGCTGGCACATCTTGCACACCTTTATGGATGCCTTCCAAGGTTGCTATAAGAATGGAATGGAACTGGGCACCCGAGACTGTCGATGGTTTTCATCGACTTACTACATCTGTCGCTTGTTTTTTTTCATTCTTTACGCCTTCAATTTCAATATGGTGAATGTTTTACTTGCAGTCCTTATTCTTATGCTTTACTCCTTTCTGGCCACGACTGTCGAGCCGTTCAAAGCTTCCCTCATCTACCACAACAGAATCTTCACAGTGTTTATTCAACTCTCTGCTCTGTTTGGTATTCTGCTTTTAGGTGTGAATTTATCCACTGGCATTGTGCACGAGTTTTTCCATTTTTTCATTTGCTTAGGTGTCATTATTGCCTTAGCCCCTTTCCTCTGCACAGTCATGATCGTTGCTTGCTTGATCTTCAAAAATAAGCCATGCTTCCAATTATTTCACAGAGTCAAAGCTTGGAGGAATGGATATAAACGTTTGCAAGAACCGTTGGCTCAGGAAGGGCTTTTATCTCGCAGAATTGAGAGCACTGAAGTAAACATCGAACAGAACATGTCACAGTTTCCTACAGTTAAAGATGCTACTTCACCAAAGTGAACCTTTTTTCTCTGTCTCTCTATTTTAGCTAGTTCTATACTGACTGTTGCAGGTTATTTTAGAAGTAAGCTTATTTCGTTCTCCGTATTTTTCATCTGTATGCTTTGGCAGTATTTGACCCACTGTTCTCTCATGTTCTTCAATCATGTGTGTAATCATGTGATCTATAGACATTCAATTATAGTCATGCATGTTCTTCAATCATGTGATCTATCATCATATCCTATGTCTTTGTCATGTGATCTATAATTTTGTTCCCACACCATATAAGCAAAGATTTTCTCCACTCCAATCTTAACACCAGCTATGTGATGCATTGAGCGTATTGGATGGAGATTTTCCTACATGCGTACTTCATTTGTACCAGGACAGTCCGTTATTCCATTCCTTGGCTTGATCATTGGTCATTTATATTCCCTATGGCATTAAATCCTCATGAAATTACTTGAGCACCCTGTTTGAAAGTACAGGTAGAGGAGACTCTAGTATGTAATATATCTGCTTGCTTAAATGCATTATGACACTTGCGTCTTCAATGGCATTTCAGAGAACTTGCATCTAATGTCAATGTAAATTGATTGTAACCCTAGCAAAAAAAACTAAACAAGTTTTTTTAATGGCCTTTAGTCTGTAACCTCGGCAAATCAATTATGACCCTGGCAACTGTAATAATAATAAGCCTTATTTCTATAAACAACTTGGCTACTTAGTGAGTTTATCTGAATATGAAGCTTCTAACAATACTTATAGTCAACTCGTAGACTGCTAGACAAAACTCTCGGCAATATATATTGGCAAATTTATCAGAGAAGAGCATAATGATAAAGATACTATATTCCAAAATGTTACCGTTGCAACTGATAATAGTCCTCTCGTTGGCTGCTGCTATTTCAATTCAGACAACATATTCTGAAACTCTGGACGACTTAACATTGACTTGCTCAGAGGAGCAAGTGGACTCGTGCCCGGTCGGGCTATTCTGCGAGGAAGGGAGATGCGAGTGTGGACGCTATCCACAGGACCTAGTCATTTGTAATGAGTGCTCGCCATCTATTTTGAATTTCATTTGTGCTACTTACGACGAGGAAAAAAAAGTGATAGAAATTGGAGGTTGTGTGTACAATGCTGGAAAGATGAGTAAAGCAACTCTCTACGCCCCCCTTCCTTCCAACACCAGTGATTTAAGTGCAAAGTGTGACTTTTTCAACAGGAAGGGGACATTATGTGGGCGGTGTCAATTAGGTTACCACCCCCAGGCTTATTCATATAACATGACTTGTGTCGGTTGCACCAGCATAGGCTGGAATTGGGTAAAGTATGTCATGGCAGCTTATCTCCCTCTCACGGTCTTCTATTTCATCATTCTCTTCTTCAAGATCAACATCACATCGAGTTGTTTGTTGGCTGTCGTTTTTCACTGTCAAAATATAGCGACTCCTACTTTGGTACGAGCTGCACTAAGCCACCTTAGCTCAGAGTCCAATTTCATAATATCAGTTAAATTTCTATTTTCTATATATGGCATATGGAATTTGGATTTCTTTAGGCCCTTTTATTCCGATATTTGTCTCGGAATTGACATTCTCCCCACTTTAGCTCTGGAGTATGTTATAGCTTTCTATCCGTTCCTCCTCATGATAATCACTTACCTCCTGATCGTCTTGTACGACAAGAACTACAAAGTCATCAGATTCCTGTGGAGGCCTTTCCAAGCAGTATTTTCTCTCTTTAAAGATAACTGGAACATAAAGACGTCAGTGATCGATGCATTTGCAACTTTCTTTCTTCTCTCCAACATGAAATTTCTCTCCGTTTCCTTTGATCTGCTCATTCCAGTTCCTTTGTATGAACTGCATAGAGACTTCTACACATCTTCCTCGAGGCTTTATTATGCAGCAGATATTCACTACTTTGGCAGCCAGCATCGTCCTTACGCCATCCTAGCCTTAGTCATGTTATCAGTGTTCGGAATTTTACCAATCGTCATTCTCGCTCTCTACTCATTTGCATTTTTTCAGAGACTCCTGAACAGATTTCCTTTTCGCTGGTACATCTTACACACCTTTATGGATGCCTTCCAAGGTTGCTATAAGAATGGAACTGAACCGGGCACCCGAGACTGTCGATGGTTTTCGTCCACATATTTTCTTATTCGTTTTTTTCTATTTGCACTGACTTCTATTATTTATAATTCAGCAATCATCATACTGTCAGTATTGGTGATTATCCTTTATTCCATCATGACTGCTGCTATTCAACCTTTAAAAAATTCAAACTACAATAGAATCTTTACTGTATTTTCTCAGTTATCGGCTCTTTCTTGCATACTCCTTTTAGCTTCGGTTTTATCTGCTGGCTTCATGCATCAACTCTTTTATCTTTTTGCTTCTCTGACTTTTATTGTTGGAACAGTTCCTCTTCTCTTAGCTATTGTCATTGTGGTGAGATGGCTCTTGAGAAATAGGCGAAGTTTTTCACTGAAGCTGCACCAAATCAAAGCTTGGAAGATGTAATTATGTGTAGTCATATTTCATAATTTGTGTTTCAGTTCGTGTGTGTTTAGGAACTATGCAGAAAATATTCAGTGTCAAAAGTATATTCAAAATGTTAGACTAGTGGTTTTATTGGGATTTGGTACTTACCATCAGGGAAGGAAGGAACCCACGGATGCTTTGATCTGTGAGCTTGTGATCTGTTTAGCCATATAACACACGTGGTGTTCAATAAGACAATTTAACTTATAAGTTTCAGAATGGCAATGTTTTTATCTGTGTCAGTCATGCAAAAAAAAAAACATTTGTGAATTCTGTTAACACATCTACAGTAACTGTCATATTAATACAGGGAGGTTGATGGTATTAGAATGCTCTCTATGTAGAGATGACCTATGACCCTCCATAGGACTAATACAAAATGAAGTTTGATTTTATAACTGCAATTGATGCAGCATACTATAGTCTATTTGCATTCACCTTGCCCCTCGATCATTCACTATAACTGCTATAACTTTGCCTTGAGCTTGCTGGCTGTACTTGCCATCGTGTCAAGGGATGCTGAATTAGAACAGCTCATGGTTCTAACCGGTTTAGTCATAACACATGCTTGTGTTCAATTGGGTGATATTTAAGTCACAAGTTTCAAAATGGTATGCGGATATCAGCAATTTAACTCGCTTCTTGTGTGGGAGATTTCATTGAAATGGAACATTATGTGGAAGGTGTTTGCCAAATTACTACCCCCAGGCTTATTCCTATAATTTGACCTGCATTAAATGAACCTTTTTTTCTTTCTGTCTCTCTCTCTCAGCAGCTATACTGACTCTTGTAAATACATAAGTTGAAGTAATTTTATTCTCCGTATTTTTCATCTGTATGCTTTGGCAGTATTTGGCCCACTGTTCTCTCATGTTTTTCAATCATGTGATCTATTATCATGCATGTTCTTCAATTATGTGATCTATAGTCATGCATGTTCTTTAATCATGTGATCTGTAGTCACCATAATTATTATAAGCACAGATTTTCTACACTCCAATCTTAACACCGGCTATGTGAGGTGTTGAGCGTATTGGAAGGAGATTTTCCTACATGCGGACTTCATTTTGAAAATCCTGTACCTGGACAGTCCGTTATTCACACGGCTTGATCACTGGCCAGTTATACTGTGCAGTGTTCCCCAAGAGGAACTTCAAAGAAAGTGGGCCGAGTCTATGGCATTAAGTTCTCATGAAATTACTTTAGCACCCCGTTTGAAAGTACAGGTAGAGTTTTTTAATGGCCTTTAGTCTGTAACCTCGGCAAATCAATTATGACCCTGGCAACTGAATAATAATAAGCCTTATTTCTATAAACAACTTGGCTACTTAGTGAGTTTATCTGAATATGAAGCTTCTAACAATACTTATAGTCAACTCGTAGACTGCTAGACAAAACTCTCGGCAATATATATTGGCAAATTTATCAGAGAAGAGCATAATGATAAAGATACTATATTCTAGAATGTTACCTTTGCAACTGATAATAGTCCTCTCGTTGGCTGCTGCTATTTCAATTCAGACAACATATTCTGAAACTCTGGACGACTTAACATTGACTTGCTCAGAGGAGCAAGTTGACTCGTGCCCGGTCGGTCTATTCTGCGAGGAAGGGAGATGTGAGTGTGGACGCTATCCACAGGACCTAGTCATTTGTAATGAGTGCTCGCCATCTATTTTGAATTTCATTTGTGCTACTTACGACGAGGAAAAAAAAGTGATAGAAATTGGAGGTTGTGTGTACAATGCTGGAAAGATGAGTAAAGCAACTCTCTACGCCCCCCTTCCTTCCAACACCAGTGATTTAAGTGCAAAATGTGACTTTTTCAACAGGAAGGGGACATTATGTGGGCGGTGTCAATTAGATCACCACCCCCAGGCTTATTCCTATAACATGACTTGTGTTGGTTGCACCAGTATCGGCTGGAATTGGGCGAGGTACGTCATGGCAGCTTATCTCCCTCTCACGGTCTTCTATTTCATCATTCTCTTCTTCAAGATCAATGTCACATCGAGTCGTTTGTTGGCCGTCGTTCTGTACTGTCAAAATATGGCGACCCCTACTTTGGTAAGAACTGTACTGAGCTACCTTAGTTCAGAGTCCAATTCTTTCATAACATCAGTTAAATTCCTGTTTTCCATATATGGCATATGGAACTTGGATTTCTTCAGGCCCTTTTATTCCGATATTTGTCTTGGGATTGGCGTTCTCCCCACTTTAGCTCTGGACTATGTTATAGCTCTCTATCCTTTCCTCCTTATGATAATCACTTACCTCCTGATCGTCTTGTACGACAAGAACTACAAAGTCATCAGATTCCTGTGGAGACCTTTCCAGGCGGTATTTTCTCTCTTTAAAGATAACTGGAACATAAAGACGTCAGTGATTGATGCATTTGCAACTTTCTTTCTTCTCTCCAACATGAAATTTCTCTCCGTTTCCTTTGATCTGCTCATTCCAGCTCCTTTGTATGAACTGCATAGAGATTTCCACACCTCATCCCTGAGGCTTTACTATGCAGCAGATATTCATTACTTTGGCAGCAAACATCGTCCTTACGCCATTCTAGCCTTAGTGATGTTGTCAGTATTTGGAATTTTACCAATCATCATTCTTGCTTTCTACTCATTTGCATTTTTTCAGAGACTCCTGAACAGATTTCCTTTTCGTTGGTACATCTTGCACACCTTTATGGATGCCTTCCAAGGTTGCTATAAGAATGGAACTGAACCGGGCACCCGAGACTGTCGATGGTTTTCGTCTACATATTTTCTTATTCGTTTTTTTCTATTTGCACTGACTTCTATTGTTTTTAATCCAGCAGTCACCATACTGTCAGTATTGGTGATTATTCTTTATTCTATCATGATTGCTGCTATCGAACCTTTTAAAAATTCAAACTACAACAGAATCTTTACTGAGTTATCGGCTCTTTTTTGCATACTCCTTTTAGCTTCATTTTTATCTGCTGGCTTCATGCATCGACTCTTTTATCCGTTTGCTTCTCTGACTTTCATTGTTGGAACAGTTCCTCTTCTCTTAGCTATTGTCATTGTGGTGAGGTGGCTCTTGAGAAATAGGCGAGGTTTTTCACTGAAGCTGCACCGAATCAAAGCTTGGAAGACGTAATTCTGTGTAATAATGTCTCATTCTTCCGAATAGCTTTATAGCGGTCACGTTTCATTTTTTTGTGTGTGTGTATGTTCAGGAACTATGCAGAAAATATTGTTCAGAGTGTTCAAAAGTATACTAAAAATATTAGACTAGTGGTTTATTGGGATTTGGTACTTACCCTCAGGGAAGCCATTGATACTTTGATCTGTGAATTAGAACAGCTTATGATCTGTTTAGCCATATAACACACCGTGGTGTTCAATGAGACCATTTAACTTGTAAGTTTCAGAATGGCAGTATTTTTATCTGTGCAGTCATACAAACAAAATAGCATTAGCTAATTCTGTTAACACATCTACAGTAACTGTGGAGATAGAATCATATTAATACAGGGAGGTTGATGGTATTAGAATGCTCTCTATGTAGAGGTGACCTATGACACTCCATAGGACTAATACAAAATGAAGCATACTAGTTTGTAATGACAACTATTCTTAAAATGGTATTAATCCATTTCAAGCCTGCTGGCTGTACTTACCCTCTTAGAATGAACCTTGGGATGCTGAAATAGAACAGCTTATGGTTTTAATCTGTTTAGTCATAACATACTTAGTGTTCGATGGGGTGATTTAATTTTCAAGTTTCAAAATGGCAAAATTTTTGTCTGCAACATCATATATAACATTTGCCAGTGTACCCATATATAGTAAATATGAGATAGTAAAATCGGAGGTTGCAACATAAGTATTTGCTGCCATCATGTCAAGGGATACTGAATTAGAACAGCTTATGGTTCTAATCTGTTTAGTCATAACACGCTCGTGTTCAATTGGATGATATTAAACTCGCAAGTTTCAAAATGGTAGTGTGGGACATACACTAACACCATTTCCTAATTTTGTTGGTGCATCTTTAGTAGGTGTGATCATAAAATCATATAAGTGCATGGAGGTTGGTGATATGTGATTCCAGCAGATGTAGCATACAAGCTGGACTAGTGTCAGTGTTAAACATGTCTATTCTCAAAGTCGTATTGAGCCAGTTCAGTTTGTTGACTACTGTTTTGAGCTTGCTGGAAAACTCTGAAGTAACGAGAAATATATCGATGTGCTCAGAGGAGCGAGTTGACTCGTGTCGGACTGGTTTGTTCTGTAGGAGTGGGGAGAGATGCGAGTGTGGGAACTACCCACCAGACATCATCCTTTGCAACGAGCGCTCACCATTATTTTTGGATTTCATCTGTGCTACCTTTAATGCGAAAGACCGTGTGATAAAAGTCGGAGCCTGTATGTACAACAGTGGCATGAAAGGACCAGGAGGAAGATCTCGCGAGGCTCTCTACAACCCCCTGCCTGCGGATATCAGCAACTTAACTCACTTCATGTGTGGGAGATTTCGTCGAAATGGAACATTATGTGGAAGGTGTTTGCCAAATTACTACCCCCAGGCTTATTCCTATAATTTGACCTGCATTAAATGCTCAAATCTCTACTGGAAGTGGGGGAAGTACATCGTAGCAGCTTATCTCCCTCTCACGGTCTTCTATTTCATCATTCTCTTCCTCAAAATCAATGTTACATCCAGTTTCCTGCTGGCTATCGTCATGTACTGTCAAGGCATAGCCTCACCAATTTTGATAAGACTTGTACTCACTCACCTTCACTGGAATCCTAATTCTACTTTCGCTACATCAGTTAAATTCCTGTTTTCCATATATGGCATATGGAATTTGGATTTCTTTAGGCCCTTTTATTCCGATATTTGTCTTGGGATTGGTGTTCTCCCCACTTTAGCTCTGGAGTATGTTATAGCTCTCTATCCTTTCCTTCTCATGATAATCACTTACCTCCTGATCGTCTTGTACGACAAGAACTACAAAGTCATCAGATTCCTGTGGAGGCCTTTCCAGGCAGTATTTTCTCTCTTTAGAAAGAATTGGAATATACGAACCTCTGTGATCGATGCATATGCTACATTTTTCCTTCTTTCCCACATGAAATTGTTGTGTGTCTCCTTTGACTTGCTCATCCCAGTTCGTGTGTATGATCTGCATAGAGACTATCACAAGATTAGGTATGGACTTTATCATGCAGCAGACATTCACTACTTTGGCAGTGAGCATCATCCTTTTGCCATCCTAGCCTCATCCATATTACTTGTATTTGGCTTCCTCCCAATCGTCATCCTTGCTCTCTATCCATTTGCATTCTTTCAGAGGCTCCTGAACAGATTCCCTTTCCGCTGGTACGTTTTGCACACCTTTATGGATCCAATCCAAGGTTGTTATAAGGATGGAACAGAACCGGGCACTCGAGACTGTCGGTGGTTTTCGTCTACTTATTTTCTGTGTCGTTTGCTTCTTTTTATGCTTTACGGATTCGATTTAAACATCGCAACTTCTTTATTATCGGCTTTCATACTCCTACTTTACTCTTTCCTTTGTATCGTTGTTCAACCATTTAAAAACTCCCTCGTTCATTACAACAGAATCTATACTGTGTTTATATTGCTTCCAGCTTTATTTTGCGTCCTTATTACGGGTGTTGGTCTGTCCACTGGCTTCATGCATGAACTTTTCAACCTCTTCACTGTACTTGCTTTTACGATTGGATTCGTGCCTCTTGTGTGTACCATCTTTATGGTGGCTTGCTGGGTCTTTACGAACGGACTCTGTTCCCAACTGGTGCGCAGGTTCAGAGCTTGGAGGAATGGATATGAGCTGTTGGATGAACGTATGGCAGAGCAGGAAGGCAGCTCAGTGTCTGATGGGATAGAGAAGTCTGATGCATATCCCAAACAAGATTTGTCAAGTCTAGCTTCAGTTAGGGCTGATTCTTAAGTTTCGTTAATCAGATACTGTTAGTCAATATGATTATTGTCACTTTGACTTTTTAAGTCAATAGGTGTGCAAGTATGATATTGGTTCATTTTAACATTTAGTGTGTGTTGAATATATTCTTTTGCTGTAACTGATTCTGTACACTATTAATCTTCATCTTTTTGAAAGAAAAAAAAATAATGATCGACTTTTTTGCCGTTATTCGTGTGGTCTAATTTAGCTATGGAGCTAAGACATTCATCAGGTACACACATACTATGTTGGGACAAATATACTAATATTTCCTTGTCTTATCTGAGAAGGAAGAAAGACCAATAACTTCACAGCATCAAAGACCTGTTTATAAATGTCTTAATGTGCCGACTCTTATCAAAAAAAAAACAACTTCCCAAAGTCTCTGAAATCAACATTTTTAAGTGGTCCTTTCTTATTCTGTAGCTTCGTTCACTCTTACTGACTGAAGATAATGCATTCAGAAGGAGGAATGGTTAAAATTTTCAAGCAAACTGACAATGTGTACCATCACTTTTCATTTGTAGTACTGTTATAATGAGAGACTGGCCAGGCACTGTTCCACGCAAGGTTTGAGTTTATATCGGCTTGTGTATGCTATAGGCAATCTAATTGGTTTATTAAATCATAACTGAATGTGCACTATAAACATGCAATGTTTGAGTTCATATTGGCCTGTGTATGCTGTTATCAACCTAATCAGTTTAGGAAATGATAACTGAGCGTGTACTGTAAACTTGTAAGTTGCCATAATGTCCTTTAAAAGATCTAATCGACCTTCAATTCATAAAATTAAACCAACCTAGAGGCTGAACTGCTGCAGAAGAACGTACAAGAGCGATTGTAATGTCTGTAACACAAGGCTTGTTGCTACTCAATTATTTTTTCGTACAAGGATTTGCAGGAGATGTCCAAGAGCTTTCTTCGTCAGCTGTTACTCTTGATCATCAGACTATCGTTTTTGGTGAAAATCGACAGGCATGCAACTCATCATTAACATGCTCGGAAAATTTCTGTACTCTGTATTTCAAGGAGCAACAGTGTTGGTGTCGAGGTGATTACCCCCATGGCATCAAATGCAGTGCTACAGGCATCGAAGTGTTGACCTGTCACTGTGTCACGTACAGTGCTACTAAGAAACTATTGCTATTTGGAGACTGTCTTTTCAATTGTGGGAACACAGTAGAGAATAAAACTAATGCTCTGTATCGGCGAATTCCGGATAACATCAGTGACTTGAATGATAGTATGTGTGGTAAGGTTTGGAGGAGAGATGGAGCCTTATGTGGTAGGTGTTTGCCTAATCATTACCCCATGGCATATTCTTACAATTTGACTTGTATCAAGTGCCATAATATCGGGTGGAACTGGGCTCGATACATCATGGCAGCTTATATGCCTCTCACTCTGTTTTATCTCGTGCTTCTTTTCTTCAGAGTCAACATAACATCCAGTTATTCTTATTCTTTTGTTTTGTATTCCCAAGCTGTTACCATGCCCTTTATGCTACGAGTCGTATTCGTAGATGTGGCCTCAAATACCGGTGATTTTTTTGTTATTGGAACAAAGATCTTAGCATCTTTCTTTGGAGTATGGAACTTGGATTTCTTTAGGCCTTTCTATTCCGATATTTGTCTTGGAATAGGCACTCTCCCCACGTTGGCATTAGACTATGCCATAGCAGTGTACCCTCTCATCTTAATAGCATTCTCCTACTTCTTAGTGATTCTCTATTACAAGAACTATCGGCTGATTGTCTTTATGTGGAAACCTTTCCAGAGACTTTTTTCTTTATTTGGCAGGAACTGGGACATTCGAACCTCCATGCTCGATGTCTTCTCGACTTTTTTCTTGCTCTCAAATATGAAATTCCTTAGTGTGTCATTTGATTTGCTGATTTTCACAAGAGTGTATGAGCTTCACCCTGATGGCCATAATCACACCTTAGGACTGTATTATGCAGCAGATATTGAGTACTTTGGCAGTGAGCATCTTCCTTATGCTGTTCTGGCTCTAGTTGTGCTGCTAATATTTGTGATACTGCCAGTAGCCATCCTTTTTTGTTATCCTTTCACACTTTTCCAGAGATTCCTCAACCTCTTTCCAATCCGCTGGCACGCTCTGCACACCTTCATGGACATCTTCCAAGGTTGTTACAAGAATGGAACCGATCCGGGAACCCGTGATTGCCGTTGGTTTTCTGCCATGTACTATGTATTTCGCATCATTTGTTTTGTGGTCTATGCCTTTATTCAGAATATTTTATGTTTTATGATATGTGGGGGTATGCTTCTCTTCTTCTCTATCTTTGTTCTCGTCATTCAACCATTCAAGTCGTATTTTGCATACAACAACACTATGTTGGCTATTTTCAGTCAGCTTCTTGCTCTTTTTCTCATATCAGTGTGCGGAGCAGGTTTATCCATGATCCACATGCCATCATCCACTCAATCCTTCTACGTGATCTCTTTCATCCTCATCTGTACTGCTTTACTCTATGTCATCTTGATCATCTTGGTTTGGCTCGCCAAGAATAAGAAATTTGGTCTTAAGTTGATCTGTAGATTCTTTGCTTGGTTGAAGGGGTACGATTCGATGATTAACGAGGGAGGCTTGAACGATCCTATATTGCATTCCAGAGAGAGTATGGAGGACGTTATTTCACATGCAAATTAAGTGTATTTTAAATACAGTTACCCTTACATATAATATTGGTATCATGTTTATAATAGTGTTTCACAGTTTTTAGCCAGACCTTTTGTTTATCTGTTACATTACGAGTGTAAACATTATATCCTTTTTGATAATGAGAATATCGTGAAGTGATAGAAGCATATGCAGAAGAGCATACATGTAGAATAGGTGTCCAGTAATGTCTGCAACGAGAGTGTTGTTATTCCTAAGCTATTTAGTTGTACGAGGATTTGCAGGAGAAGTCCAAGAGCTTTCATCATCAGCTGTTAGTCTTGATCATCAGAGTATCATTTTTGATGAAAATAGACAAACGACACACTCTGGATTATTTTGCAACACATCGTTAACATGTTCAGAAAGTGACGAAAATTTCTGTCCTCTGTATTTCATATGTGAGGAGCAACAGTGTCAGTGTTGAGATGATTACCCCCATGGCAATGCAGTGTTACAGGCATAGAAGTATTGACCTGTCACTGTGTCACGTACAGTGCTCCAAAGAAACTGTTGCTATTTGGAAACTGTCTTTTCAATTGTGGGAAGACAGTAGAAAATATAACGAATCCTTTGTATCAGCGACTTCCTGATAACATTAGTGACTTGAATGATAGTATGTGTGGTAAGATTTGGAGGAGAGATGGAGCATTGTGTGGGAGGTGTTTACCTAATCATTACCCCATGGCGTATTCTTACAATTTGACTTGTATCGAGTGCCGTAATATTGGGTGGAACTGGGCTCGATATATCATGGCAGCTTATATGCCTCTCGCTCTGTTTTATCTCGTGCTTCTTTTCTTCAGAGTCAACCTAACATCTGGTTATTGTTATGCTTTTGTCACGTATTGCCAAGCTGTTGCTATGCCATTTCTGTTACGAGTTGTGTTCATAGATGTAGCATTTAACACCAGAAAAACATTCTTGATTGGAGCCAAGATCTTAGCATCCTTCTTCGGATTATGGAACTTGGATTTCTTTAGGCTGTTCTATTCTGATATCTGTCTTGGAATAGGCATTCTCCCCATGTTGGCATTAGACTATGCCATAGCAGTGTACCCTCTCATCTTAATAGCGATCTCATATTTCCTAGTGGTTCTCCATTACAGGAACTATAGGCTGATTGTCTTCATGTGGAAACCTTTCCAGAGACTTTTTTCTTTATTTGGCAGGAACTGGGACATTCAAACATCCATACTCGATGTCTTTTCAACTTTTTTTCTTACTCTCAAATATGAAATTCCTTAGTGTGTCATTTGATTTGCTGATTTTCACAAGAGTGTATGAGCTTCACCCCGATAGCCGCAATCACACCTTAGGACTGTATTATGCAGCAGATATTGAGTACTTTGGCAGTGAGCATCTTCCTTATGCTGTTCTGGCTCTAGTTGTTCTGCTAATATTTGTCATACTGCCAGTAACCATCCTTTTTTGTTATCCTTTCACACTTTTCCAGAGATTCCTCAACCTCTTTCCAATCCATTGCACGCTCTGCACACCTTCATGGACATCTTTCAAGGCTGTTATAAGAATGGAACTGATCCGGGAACCCGTGATTGTCGTTGGTTTTCTGCCATGTACTATATATTTCGTATGATTTGTTTCATGGTCTGCCTTTATTCAGAATATTTTATGTTTTATGATATGTGGAGGTATGCTTCTACTCTTCTCTATCTTTGTTCTCGTCATTCAGCCATTCAAGTTGTATTTTGCATACAACAACACTATGTTGGCTATTTTCACTCAGCTTCTTGCTCTTTTTTTCATATCAGTGTGTGGAACAAGTTTATCCATGATCCACATGCCATCGTCCACTCGATTCTTCTACGTGATCTCTTTCATCCTCATCTGTACTGTGTTACTCTGTCATCTTGACCATCTTGATTTGGCTTGCCAAGAATAAGAAATTTTGTCTTAAGTTGATCTGTAGATTCTTTGCTTGGTTGAAGGGGTACGATTCGATGACTAACGAGGGAGGCTTGAACGATCCTATATTGCATTCCAGAGAGGGTATGGAGGACGTTATTTCACATGCAAATTAAGTGTATTGCAAGCAAATACAGTTACCCTTACATATTAATATCATGTTTATAATAGTGTGTTTTACAGTTTTCAGCCAGAGCTTTTGTTTGTCTATTACATTACAAGTGTAAGTATTATATTCTTTTTGGTAATGAGAATATTGTGAGGTGATAGAAGCATATGCTTGCATGGATGTAAAGTGAAACTTAACATGGCAGCATGACTTTCTGAAAGTTCAGGAAGTTGACAACCTGCTCCACTCCAGTCCAGTGAAGATGCATACCCTAGCTTGAAGATGCATACCCTAGCTTGAAGATACATACCCTAGCTTGAAGGTGCATACCCTAGCTAGAAGATGCATACCCTAGCTTGAAGATGCATACCCTATGCTCTCACTTGAATTAATGTGAACGTCTTGATCCGGTGTGCAGCCTATGGTCCTAAAAGTGCACACCATCAATAATGCTAATGCTGCCTCATCTCAAGAATTGCACCGGATGTTCCCCCCATCATTGTAACAGAAAACAGAAGACATTTAAGAGCTCCTACAGCACATTGAGAAATACGTCGACCCTTGAGATGCGAACTTAAATATATTCTCTCTTATTTTTGGATACATTGGTAGACAATGAATGGGAAGCGTTCCATAAACTATTCTCGAGTTTACAATTTAAGGCAATATAATGGTCTTAGTGTGATTGGTATACTCTTGTGGAAAAAAACATATGATTTTTGGGATACCCATCGTTGATAAATGCAATAAAATGGTTATAGACAGCTGAATACAAAGACTTTGAAAGTTATTTATTGCTAAACAATAATACTATGAGACTTAGCTGCTGTAGAAGAGCATACATGTAGAATAGGTGTCCAATAATGTCTTGTTCTTATTCTGCCTAATCATTATCCCATGGCGTATTCTTATTCTTATTCTTATTCTTGGCTTGCCAAGAATAAGAAATTTTGTCTTAAGTTGATCTGTAGATTCTTTGCTTGGTTGAAGGGGTACGATTCGATGACTAACGAGGGAGGCTTGAACGATCCTATATTGCATTCCAGAGAGAGTATGGAGGATGTTATTTCACATGCAAATTAAGTGTATTGCAAATACAGTTACCCTTACATATTAATATCATGTTTATAATAGTATGTTTCACAGTTTTTAGCCAGAGCTTTTGTTTGTCTGTTACATTAATATTATATTCCTTTTTGGTAATGAGAATATCGTGAAGCATATGCTTGCATGGGTGTAAAGTGAAACTTGACATGGCAGCATGACTTTCTTAAAGTTCAGGACGTTGACAACCTCCACTCCAGTCCAGTGAAGATGCATACCCTATGCTCTCACTTGAATTAATGTGAACGTCTTGATCCGGTGTGAAGCCTATAGTCCTAAAAGTGCACATCATCAATAATGCTAATGCTGCCTCATCTCAAGCATTGCACCGGATGTTCCCCCCATCATTGTAACAGAAAACAGAAGACATTTAAGAGCTCCTATAGCACATTGAGAAATACGTCGACCTTTGAGATGTGAACTTAAATATATTTTGGACACATTGGTAGACAATGAATGGGAAGTGTTCCATAAACTATTCTCAAGTTTACAATTTAAGGTGATGTAATGGTCTTGGTGTGATTGGTATACTCTTGTGGGAAAAAAACACATGATTTTTGGGATACCCATCGTTGATAAATGTAATAAAATGCTTATAGACAGCTGAATACAAAGACTTTGAAAGTTATTTATTGCTAAACAATAATACTATGAGACTTAGCTGCTGTAGAAGAGCATACATGTAGAATAGGTGTCCAATAATGTCTGCAACGAGAGTGTTGTTACTCCTAAGTTATTTAGTTGTACGAGGATTTGCAGGAGAACTCCAAGAGCTTTCATCATCAGCTGTTAGTCTTGATCATCAGAGTATCGTTTTTGATGAAAATCGACAAACAACACGCTCTGTATTATTTCGCAACTCATCGTCAACATGCTCAGAAAGTGACGAGAGTTCCTGTCCTCCATATTTAATATGTGAGGACCAGAAGTGTCAGTGTCGAGATGATTACCCCTATGGCATCAACTGCAGTGCTACAGGCATCGAAGTGTTGACCTGTCACTGTGTCACGTACAGTGCTGCAAAGGAGCTATTGCTATTTGGAGACTGTCTTTATAATTGTGGGAAGAATCCCTTGTATCGGCGACTTCCGGATAACATCAGTGACTTGAATGATAGTATGTGTGGTAAGATTTGGAGGAGAGATGGAGCGTTATGTGGGAGGTGTTTGCCTAATCATTATCCCATGGCGTATTCTTACAATTTGACTTGTATCGAGTGCCATAATATTGGGTGGAACTGGGCTCGATACATCATGGCAGCTTATATGCCTCTCACTCTATTTTATCTCGTACTTCTTTTCTTCAGAGCCAACATAACATCCGGTTATTGTTATGCTTTTGTCACGTATTGCCAAGCTGTTACCATGCCCTTTATGCTACGAGTTGTGATCCTAGATTTAGCCCTCAACACCGATAAAAAGTTCTTAGTTGGAACCAAGATCTTAGCATCCTTCTTCGGATTATGGAACTTGGATTTCTTTAGGCTGTTCTATTCCGATATCTGTCTTGGAATAGGCATTCTCCCCACGTTGGCATTAGACTATGCCATAGCGGTATACCCTCTCATCTTAATAGAGATCTCCTATTTCCTAGTGGTTCTCTATTACAAGAACTATCGGCTGATTGTCTTCATGTGGAAACCTTTCCAGAGACTTTTTTCTTTATTTGGCAGGAACTGGGACATTCGAACCTCCATACTTGATGTCTTTTCAACTTTTTTCTTACTCTCAAATATGAAATTCCTTAGTGTATCATTCGATTTGCTGATTTTCACAAAAGTGTACGAGTTTCACCCTAACGGCCACAATCACACCTTGGGACTGTATTATGCAGCGGATATCGAGTACTTTGGCAGTGAGCATCTTCCTTATGCTGTTCTGGCTCTAGTTGTGCTGCTAATATTTGTGGTACTGCCAGTAACCATCCTTTTTTGTTATCCTTTCACACTTTTCCAGAGATTCCTCAACCTCTTTCCAATCCGCTGGCACGCTCTGCACACCTTCATGGACATCTTCCAAGGCTGTTACAAGAATGGAACTGATCCGGGAACCCGTGATTGCCGTTGGTTTTCTGCCATGTACTATGTATTTCGCATCATTTGTTTTTTGGTCTATGCCTTCACTCGGAATATATTATGTTTTTTGATATGTGGGGGTATACTCTTGTTCTTCTCCATCTTTGTGCTCGTCGTCCAGCCATTCAAGTCGTCTGTCGCATACAACAACAATATATTGGCGATTTTCACCCAGCTTCTTGCTCTCTCTTTCATATTTGCGACTGGACCAAATTTGTCCAGTATCCACATGCCATCATCCACTGAATTCTTCCACATAATCTCTGTCATGCTTGTTTGTACTGTTTTTCTCTATGCCACCTTAATCATCTTGGTTTGGCTCGCCAAGAAGAAGAAATTCAGTCTTAATTTGATCCGAAGGTTCATAGCCTGGAGGAAGGGCTACGATCCAGTAATTAACGAGCGAGGCTCGATCAACAATTCTATACTGCATTCCAAAGAGAGTATGAAGGACGTTATTTCACATGCAAATTAAGTATACTTCAAATACAGTTGCCTTACATGTTTATAATAGTTTTTTAGTCAGAACTTTAGTTGTCTGTTACATTAAGAGCGTAAATATTGTTGATGCATAATATGCTTGTATGGATGTAAAGTGAAACTTGATACTGCTATAAAATGCATTGCAGCAGTTATAAAAGATGTCGACAACCTCAGTCAGTCCAGTGAAGGTGCATACCCTAGCTCTCACCTCAGTCCAGTGAAGGTGCATACCCTAGCTCTCACCTCAGTCCAGTGAAGGTGCATACCCTAGCTCTCACCTCAGTCCAGTGAAGGTGCATACCCTAGCTCTCACCTCAGTCCAGTGAAGGTGCATACCCTAGCTCTCACCTCAGTCCAGTGAAGGTGCATACCCTAGCTCTCACTTGAATTAGTGCAACTATTTGTGAATTACTTGATCTGATAATAATACTCCTAAAAATGCTCACCTCAACCATTGCACAGGATGTTTGTCGTTGTTATTTTGGTAAATTCTCCCATTGTTTTAACCCACTTATGACTTTCTGGAGCTATTGATTAAGATGCAGCACATTGAGACATGTATGTCAACCTTTCAGCTGTGAATTTATTGTTTCTACATATTCTCTCTTGTTTTTGGATACATTTGATGACGGCTTAAGTTGTTGTAACCACAATGAATGCAATGATGGACAATGAGTGGGAAATGTTCTATCTTAAATTTACAATTTAAGTTGATGTAATGCTCTTAGTGTGGTCTGTATCTGATCTAATACTCTTACAGAGAAAAAAAACACGTGATTTTGGGATAACCATTGTTGACACATAGACAATGACTTTGAAAGCTATGTGCCCTTTAATTCATTACTAAACAATAACACTATGAGACTTAACTGCTGTAGAAGAGCATAACAGGTAGAATAGGTGTCCAATAATGTCTGCAACGAGAGTGTTGTTATTCCTAAGTTATTTAGTTGTACGTGGATTTGCAGGAGAAGTCCATGAACTTTCATCATCAGCTGTTAGTCTTGATCATCAGAGTATCATTTTTGATGAAAATAGACAAACAACATGCTCTGCGTTATTCCGCAACTCATCGTTAGCATGCTCAGAAAGTGATAAGAATTCCTGTCCTCCATATTTAATATGTGAGGAGCAACAGTTTCAGTGTTGAGATGATTACCCCCATGGCAATGCAGTGTTACAGGCATCGAAGTGTTGACCTGTCACTGTGTCACGTACAGTGCTGCAAAGAAACTATTGCTATTTGGAGACTGTCTTTTCAATTGTGGGAACACGGTAGAAAATAAAACTAATCCTTTGTATCTGCGACTTCCGGGTAATATCAGTTCATAATATTTTATGTTTTATGATATGTGGGGGTATGCTTCTCCTCTTCTCTATCTTTGTTCTTGTCATTCAGCCATTTAAGTTGTATTTTGAATATAACAACACTATGTTGGCTATTTTCACTCAGCTTCTTGCTCTTTTTCTCATCAGTGTGTGGAGCAGGTTTATCCATGATCCACTGCCATCATCCACTCAATTCTTCTACGTGATCTCTTTCATCCTCATCTGTACTGCTTTACTCTGTCATCTTGACCATCTTGGTTTGGCTTGCCAAGAATAAGAAATTTGGCCTTCTGTAGATTCTTTTCTTGGTTGAAGGGGTACGATTCGATAATTAACGAGGGAGGCTTGAACGATCCTAATTGCATTCCAGAGAGAGTATGGAGGACATCATTTCAAATGCAAATTAAGTATATTTCACGCATGCATATATAAACATGTGCTATCAGCTAAGAGAGAGGCTAGCTGAACAGAAAGAACGTCTTAAGAGGCGTAGATTGAGAAATCTAGAGACTGCTAGCCCAGAGAAAAGAAAGCCTCAAGCATCGAATAGCAGATGCTAGCTAACTACTAAAGAATGGATCAAATTAGCGTGCTTCGAAGACCGCTGAACAGAAAGAAGAAAGTAGGAGAGATAGAATCCTGCTCAAAGCACAGCTGCAGAGAAAAGACAGTGCTTGAGGGAGAGTGCAAGTCAGCAGTTGATGTCACAGATAGCTGAGGAAAAGAGAGGTCAGTCTCAGAGAATGCAGACCAGAGATTGTTTTCAGAAAGAGAGGCCATTCTCATTGTTTCACCCTTGCTAAAAGGGAACATGCATCACATTCAGCTCAGGCTTGCCCCACAATGCATTGCATTTGTCTAATAGTGATATCATGTTTATAATAGAGCTTTTGTTTGTCTGTTACATTCAGTCAATACATACGTGCCCAGCGACTTCCATATAAGGAAAGAGTTAATTGAATATTTTTAGCAGAGTAGAAAATAAATGAATGTAATTAATACCAAAAATTACATAACTTGATAATCCAGCATCCAAATTGCAGCTGACCTTGGTTACCAAGAACTAACAAGCTGCTTAACCACCAGACATATTTCAAAGAGGTGATCTACAAGAGTGCAGCCACTGTGACCAAGAGGATATTTCCAGACATTCCTTGTTTATAACAATTTGAGAGTCAATAAGGTCGTATGCTGCTTTTAAAGAGTAGATATTCAATACAGAACACTTTTCAATTGTGTCTTGCATTAGATAAAGTAGAAAATCGATTGGAGGAAACATCAATAAGTTCATAAAACAGCAATAAAAGATTATAGCTAATCAAAACAATAATAATGGATACTTAGTGTGCATGGTGTGTGTTTGCATGTGTGGTGATAATAGGAATGGTAGGAATAACTTGAATTAGATAGTGAAGTGAATGTGGTGGGCATTAAATAATGTTCACCATAACATGCCTCCAGCTATGGTTAGCCTAGCTAAGCCAGTGAAATGACTTTACAGCTGGGTACCTAGTACCTGGTAGCCTAGCTATGGTAGCTAAACCTGGTAGCTAAGTCAGTGAAATGACTTTACAGCTGGGTACCTGGTACCTGATCTAATACTCTTGTGGGGAAAAAAATGATATTGAGATATCCATTGTTGATGCAAATGCAATAAAAGCTTATAGACAGCTGGATGCAATGACTTTGAAAGTTATTTATTGCTAAACAATAATAACTATGAGACTTAGCTGCTGTAGAAGAGCATAGCAGGTAGAATAGGTGTCCAATAATGTCTGCAACAAGAGTGTTGTTATTCCTAAGTTATTTTGTTGTACGAGGATTTGCAGGAGAAGTCCAAGAGCTCTCTTCATCAGCTGTTGACCATCAGAGTATCATTTTAGGTAATAATCGACAAACAACATACTCTTCGTTATTTTGCAACTCATCGTTAACATGCTCAGAAAGTGACGAGAATTCCTGTCCTCCATATTTAATATGTGAGGAGCAACAGTGTCAGTGTCGAGATGATTACCCCCATGGCATCAAATGCAGTGCTACAGGCATCGAAGTGTTGACCTGTCACTGTGTCACGTACAGTGCTGCAAACAAACTATTGCTATTTGGAGACTGTCTTTATAATTGTGGGAAGAATCTCTTGTATTGGCGACTTCCGGATAACATCAGTGACTTGAATGATAGTATGTGTGGTAAGGTTTGGAGGAGAGATGGAGCGTTATGTGGGAGGTGTTTACCTAATCATTACCCCATGGCGTATTCTTACAATTTGACTTGTATCGAGTGCCGTAATATCGGGTGGAACTGGGCTCGATACATCATGGCAGCTTATATGCCTCTCACTCTGTTTTATCTCGTGCTTCTTTTCTTCAGAGTCAACATAACATCCAGTTATTGCTATGCTTTTGTCACGTATTGCCAAGCTGTTACCATACCATTTCTGTTACGAGTTATGTTCATAGATGTAGCCTTCAAGACCAGTAAAAAGTTCTCGATTGGAGCCAAGATCTTAACATCCTTCTTTGGAGTATGGAACTTGGATTTCTTTAGGCTGTTCTATTCCGATATCTGTCTTGGAATAGGCATTCTCCCCACGTTGGCACTAGACTATGCAATAGCAGTGTACCCTCTCATCTTAATAGCGATCTCCTATTTCCTAGTGGTTCTCTATTACAGGAATTATCGGCTGATTGTCTTCATGTGGAAACCTTTTCAGAGACTTTTTTCTTTATTTGGCAGGAACTGGGACATTCGCACCTCCATACTCGATGTCTTCTCAACTTTTTTCTTGCTCTCAAATATGAAATTCCTTAGTGTGTCATTTGATTTGCTGATTTTCACAAAAGTGCACGAGCTTCACCCTAACGGCCACAATCACACCTTTGGACTGTACTATGCAGCGGATATTGAGTACTTTGGCAGTGAGCATCTTCCTTATGCTATTCTGGCTCTAGTTGTTCTGCTAATATTTGTGATACTGCCAGTAACCATCCTATTTTGTTATCCTTTTGCACTTTTCCAGAGATTCCTCAACCTCTTTCCAATCCACTGGCACGCTCTGCATGCATTCATGGACATCTTTCAAGGCTGTTATAAGAATGGAACTGATCCGGGAACCTGTGATTGCCGTTGGTTTTCTGCTGTATATTACATTTTTCGCATCATTTGTTTTTTGGTCTATGCCTTCACTCGGAATATATTATGTTTCATTATATGTGGGGGTATACTCTTGTTTTTCTCCATTTTTGTGCTCGTTGTCCAGCCATTCAAGTCGTCTGTCGCATACAATAACAACATATTGACAATTTTCACCCAGCTTCTTGCTCTCTCTTTCATATTTGTGACTGGACAAAATTTGTCCCATATCCACATGCCATCGTCCACTGAATTCTTCCGCATAATCTCTATCATGCTCGTCTGTACTGTTTTTCTCTATGCTCTCTTCATCATCTTGGTTTGGCTCACCAAGAAGAAGAAATTCAGTCTTAATTTGATCCGAAGGTTCATAGCCTGGAGGAAGGGGTACGATCCAGTGATTAACGAGCGAGGCTCGATCAATAATTCTATACTGCATTCCAGAGAGAGTATGAAGGACGTTATTTCACATGCAAATTAAGTATATTTCAAATACAGTTACCTTACATATTAATATCATGTTTAAAATACAGTTTTTAGTCATAGCTTTTCTTGTCTGTTACATTAAGAGCGCAAGTATTATATTCTTTTTGTTGATGAGAACCATAATATGCTTGTATGGATGTAAAGTGAAACTTGATACTCCAATAAAATGCATTGCAGCAGTCATAAAAGATGTTGGCAACCTCAGTCAATCCAGTGAAGATGCATACCCTAGCTCTCACCTCAGTCCAGTGAAGGTACATATCCTAGCTCTCACCTCAGTCCAGTGAAGGTGCATACCCTAGCTCTCACCTCAGTCCAGTGAAGGTGCATACCCTAGCTCTCACCTCAGTCCAGTGAAGGTGCATACCCTAGCTCTCACTTGAATTAGTGCAACTATTTTGTGAATTACTTGATCTGGTGATAATGCTACTTGTAAAAGTGCACACCATCAATAATGCTAATACTGCCTCATCTCACCATTGCACAGGATGTTTGTAGTTGTTTTGGTAAATTCTCCCATTTTTAACCCGTTTTTTGTTTAAGAGGCAGCACATTGAGACATGTATGTCAACCTTTGAGCTGTGAATTTACTGTTTCTACATATTATTCTCTTGTTTTTGGATACATTTGATGACAGCTTAAGTTGTTGTAACCACAATGATTGACAATGAATGGGAAATGTTCTATAAACAATTCTTAAATTTACAATTTAAGGCAATGTAATGTTCTTAGTGTGGTCTGTATCTAATACTCTTAGAAAAAAAAATATGTGATTTAGGGATGACACGTAGACAATGACTTCTGTACCCTGAGGCTTAACTGCTGTAGAAGAGCATAATAGGTGGAATAGGTGTCCGATAATGTCTGCAACAAGAGTGTTGTTGTTCCTAAGTTATTTAGTTGCACGAGGAGAAGCCCAAGAGCTCTCTTCATCAGCTGTTGATCATCAGAGTATCATTTTTGGTGAAAATCGACAAGCAACATACTCTTCATTATTTTGCAACTCATCATTAGCATGCTCAGAAAGTGACGAGAATTCCTGTCCTCCATATTTAATATGTGAGGAGCAGAAGTGTCAGTGTCGAGATGATTACCCCCATGGCATCAAATGCAGTGCTACAGGCATCGAAGTGTTGACCTGTCACTGTGTCACGTACTATGCTACTAAGAAACTATTGCTATTTGGAGACTGTCTTTTCAATTGTGGGAACACGGTAGGGAATAAAACTAATCCGTTGTACCTGCGACTTCCAGATAACATTAGTGACTTGAATGATAGTATGTGTGGTAAGGTTTGGAGGAGAGATGGAGCATTGTGTGGGAGGTGTTTGCCTAATCATTACCCCATGGCATATTCTTACAATTTGACTTGTATTGAGTGCCGAAACATTGGGTGGAACTGGGTTCGATACATCATGGCAGCTTATATGCCTCTCACTCTGTTTTATCTTGTGCTTCTTTTCTTCAGAGTTAACATAACATCCAGTTATTGTTATGCTTTTGTCACGTATTGCCAAGCTGTTGCTATGCCACTTCTGTTACGAGTTGTCTTCATATATCTAGCCTTCAACACCAGGAAAAAATTCTTGATTGGAACCAAGATCTTTGCATCCTTCTTTGGAGTATGGAACTTGGATTTCTTTAGGCCGTTCTATTCTGATGTTTGTCTTGGAATAGGCATTCTCCCCACGTTGGCATTGGACTATGCCATAGCAGTGTACCCTCTCATCTTAATAGCGATCTCTTATTTCCTAGTGGTTCTCTATTACAAGAACTATCGGCTGATTGTCTTCATGTGGAAACCTTTCCAGAGACTTTTTTCTTTATTTGGCAGGAACTGGGACATTCGCACCTCCATACTCGATGTCTTCTCGACTTTTTTCTTGCTCTCAAATATGAAATTCCTTAGTGTGTCATTCGATTTGCTGATTTTCACAGAAGTGTATGAACTTCACCCTAACAGCCACAATCACACCTTAGGACTGTATTATGCAGCGGATATTGAGTACTTTGGCAGTGAGCATCTTCCTTATGCTGTTCTGGCTCTAGTTATTCTGCTAATATTTGTGGTACTGCCAGTAACCATCCTTTTTTGTTATCCTTTCACACTTTTCCAGAGATTCCTCAACCTCTTTCCAATCCGCTGGCAAGCTCTGCATGCCTTCATGGACATCTTCCAAGGCTGTTATAAGAATGGAACCGATCCGGGAACCCGTGATTGCCGTTGGTTTTCTGCTGTATATTACATTTTTCGTATCATTTGTTTTTTGGTCTATGCCTTCACTCGGAATATTATGTGTTTCGTTATATGTGGGGGTATACTCTTGTTCTTCTCCATCCTAGTGATCATCATCCAGCCATTCAAGTCGTCTGTCGCATACAACAACAACATATTGGCAATTTTCACCCAGCTTCTTGCTCTCTCTTTCATATTAGTGGCTGGAGCAGGTTTGTCCATCATCCACATGCCATCATCCACTGAATTCTTCCGCATAGTATCTTTCTTGCTCATCTCTACTGCTTTTCTCTATGCCATCTTCATTGTCTTGGCTTGGCTCTCCAAGAATAAGAAATTCACCCGTAGATTCTGGGCATGGTGGAAGGGGTACAATCCGGTGATTGACGAGGGAGGAGCATCAGGCTTGATCAACTATCCTGTACTGCATTCCAGAGAGAGTGTTATTTCATATGCAAATTAAGTCAATTTCAAATGTAAAATAGTTCTTAATATCATGTTTATCATAGAATATGTACATTGAAGTTGATTTCAAATATAAAATAGTTCTTAATATCATGTTTATCATAGAATATGTACATTTAAGTCGATTTCAAATATAAAATAGTTCTTAATATCATGTTTATCATATGTTTAAGTCGATTTCAAATATAAAATAGTTCTTAATATCATGTTTATCATAGAATATGTACATTTACTATTTTCTTCCATTGTCTGTTATAAAGAGTATAAGTATGTGATGATAATAAGAATAATCGTGAAGTGGCAGATCCATAAGCTTGTATGGGTTTAGAGTGAAAGCTGATGATCATATGATGCACTGCAGTCATAAAAATAAAAATACCATACTCTTATATGGAACTAACTTGGCAAGGCTTTTTCACTAGTTCCAAGGTGCTCTAGTCCAGTACAATGAAGGTGCATACCCTTGCACTTGAGTCAGTGTAACTATTCACGAATATCTTAATTGTCTGAACCATTAAAGTGCACACCATGACGTCTATGCAGGGCTTTGAGGGGGTATTTCTATGAAATAACATCTGTCTGTTCAAACCACAATTACTTAATGAAGCAAATGGGCCACCTCTTAGAGTTTTCATCAAGGCCATATTTGCATAGTAGGGACTTCATGAGTTTTAAGGTTAAAGTTACTGATTGCTTGCATCAAAAAGTTGTTTTAAGGTGACAGTATGTATCTAGGGGTGATTATCTCATGCTCAACATGTGTGCTGGACTTAACAGTCCTTGTAACGAAGTCAGTCAAGCAGTCGTCACTCTGTTTTGGTTTTCTTTCTCATAGTGCACTTGTAAAATAAACAGACTTCAGTCTACTTCCATTCTTGATGACCAGCAAGTCCCAACTCTGTCTAATAGTAATGGAGTGGATTCAAGCAGATATCCATCTGTCTTCAGTTTCTTTAGCAAAATAAACAGACTTCAGTCTACTTCCATCCTTGGCAGTTTTCTTAAGATGATCAAGTCCCGACTTCCGTTTTGTTTACTGCTCTGCAAATCGACACAATTGTCTCCTTTCCTCCTTTGAGCATTGAACTTGCTCTTGCTCACTTTCACTGTCATGTCTAACTATTTGAAAGTTTAACTGAAATCTCCCGACTTTAAGATAATCAATTTTTTGCAATTTTGTATATAACGACGCAATTTCTCCAGTGACTTGCGTATTTTACATCGATCACTAGGGGTTTAAGATGTATATTTTGCCAGCTTTAGTGCTTATTGTGTGTGTTTTTGTGTGTCAAGCTCGTACAGACATCGGTAGCCTTGCTCGAAACTTGACTCCTACTCTGCATAAGGAATACGTAAAAGACGACAAACTTCTGCACCTCTCAGAGTCTACTTGTATCGAAGGAGCCTGCCCAACTGGTTTATTTTGTAAGGATGAGCACTTCTGCCAATGTGGTTCTTATCCGTTTGATGTCATTCATTGCAATGGGACAATTTCGTCGATTTTGAACCATAACTGTGCGTCCTTTGACACTACAAGCAACTTGACTCAGGTTGGATCCTGTCCATTTATTTATGTAAGTCCAATAGGGAAGCAGAGCAAGTCAGTGTATCGTTTACTTCCAAGGGACCCCAGAGAACTGAACAATGCTATGTGCAAGCCATTGAATAGGACGGGAACAATTTGTGGAAGATGTCTTCCCAACCACTACCCTCTGGCCTATTCCTTAAATCTCACTTGTATCCATTGCCCACATGTGAGGTGGAACTGGGCAAGGTACGTCATGGCAGCTTTCATTCCAATAACGGTCTTTTATTTCTTCATCCTTGCCTTCAGGGTGAATATAGCCTCCAGTCACATGCATCCTGTGGTGAGTTACTGCCAATTCCTCTCCATTCCAATCTTCTCTCGTATTACATTCGCTGACTTGGCATTGACTGCAAATCCCCGAACTCTCACTGTAGCAAAAATAATGCTGTCGATCTATGGCATATGGAACTTGGATTTCTTCAGGCCCTTTTACACAGATATTTGTCTTGGATTGAGCACTCTCCCGACTTTTGCTTTGGACTATGTCGTTGCTGTATACCCGTTCTTCCTCATGTTGATCACTTACTTACTAATTGTTCTTTATGATAGGAATTTTAAAGTCGTCGTCATCATATGGAAACCATTCCAGACTGTGTTCTCTTTCTTCAAAGAGAAATGGAACATTAGAACATCGGTCATCAATGCCTTTGGTACTTTTTTCCTCTTTTCAAACATGAAACTTCTAAGCATAACATTCGACCTGCTTGCACCGACTACTATTTTTGAGTTACATGAGAGTGGTTTCAACCATTCTTTGGGACTCTACTATGCTGCTGATATCGAGTACTTTGGCAGTGAGCATCTTCCCTACGCCATCTTGGCTCTGGTAGTCTTGACATTGTTCATTGTCATACCAGTCATCATCTTCACTCTTTATCCCTTTTTGTTCTTTCAGAAGTTCCTGAACCTTCTTCCAGTTCGCTGGTACGTCCTGCACACTTTCATGGATTCGTTTCTTGGTTCCTACAAGGATGGAATGGAACCGGGCACCCGAGATTGTCAGTGGTTTTTTTCACTCTTTTTCTGGTGCCGTCTTGCTCTCTTTATATCTTGTGGATTCAAGTTGAACTTGATGTATGCCGTGACCTGTACACTGATACTTACACTCTTTGTCATTGCAATCATAATAGTTCAACCCTTCAAGTCTTCACTCGGCCACTATAACACCATCCATGCTGTGATAATACTGGTCCTTATTCTCTTCTTTCTCAGTCTGATAGGGAGAAGTGTGTCTTTACTTACAATGCACGACTTCAACTTATTCTTCACCATATCTGCTTTCATAACTGCATCAGTACCACTTGCATATGTTCTTGTTGTCCTCCTGTACTGCATTTGGAAACAATTGGGTGTATTTCGTAAGCTCAAGGCTAGAAGGAACGAATATCGACGCTTACTGGATGTTGATGTGGTGGACGAATCCAGGCTGGAGAATCCTGAAGCATACCACAAGAACAATTTATCTAATTTTCATCCAACTGAAAATTAATGCTTTTTATTTTATTAAGTAAAACAAAATAAAACTTGTTTTTAGAGTAAGTGTGTATATTCATCACTGTACTTCTTTATCATTAAGCATTGGTACAAGAAGGGTGTGGCATTGCTGTACAAGAGAGGTGTGGAATGATATTGGGTATTTGACTTTATTGCACTGGTACGAGAGGGGTGTGGCATGGTATGTCTGCATGGATACAGTATCAACCGGTAAAGAAGTTGAAACTGACCTACTTGAGAGATGAAAGGATGCATCTCAATGGATTGGTCCCCCCTTCCAAATTCTTATTCTGCCCAACCCCTCAATATTATTATCCTTTCACACATTCAGTCTTGTGGGAATAATAAACTTGATACTGTATAGAGTTAGTGCATTTTGTGGCTGCAAAAATCGAAGTGCAGACCATATAAAAATCTTATTTCTGTTTATTAGTCATATATAGAATCAATGAAAATACCACCCCATGAAGATTTCCCACCGTTATGTTACCTCACTAGTTTGTACTCCATGAAGCGTTGACATTTCATAGCACGAGTGTATATGAAAAAGGCAATGAATAATCACCAATGAAAAAATTTTCTTATGTATTTTCATGCTGTTTTCAAATGAGCTCACGTGATTTTCATTGCAGTGTTTTTCTCCATGAAAAAATTATCATGGGTGATTTCATAGGTCTGTTAATGTTTATTCTTTTAATGGGCAAAAAAAAACTAAGTGTTTATGTGGTGTGGTTATTTGATTTGATGAGAGTAAGAGATAGAGTAGATGTGATTTGATAGTTTTACTAGAGAATAACAAGAATCCATAGTGAAACTAGGAGTTCAAAGGAACTTGTGAGGAGAATTGCGTGTGCCCCCTTAGTGCTAGGATGTGTGTTACCAGTGTAACTGAAACTAGAAGTTCGGATTGTGACTCGTGAGGAGAATTACATAATTCCTTTAGTGCTAGATGTGTGTTACCAGTGTACCCGAGGTTTCTTTCCTGTGCAACCAAAGTGGAGACAAAACCCAAGTTTTTAAAGCTGAGAAACCTTAGTTAGTTGCACAATTTAAGCCACAGTCACAATTCACAAGACCTGTGGTTGAAGACGTAGCAATTCTACACCAAAAAAACTGCCTCAAGCATTTATTCTAATTACTAAGCACAGATAGTCGCTGATTGCAAAATCAATGAAGTTTACTGCTAGACTTCCTGTTTAATGGAATATCACATGTCCAATTAAGGAAGTGTTCACATGATAATGTGCACAAACAGGATTCATATGCTTTCCCTGCATTCCATGGTGGAGTATAAAGTGAAATCTTTCAGCTGATTGGCTTAAGAACAAGTCTGCTAACTTTGTCTGGTAGTGGGCAGTTATAGTCACTGCTTGTTTGGCAAAATGTCTGTTCTACTCTTTGTGGTGCTTTTCATTATAATGGAAGTTCCTGTAATGTCTGCAAAAGTCAATAGTAGCATTTCTGAGTCAAATGCATCCTCTGTCTGCTCACAGGAGCAAGGAAGCCCCTCCTGCCCACCATGTTCATTTTGCATTGGAGGAGAATGCAAGTGTGGAGTGTATCCATACGATGTCGTCCATTGCAACAAGACCTCTTCATCGATACTCTCTTGCAACTGTGCAACTTTCGATGCAGGCAGGAATGTAACCATGGTCGGTTCCTGTTCATTTGGGTGCACAAGTCCGGTGAAAAACACTCTCTACCGAGAACTCCCTCAAAATATTTCAAACTTGAATGAGATGATGTGTAAGCCATTTAACAGAACAAGAGTTCTTTGTGGTAGATGTCTCCCGGATCATTATCCTCTTGCGTATTCCTTGAATTTATCCTGTATTGATTGTCCACATGTGGGTTGGAACTGGGCAAGGTATGTCATTGTGGCATATCTTCCACTTACCGTCTTTTACCTCCTGATTCTGCTCTTTCGGACAAATATAGCATCAAGTCACCTGCATTCTGTGATGATGTTCTGCCAGGCTCTCTCCATCCCGATATTCTCAAGATTAGCTCTAGCTGATGTCGTGGCTAGCTCAAGTCCTGCAGTTATCATCACATCCAAAGTGGCATTATCACTCTACGGCATATGGAACTTGGATTTCTTCAGACCCTTTTATACCGATATTTGTCTTGGAATAGGCATTCTCCCCACTTTAGCTCTGGATTATATCGTTGCTCTATACCCGTTTTTCCTCATGTTAATCACACACTTGCTGATCGTCCTCTACGATAGGAATTTCAAGGTCGTCACTATCATGTGGAGGCCATTCCAGAATATACTCTCCTTCTTCACAGAGAATTGGAACATCAAGACTTCCATCATCGATGCTTTTGCAACCTTTTTCCTGTTTGCAAACTTCAAACTCCTCAGCGTGACTTTTGATTTGCTTACCCCAACTTATATATTCGAGTTGCACCATGACCATTTCAACCATTCTCTAGGACTATACTATGCAGCTGATATCGAGTACTTTGGCAGTGAGCATCTTCCCTATGCCATCTTGGCTCTGGTAGTCTTGGCATTATTTGTTATCGTACCAGTCATCATCTTCACTCTTTATCCCTTTTCGTTCTTTCAGAAGTTTCTGAACCTGTTTCCTGCTCGTTGGTACATCCTGCACACTTTCATGGATTCATTTCTTGGTTCCTACAAGGATGGAACGGAACTGGGCACCCGAGACTGTCGGTGGTTTTTTTCACTCTTCCTCTGGTGTCGTCTCTGTTTCTTCTTATCCTATGTATTCAAGTTGAATATCATGATGACAGTAACGACAACATTTATATTAATGGCCTTCATCATCTTGATGATAACAGTCCAACCCTTCAAGCTAGCAGTGAACCATTTCAACACCATTAACACCGTCATGCTGCAGTTACTGGCACTCTTTCTTCTCTGCCTCGCTGGAAGGAACTTATCCGTGCTCACAATGCATAAGTTTACTCCTGTGTTCAACATTGTTGGCTTCCTTACTGCCTCTGTTCCTCTGTGGTACTGTCTTTTCACTGTCGTTCACTGGGTCTTCAAGAGACGGAAGATAATCTTCAAGATGGGCTTTAAAACCATTAACAGGGTTAAGGCGAGAAGGAAAGGATATAGAACATTATCGGAAGTCAGTGAAGTGGAAGAAGGCCTCTCTGATAGGATTATAAATCCCGATGCGTACCACCAAACGAATCTTTCTAGTTTCTCTTAGATGCACTTTTTTTTTATAGCATGTGTCAATGTGTCATAGGTACATGTTTTACTCTCATACTGGTGTGGTATGGGATTCCCTTTTAAATGTTATATAGTATAGAGTTTTCTCATGAATAAGTCATAAGTTAATGGAGGCATGTAGTTA
The DNA here is from genome assembly GCA_963924555.1 of Crambe crambe. Taxonomy (NCBI): domain Eukaryota; kingdom Metazoa; phylum Porifera; class Demospongiae; order Poecilosclerida; family Crambeidae; genus Crambe; species Crambe crambe. The sequence continues at coordinate 1,561,670 of OZ004593.1, forward strand.
TAGTACCTATGAGATGCTATAGTTAAAGTTCAAATTCAACTGCTAAGCAGCCATGACTCGGTCGTCATTTGAACAGCAACCTTGTGTTTGCAATCTTTTATGCTTATTCCAGTTGTATAAAAAAAGGTATTCTGATTAGAGGTGTCCTCTTTTCGGTGGTAAGTGCCCTGACTATATGAAGGGGTGTCCTCCATATAGTCGGGTAGCTTAGCACTGTAATTTAAAGAAATCAAGACGGAGTGGACAAAAGTGTCAAATTTTTAGTGGTCACTCTTTAGGTGGTATGGTTTGATTTCAGGGTAGGAGCCACCTTGGGAATCCCTTGGAATGATTTTTATTTAATTTTGAAGTCTTCTTATACAAAAATCCGGTACCCGCAAAAAAATTAAATTTTTGCGGCACATAGCACATATATTGCGAAAAAAAAAACACGAAAATATTTCAGAATTGTTTTGATGAAAAGAGCACTAATTTGATACATGCCATTTAATCTATAGCCTGCTGGTAGTTTTCTGTCTCAGACCAATATTTTTTGAGACAGATTCACTGAATCTCTAGAAGTAGGAATGCAATTATAAATAGGCATGCAAACTGATGAGGGAAGATGTAATTGCAGTAATTACTGGTAGCTACACTAGTAATTTGTTTACCACTAGAAGTGCATATCATCCTGCATACCTCTGAATGGCACTTGCCTTGCAAAAAAAAAAAATAATGGTAAGAAATTTTTTAATTAATATACATGCCAAAAACCCCCTCAGATTGCTTCTCAGACACCTTAATCAGAAAAATTTCCTGGGGGGAGGGGGGGGGCATGCTTTGTGCACTGTGTGATCACAATAGCCTGACCAAATAAAACCTCAAGATTACACCCCTGAAGATAATGCCTTTTCTACAAATGCTACTAAGTTTAGAAGGCTAGACAAGCTTCCAGTTCAACTGAAGTTTGAATCAGATATAGATGTGGATGAGCTTGTCAGTAGTGGCATAAATCCTGTCACTTGAAGTTTAATAGGAGTTCTAAAGGCTGTGGTGTAAGAATCTGGGATTATGATTTGGTGCAGCAGCAGTCACGGACTTACTTTGAATGCAGAGTGCAAGGCATGTGGATGAACCTGCCAGTTGCTTCACTGAACTTGTTAAATGTGGCTGTAACAGTTCTAAAGGCTGTGGCATGCAAGAAAGCTAACTGGCAGTGTACTGAACTTTGTAGCTGTAGTTGTATAACTTCTTTCAAATTTGGACAAAATATTTTTGCGTTTTTAATTTTCGCAATATAGTTGCTATGTATCGCGAAAAATTAAATGTTCGCGGGTACCGCAATTTTGCATAAGAAGACTTCAAAATTGAATAAAAATCATTCCAAGGGATTCTTAAGGTGGCTCCTACCCTGAAATCAAACCATACCGCCTAAAGAGTGACACTTTTGTCCGCTCTGTCTTGATTTTGTAACTAAGCTACCTGACTAATAATAATTATATGACCTGTTGCTGTACAGCTGTTTAATCAATCCTAATTAATGCCCTCTTCTGTATTCAGTGAGACTGATTTCAATGCTGAATTCGAGTACTTCCTGCGCGGCAAGGAGTCCATCAGGATGGACATCAAAGTACCTGAGATGGAAGGTTTGACCAAGGAACAGGTGTGCTGGTTTAATATTTTATACGTACACTAATTTTTCATTGTTAATGATAGCATTTGTACATTAGTACTAAAAATAAGTTTTCAGCTAATTTCCCCAACATTTTTGCCCCGTCTAGTCTATTGAAAGGATCTGAAAAGAAAAACAATGTTATCTCTATTATTTGTGTGATGTGAAGGATCAAAAAGAATGTTATTTCATAATCAAAACAATTATAGTTGAAAGTAAAAATCATACTACTGATGTGAAGGGTAACCAAGGACCCAGTGATCACTATGGAATGAGTCCCAAACACTATGGAAATTGGGAGATATCCTGATAAAGGAATTCATGGGATACACAAAGGCATGGCAAATTTCCTCATTTCCTATTCAAAATATGTGTATCTTACATTTCTCTACGAAAACAATATTTCCTTCAAAATACACGGAAATCCCTTGTTTTTCATAGTGAAAGATGAATATCAAAGAGTAAATATGGGGGCCAATTAAGTTGAATAGGAAGGTGGTCTCTTAAAAGAAAAGTGGCTTCATTTTAAGGTGGTCTGTTTCAGAGCACTCTTGAAAGAGTAGCCATAACTTTTAAACTCTCTCTCTCTCTCTCTCCCTCTCTCTCTCTCTCTCTCTCTCTCTCTCTCTCTCTCTCTCTCTCTCTCTCTCTCTCTCTCTCCCTCAAGGCTGTTTGTATGCACCATCTCTCCAAGCAACTGCCTGCCTTCAGCAACATTGCATACTCCATCTCATGTAATGGAGACTTCATGAAGTGGGTAAAATCGGTCAACCCTGAGCACTCTGTGCCCGAATGCTGGGACGAGGAGCGTGAACTCTGTAAGAGAATTTGATACTACCATCAGTAGCTGTATTGGGGAGGGAGGGGAGTCTTGAAACACTCTCTCTTAAGGGAAAATTATCAGTAGCTATTCTCAATATGCAACCCTAATGCTCTTTACATTTTTCTCCTACTTTTCCTAGCACCTGTGGGTAAGGCTCTATACAAGATGTTAGTGATCCAGGCATTCCGTGCCGACAGGCTCTTGTCCATGGCATCCTTGTTTGTGTCCACGGTGCTGGGAGACAGTTTCCAGCACGCTGCCGAACAGGAGCTTGACCTGGCACACTTGGTCAACACTGAGGTAAGTATGGGGTACAATCTCCTAATATGGACACTTGAAAAATAAAAATTTAGTTCAATATCATGCCATGATGTTGTTATTTTTTAAGATGTGGTTCTTTAGAGTACTCTAGGATGTCTTGCCATGTTTTTTAAGGTGGTTTTTCTTGTTCTCCAGGTGAAGTCCAGCCATGTTTTTTAAGGTGGTTTTTCTTGTTCTCCAGGTGAAGTCCAGCACTCCAGTGTTGCTATGTTGTGTCCCTGGCTATGATGCCAGTAGTCGTGTTGATGACCTGGCTGCCCAGCAAGGAAAACCATGCACCTCCATTGCCATAGGTACATCTCTTCAACGCACACAGCATCCAAATACAGTGTAGCTTGTGTCCTGGATCAGTCGATCTTTATTGCTTGATTCAAATCCTCAGAATTCTCCTACTAATTTGTACTGTAATCAATGCATTATTCATACAAGCCTGAAATTTGAGCACTTCTATTTAATGCACAGCATCCATACCTTACCTTTTTTCTCTATGCCTCATAATTTCTCCTAATTACTGAGAATGTCACACTCTTTATCTACACAGGGTCTGCCGAGGGCTTTAATCTGGCAGAGAAGGCCATCTCTTCTGCTTCCAAGTCTGGTCGCTGGGTGCTACTGAAGAACGTCCACCTTGCCCCACAATGGCTGGTTCAGCTGGAGAAGAAGCTCCACTCCATCATACCACATGCCAATTTCAGGTTGTTCCTAACCATGGAAATTAACCCCAAGGTGAATAGAGGATTTTATGTTTTATCATCGCATAACATTTTGCATTTTCTGTCTCTGCCTGATCAAGGTTTTTCTAGCGAAAATATTAAATTTTTTGTGGTTTTGCAAATATTGATGTGTGAACCATATAAATTCCCTTATTCTCATGTTAATGTCGGTCATAATAATTATAATGACAACATGTCAATGTTACTTTTATTCCTATAGTGAAGTAGTAGGAGATAGGTCCTGGGCTGGGGTTTTGTTCTGCTAATTGGAGCTAATAACCCTCAATAGGCAATTAACAGTAATTGTACCCAATTAGCTAATAAGCATTAATAACGTCTTGACTTTCTGTCTTCCTTTGGGGGAAAAGGATAGGGGGCCCCAAGCAGGGGTCCCCTTCTGGTCCAGGACCTGGTCACATCTGACTTGCTTCTGCCAGATGGATAGCAGTTGGCAATTCCTGTAGAGAAAGAACTCTGCAATGCAAAATAACATGTTCTCTCCCTGGCAGCATTACTCTTATGCATACCTTATGGCTATTTACCTGTATGGAGTGAGTGGGAAGGTAGCTTTCGACTCCTGCTTGCTTTGAAAGGAAAAAACTGCTGTTTGACGAAGTTGCGCATGCTTATTGAATACCTAGTATTCCACGTGCTTCTCTAGTGCGCATGCGCCCTTCTCCCATCTGCCCTAAACCCCCGCCACTTTTGGACCTTCCCTCCATTAACTCCATTTAATGACTACCATCATTATTTTTCAAAACCACAAAATCCACGAAAATATCGTGCCTATACGGTATGTTCAAAGTAGCTGTCCGGATGCATACCGTGTTCTTAGTTTTTACTCTATTTCCTTTTAACCCCGTGTTTACAGGCATGAGACAGAAAATAATATTTTTAGAATGACCAAGTGCCAAAGTTATTATTTGGCAATGCTTATTTGCTGCTCCAGGTTCCTGTCAATCTCCTTCGTGCTTCCCGTATCTTCACATTTGAACCGCCTCCAGGAGTGAAGGCCAACCTCATCCGTACCTTCAGCACGGTGCCTGCAGCCCGCATGTGCAAAGAGCCCCATGAGCGTGCCCGTCTGTACTTCCTGCTAGCGTGGTTCCACGCCATCATCCAGGAGAGGCTGAGGTATGCCCCCCAGGGATGGACCAAGAAATACGAGTTCAATGAGTCTGATCTCAAGATGGCCTGCGATACACTGGACACTTGGCTGGAGAGTGTTGCACAGGTCAGGGGAAAATGGAACGTGTCAAGAGTTTTTAGGTTGGGGGCAAGGGGGGGATTTATACCCCCTCCCCCATTTATATGTTGTTGTTGTTTTATAAATCCCCATCACTGCTCATGTCCTTTTCTTTCAACTTTACTTGATTGTAATTTCACCATAGGGACGTACCAATCTCCCCCCAGACAAGGTTCCATGGAGCGCCATGCGTACCCTCCTCTCACAGTGCATCTATGGAGGACGCATAGACAATGACTTTGACCAGCGACTGCTCAACTCATTTGTGAACCGTCTCTTCACCGTCAAGAGCTTTGAGGCCGAATTCCCCCTCATGACTAACATTGATGGACACTTTGGCAAGAGGATCAACATGCCTGAGGGAATCAGGTGGGTGGAACGCTTATGATCCTCAATATCGAGTCCTAACCCTGAGATAGTAAAGTGTCCACACTAGCTATATATAGTTTTCGATCGATCTTGGATAAGATGATGTGCTTCAGCAGGACTAATAATAATGGTTTATTTCTTTCTCACAGGCGAGAGCAGTTTTTGCAGTGGGTGGAGAAGTTGCCCGAAAACCAAACCCCTTCATGGCTTGGCTTACCAAATAATGCAGAAATGGTTCTTCTGACCAACAAAGGTTTGATTTTGTGCCACCCATATATACTGCTTCCATTATTCTTAATTACGCTTCTAATAATATTATGGATTGTCTAACTCTTTCCTGCAGGAACGGCAATGATTGCTCATCTGCTCAAGATGCAGAGTCTAGAAGATGACGACGAGTTCTTTTCCACTGTTTCCACTATCATAGCCACCTCACCAACGTCAGTACTATATCTTACTATACTCTCACACTCACCATATGACATTACTGTCCAATATGCAATAGAGCATGCAGCACTTCACTAGTTTTTTTTTTTGTTTTTTTTTCTCCCTTAGTGTGGGTTCCCCTGGCAAGGGCAAGCTACAACATGATGGACGTCCTGCCTGGATGAGAACACTTCATGCCACTGCTTTAGACTGGCTCTCCATGATACCTGAGGTTAGTAATTGTTTCCCTGTCTATCAATCTGTTAATCGTTTTGCTGACTATAGAATCTAGATGTGTTGAGGAGAACTGCTGAGAATATCAAGGACCCTCTCTTCCGTTTCTTTGAAAGAGAAGTAAATTTGTAGTAATTTGACCATTCCTTCTCCCTTACCTCCACTCCCCGCCCCTTTCTCTCTCCTCCCCCACCCCCTCTGTCGACCCACACAGGTGAATACTGGTCATCGTCTGCTGACCACTGTGAGAGGGGACCTAGAGGATGTGGTGCAGGTGTGTGAGGCCAAGAAGAAACAAACCAACTACCTCAGGTCACTCATCAGTGACTTGGCCAAAGGTATGGAAAAATAAGTTTGATGATTGACATATGGTGGGAAGTTGTCACACATATACTAGCAAACCAAACCTCTCCTGAATTATTTCAATCCCATGAAATCCTTACGAATTTTCCTTTTTGTGTTTTAGGTATTATTCCAAAGAGCTGGCGACGTTATACTGTGCCATCAGGTTTGACTGTCATCCAGTGGGTCACAGACTTCAGCGAGCGCATCAAACAACTCCAGTCCACCTCCAAGAAGGTTGCATCTGGTAGCTCCAAGGTCCTCAAGGTGAGCTTAAAGAAGATGCCTGTGCTGTTTCAGTCCAGTGAGGATTAGAACTCTTTTGAAAAGATCCATGAGAAGAGTTGATCTGCCGTATTATGATATGGTCTTTAAATAGATACATTCCTAAGTGCAATGGGATATATTATGCCAATAATTATGATGTCAGACCAATGCAAATCTTGATCAGACTTTTGACCCGGTAAATGGCCTATGGCAGACTGTTATAATCCTCACTGCAGTCATGACCACAGTGAAATGATCCCACCTCTATATTACGCAAATGTATAAATTGGTATCTATTGTGTCAGTAGTTATGTGTGGTCTATTGCATTTACTGAGCTAGCTAGAACCTGCATCACATACTCGTTACAAGTGAGGCTATGGTATTATGATTAATGATTTGTCTTTCATAGAATGTGAACATCTGGTTGGGTGGTCTGTTCACCACTGAGGCCTATATAACTGCTACTAGACAGTATGTGGCTCAAGCTAACAACTGGTCACTGGAGGAACTGTATTTGGATGTAAGAACACATTAATGTTCAGGCTCATTTTCTTGCTAAAATTGTACGAGAGAAATTGATAATGTGTGGAGGACCTACTTCAAATAAGGTGATAGAAGTGAAATATTTTTGCTTATCTTCATAGATTGCAGTTGACACTAAAGGACCTGTTGATGACTGCAGCTTTGGAGTAACAGGTCTGTATATATGTACAGAAAGGACCGTAAATACTTATTGTGAGGGCCCAATATTCAACGGGTCAGTTGTGGGTATTACAATACAAGTTGATCGTGGGAAAGTTAATCTTTGAGTGTGCATAACTAGTCACCTATTAGCTAGCTCTGGACTTGCATATTGTCATTATGGCTATATAAAGAGCTTACTGTTATGCTCACAATAGAAACCGATGGGGAAGGAAATGACTCTAAGTTTGCATAATTTAAGATTGTGTTAATCTTAGAATGGGTCCTTTAAAGATATTGGTGTGCTCTATAAGGAATTTTGCATATACTCTAGGTCTGAAGCTTCAGGGAGCAGAATGCACTAAGAACATTCTTTCTCTCTCTGATACCATCCTCACTGAGCTCCCTCTCTCCAGCCTCAAGTGGGTCAGGTAAGGAGTGTGACAATTTCATTCTGATTGATACTTAACACACTTTTCCCCATCACTTGTGTAGGGTTGATCCTGTAAATATGCACAAAATGGCCGAAGGGAAGGTATGTTGACCATTATTATGTTTAACTATACAGTTTCCTCTGAATAATGGACACTTGTAGGAGCCAACTTTTATCCTTTGTAGAGAGAGGTTATCCTTTTGCAGAGGTTATTTTGTATGTAGTAAGGTCCTTTGTTGAGAGGTTTATCTTCGGAGTATTTAGTTCCACTATGCTATGCACAGAACAACAAAGAAGATTCTCGTATACAGGCATCATTATGTATCATGCACTTCTGAACTTCTTTCTTGTCTGTCTCTAGGTGACCTTGCCTGTGTACCTCAACAGCCATCGTGCTGAGCTGCTCTTCACATTGGACTTCAAAGCAGAAGGGGTGACTTCATCCTCTGACCACTCCTACTATGAAAGAGGTGTGGCTATTCTCTGCTCTCCTTTGTAAACTGTTGACTATTTGGAACTTTTGTAGATGTTAGAACACTATAATAACATTATAAATATGTAGTGGTAGCCAGCCATACACGTAGACTTTAATTTCATGTGGAATAACATAAATTTATTATCTAATGACTAATCATGCATGAAAAAGTTTGTGCTTTTTCAATTTCTACTACATGTAGGGTAATTGATATTATACTGGATGTCATTAAATTTGTTAATGAGAAGACAATAATTTTTGCACTCTCGTCAGCATCAGAGAATTAATCTAACCTCTGACCCCAGGTTACGGGACGAGGACCCCAGAGTGCATGGTAACCCAAAAAAATTTTACTCTTGTTTTGTCCAGCCAATTATGTGTGGCTATTGTGTAACTGCTTGATTCTGCCATAGGTTTTTGAATAGAGTCTAACTGATCAGTGAGTTGACAGCCCGATTGTACCTTTGACCCTGACGCAACAAGATGTGTCCATTATAATATCCTGTTTGAAAGAAGTGAAAAGATTGTCACCACCCTATGCTAATTCATCTTGATATAAGCTGGTCAGCAAAAGGATATCAGTCCACAACCGTTCTTACGAAATCCAAACCATATTCAGCATGAAAATAAGCTGATAAGACTTCCACAAAAGCAGCAAGACCATCATCATGTTTCATGATCACTAGCTAATCATGGACATTTTTTATAGTGAAGTTCTTTTTTATTGCTCACCATGCTTAAAGAGTATTACTGTCTCATACCATCAGAACTAACATTATTTGACTATCAGGTCACTGCAATGCTTGAGAGCACCAGCAAGATCCTTCATGCTTGCACCATCATCGTTAGAACTGCTATAAACTGCTGCAGTTACCAGAGCACAACCAATATGATTCGAACTAATATTAAGCATATGCAGCATACTACAGCGTTTAATACTATCAGCAAGATACTTTGCACCATCTGCATAAATATGATTGGAATGAATATCAAGCGTATGCAGCATACTACAGTGTTTAATACCATCAGAAAGATACTCTGCACCATCTGCATCAATATGATTGGAATGGATATCAAGTGTATGCAGCATGCCACAGTGTTTAATACCATTAGCAAGATACTTTGCACCATATGCACCAATATGATTGGAATTAATATCAAGTGTATGCAGTTTACTGCAGTCTTTGAAAACATAAGCAAGATCTTTTATTCCATTATCACGAATACGATTATAACCAATATCAAGTGTATGCAGACTACCACAGCAGTGCTTAAGACCATGAGCAAGACCCTTTGCACCATCTGCACCAATTGCATTAGAAGCTATTACTAGTGAATGTAAGTCAGTACAGTACATGAGAGCTTTAGCAAGATCCTTTGAACCTTCATCACCAATATCATTAAAGCTAATTAAGCGTATGCAGCATACTAAAGTGTTTAATACCATCAGCAAGATACTTTGCACCATCTGCACCAATATGATTGGAATGAATATCGAGTGTATGCAGTTTACTGCAGTCTTTAAAAACGATAGCAAGATCCTTTATTCCATTTTCACCAATAGCTATCATTGGAACCAATATTGAATGTATGCAGCATACTACAGTGTTTAGAAAGATACTTTACACCATCTGCACCAATATGATTGAAATGAATATCAAGTGTATGCAGCATACTACAGTGTTTAATACCATCAGCAAGATACTTTGCACCGTCTGCACCAATGTGATTGAAACGAATATCAAATGTATGCAGCATACTACAGTGTTTAATACCATCAGCAAGATACTTTGCACCATCTGCACCAATATGATTGGAATGAATATCGAGTGTATGCAGTTTACTGCAGTCTTTAAAAACGATAGCAAGATCCTTTATTCCATTTTCACCAATATCATTGGAACCAATATTGAGTGTATGCAGCATACTACAGTGTTTAATACCATCAGCAAGATACTTTGCACCGTCTGCATCAATATGATTGGAACGAATATCAAATGTATGCAGCATACTACAGTGTTTAATACCATCAGCAAGATACTTTGCACCATCTGCAAGATACTTTGCACCATCTGCACCGATATGATTGGAATGAATATCAAGTGTATGTAGCATACTACAGTGTTTAATACCAGCAGCAAGATACTTTGCACCATCTGCACCAATGTGATTGAAACGAATATCAAGTGTATGCAGCATACTACAGTGTTTAATACCATCAGCAAGATACTTTGCACCGTCTGCATCAATATGATTGAAACCAATATCAAATGTATGCAGCATACTACAGTGTTTAATACCATCAGCAAGATACTTTGCACCATATGCACCAATATGATTGGAATGAATATCAAGTGTACACAGTTTACTGCAGTCTTTGAAAACATTAGCAAGATCCTTTATTCCATTATCACCAATACTATTAGAACCAATATCAAGTGTATGCAGCATACTACAGTGTTTAATACCATCAGCAAGATACTTTGCACCGTCTGCATCAATATAATTGAAACCAATATCAAATGTATGCAGCATACTACAGTGTTTAATACTATCAGCAAGATACTTTGCACCATCTGCACCAATATGATTGGAATGAATATCGAGTGTATGCAGTTTACTGCAGTCTTTGAAAACATTAGCAAGATCTTTTATTCCATTATCACCAATATGATTAGAACCAATATCAAGTGTATGCAGCATACTACAGTGTTTAATACCATCAGCAAGATACTTTGCACCATCTGCACCAATATGATTGGAATGAATATCAAGTGTATGCAGCATACTACAGTGTTTAATACCAGCAGCAAGATACTTTGCACCATATGCACCAATATGATTGGAATGAATATCAAGTGTACACAGTTTACTGCAGTCTTTGAAAACATTAGCAAGATCCTTTATTCCATTATCACCAATACTATTAGAACCAATATCAAATGTATGCAGCATACTACAGTGTTTAATACTATCAGCAAGATACTTTGCACCATCTGCACCAATATGATTGGAATGAATATCGAGTGTATGCAGTTTACTGCAGTCTTTGAAAACATTAGCAAGATCTTTTATTCCATTATCACCAATATGATTAGAACCAATATCAAGTGTATGCAGCATACTACAGTGTTTAATACCATCAGCAAGATACTTTGCACCATCTGCACCAATATGATTGGAATGAATATCAAGTGTATGCAGCATACTACAGTGTTTAATACCAGCAGCAAGATACTTTGCACCGTCTGCACCAATGTGATTGGAATTAATATCAAGTGTATGCAGTTTACTACAGTCTTTGAAAACATTAGCAAGATCCTTCATTCCATTATCACCAATACGATTAGAACCAATATCAAGTGTATGCAGCATACTACAGTGTTTAATACCATCAGCAAGATACTTTGCACCATCTTCACCTATATGGTTGGAATGAATATTAAGTGTATGCAGTTTACTGCAGTCTTTGAAAACATTAGCAAGATCTTTTATTCCATTATAACAAATACTATTAGAACCAATATCAAGTGTATGCAGCATACTACAGTGTTTAATACCATCAGCAAGATACTTTGCACCATATGCACCAATATGATTGGAATGAATATCAAGTGTACACAGTTTACTGCAGTCTTTGAAAACATTAGCAAGATCCTTTATTCCATTATCACCAATACTATTAGAACCAATATCAAGTGTATGCAGCATACTACAGTGTTTAATACTATCAGCAAGATACTTTGCACCATCTGCACCAATATGATTGGAATGAATATCGAGTGTATGCAGTTTACTGCAGTCTTTAAAAACGATAGCAAGATCCTTTATTCCATTTTCACCAATATCATTGGAACCAATATTGAGTGTATGCAGCATACTACAGTGTTTAATACCATCAGCAAGATACTTTGCACCGTCTGCATCAATATGATTGGAACGAATATCAAATGTATGCAGCATACTACAGTGTTTAATACCATCAGCAAGATACTTTGCACCATCTGCAAGATACTTTGCACCATCTGCACCGATATGATTGGAATGAATATCAAGTGTATGTAGCATACTACAGTGTTTAATACCAGCAGCAAGATACTTTGCACCATCTGCACCAATGTGATTGAAACGAATATCAAGTGTATGCAGCATACTACAGTGTTTAATACCATCAGCAAGATACTTTGCACCGTCTGCATCAATATGATTGAAACCAATATCAAATGTATGCAGCATACTACAGTGTTTAATACCATCAGCAAGATACTTTGCACCATATGCACCAATATGATTGGAATGAATATCAAGTGTACACAGTTTACTGCAGTCTTTGAAAACATTAGCAAGATCCTTTATTCCATTATCACCAATACTATTAGAACCAATATCAAGTGTATGCAGCATACTACAGTGTTTAATACCATCAGCAAGATACTTTGCACCGTCTGCATCAATATAATTGAAACCAATATCAAATGTATGCAGCATACTACAGTGTTTAATACTATCAGCAAGATACTTTGCACCATCTGCACCAATATGATTGGAATGAATATCGAGTGTATGCAGTTTACTGCAGTCTTTGAAAACATTAGCAAGATCTTTTATTCCATTATCACCAATATGATTAGAACCAATATCAAGTGTATGCAGCATACTAGAGTGTTTAATACCATCAGCAAGATACTTTGCACCATCTGCACCAATATGATTGGAATGAATATCAAGTGTATGCAGCATACTACAGTGTTTAATACCAGCAGCAAGATACTTTGCACCATATGCACCAATATGATTGGAATGAATATCAAGTGTACACAGTTTACTGCAGTCTTTGAAAACATTAGCAAGATCCTTTATTCCATTATCACCAATACTATTAGAACCAATATCAAATGTATGCAGCATACTACAGTGTTTAATACTATCAGCAAGATACTTTGCACCATCTGCACCAATATGATTGGAATGAATATCGAGTGTATGCAGTTTACTGCAGTCTTTGAAAACATTAGCAAGATCTTTTATTCCATTATCACCAATATGATTAGAACCAATATCAAGTGTATGCAGCATACTACAGTGTTTAATACCATCAGCAAGATACTTTGCACCATCTGCACCAATATGATTGGAATGAATATCAAGTGTATGCAGCATACTACAGTGTTTAATACCAGCAGCAAGATACTTTGCACCGTCTGCACCAATGTGATTGGAATTAATATCAAGTGTATGCAGTTTACTACAGTCTTTGAAAACATTAGCAAGATCCTTCATTCCATTATCACCAATACGATTAGAACCAATATCAAGTGTATGCAGCATACTACAGTGTTTAATACCATCAGCAAGATACTTTGCACCATCTTCACCTATATGGTTGGAATGAATATTAAGTGTATGCAGTTTACTGCAGTCTTTGAAAACATTAGCAAGATCTTTTATTCCATTATAACAAATACTATTAGAACCAATATCAAGTGTATGCAGCATACTACAGTGTTTAATACCATCAGCAAGATACTTTGCACCATATGCACCAATATGATTGGAATGAATATCAAGTGTACACAGTTTACTGCAGTCTTTGAAAACATTAGCAAGATCCTTTATTCCATTATCACCAATACTATTAGAACCAATATCAAGTGTATGCAGCATACTACAGTGTTTAATACCATCAGCAAGATACTTTGCACCGTCTGCATCAATATAATTGAAACCAATATCAAATGTATGCAGCATACTACAGTGTTTAATACTATCAGCAAGATACTTTGCACCATCTGCACCAATATGATTGGAATGAATATCGAGTGTATGCAGTTTACTGCAGTCTTTGAAAACATTAGCAAGATCTTTTATTCCATTATCACCAATATGATTAGAACCAATATCAAGTGTATGCAGCATACTACAGTGTTTAATACCATCAGCAAGATACTTTGCACCATCTGCACCAATATGATTGGAATGAATATCAAGTGTATGCAGCATACTACAGTGTTTAATACCAGCAGCAAGATACTTTGCACCGTCTGCACCAATGTGATTGGAATTAATATCAAGTGTATGCAGTTTACTACAGTCTTTGAAAACATTAGCAAGATCCTTCATTCCATTATCACCAATACGATTAGAACCAATATCAAGTGTATGCAGCATACTACAGTGTTTAATACCATCAGCAAGATACTTTGCACCATCTTCACCTATATGGTTGGAATGAATATTAAGTGTATGCAGTTTACTGCAGTCTTTGAAAACATTAGCAAGATCTTTTATTCCATTATAACAAATACTATTAGAACCAATATCAAGTGTATGCAACATACTACAGTGTTTAATACCATCAGCAAGATACTTTGCACCATCTTCACCTATATGGTTGGAATGAATATTAAGTGTATGCAGTTTACTGCAGTCTTTGAAAACATTAGCAAGAACCTTTATTCCATTATCACCAATATGATTGGAGCTAATATCAAGTGTATGTAGCAGAGCTCTCTGAGATCTCTGTTTTAATAAATACAATGCTATACTCTCTGCTTCATCATTTCCAATACCTCTACTCCTAAGGCTGAGTGTGTCAATAATGGTATTATGTTTGCCCTGCAATATGACATCAGCACCATGTTCTGTGATATCATTGAAAGATAAATTAAGGAGCTTGAATGACTTGTTATCCTTCATGGCATTAAATATAGCTAAAGCTCCTTCATCACCAATGCGATTACAGCTCAAGTCAAGGGTGTTGAGACCAATACAAGTTTTAATGCTACTGGCAAGAGTCATTGCTCCTTCATCACTTATCAGGTTGAGAGAAAGTTCCAGTGTTTCAATAGTGCTACATATTTTTATACCATTGGCAAGAAGTCTAGCTCCTTCATCACAGATATTGCAGTTTATGAGACTAAATCTGCTGAAAGCTGAACTGCTTCGTATGTCATTTGAGAGGACTTTCACTTCTACCAATTGAAGTTTATGAAAGCTCATATTTACATCAGATGACTCACTAATGCAGTAGAAATAGAATGGCAGAGAAAGTTTGGAAGATAGATCCTTCTTGGTATTATCAGAAAAACAAACATTAACAAAATTCTTGCAGTCGGACATGAAAGAATATATCAGATACTGGGGAAGATCACCAGATGAATAAAGTGGGTTCCTGTCTGAAGCATCAATTTTAAGTACTTTAAGGTTAGAATGGTTCAAGCCATCAGTTAGAGCATTCACTGCATCTCTATCAAGCTGTGTACTAGTAATGTCCAAGATTTCCAATGATGGCAATGCATGCATTAGTTTGTTAACTGATGCTAACTGTTGAGTGACACAGTTATGACCATGAAAACATAGAGTAGTCAGTAATGAAATTTTCTCCTTAGCCTTTTTCACTAGTATACTTATCCCCTCCTCTACTAATGTGCATCCATCAAATATGAGTGTATCGATAGTACCTTGTGTTGCATTGGAAACAACAAAAGCAATGGCATTGAAATCTGAAGGAGTTAAAAAGGTATCTTTGAAAGAGAGACCACCATCCTCTACTATACTATTGCAGGTGCAGGGTTGCTGAGATTCAAGAGAACATTGCACTTTGTATAAAGTACCATACTGTGCTCTATCAAGTAAAGTTTCAAATTTGTTGTTTTCATCAAACCTGACCAACCCACAATAGAACTTCCAAACTGCTTGCATCTGTTTGGCACTCCCATATTCATCAATGAGTCTAGCTTGCTCTTCCTCTTCCAGGTGAGAGATATGGTATGCTGCAAGAAATTCTTGAAAGGTAAGGTGAAGAAATGTATACAATTCTTCCATACCATATCTCAAAGCTGCTCTATCAACAGTAATCAAGCCAAGACAATCTTTATCTTTATGGATATCAAAAAAATTGTCTACATCATCATGTAACATGACTTGCTTTGAAGATACTGTCATTTCAAAAGCAAGCTTGCAAATCTTCAAATAGGACTCCCTCTCAGAAGGTGGTAAGGACTCGATTGATTTTATATAAATAATTTTTTTATCATTACGTAATGTGCGTATAAAGAAGGATATGGTGAAATCATTATATATACCAGTTTCTGTTTCAGGAAGGGTCTCACTAACCTGACAAAGAAAGCACACCATTGCAGTATGGATAGGCAAATAGCACATATTGTGCACATTAGGGTGGTGATCAAGGTATTTGTGAAGTTCTGAACGTTTGCATTCAGATGAAAAGCTATATTCTTTTATATACTCACATATCTGTTCTTTCAGAAACCCAAGGACTTCTATTTGTCTAGTTGCTGAGGATCTAAAATCAGCTACAGCAGCAGGACGTGAAGCTACTATGACCATAGATCTAGGAAGCTCCCTTTTAGTGATAAGCTTATGGATGTATGTATCATCCCTCTCAGGTAGGTACTCATCTAGACCATCAAGTATGAAGCAAAGACCTAAACCACTATGTTTGTTTGCATATTTCACAATATCAAGTGTTGAATCAGCATCATTGTAATAGCATTTGAGTATATCCTGCAATTCAATTTCTGGATTGCTGTGAAATCCTCGGAGATGGACTAGAAATAAGAGTCTGATATTTCCAAACTCTAGTTCACTTCTGGCCCAGTCTTGGCTGACTTTGTGGACTAGGGTTGTCTTCCCACTACCAGGACGACCTTCGATCAGCAGACGTACCCCACTACCAATATTACCAAATGCTTTTTTATACTGGATGCTTTCTTTATCTTTAAAGACATCATCTGCATCTCCTCGGATGGTGCAGCGAGCGTATTCTCCAGCATTATCGATGCCCTGCTGTTTGATTAGAGCCACGTTTATATAAGCATTAATGCTTTTTGGAGGCCAAGTATCTTCTGGTACTTCAGGCTGTGCAGTATAAATATCAGTAAGTCTTTCCCTGTGTTTATCTAATGGAGTTTCTATGGTCAACAGTATAGGCTCAGATTCTATACTACCTTTACAATCATTGATTATACAGATGTAAGATCCATCCACAGTCAGATCATCAATAGAAATGTGGATAATACATTCTCTAGAACCATTACATTTATGATGTTTTTTATTATCATCTAGTTCTTCCCCATTCTTGTACCACTGGTATTTTAAAGAAGCCTCAGAAGGACCGATAGCTTTCACTCCAAGCAGTACACTATTTTCACTTTCTTGGATTTTGGTCGCGTGAGATTGGTCAAGAATTCTCAGACTTAATTCACCTTGAGTAGGAAGAACTGACTGGACAGATCTTGTGGCACCCACTGATGGTAGAATGCCCTTTTTTATGAGATTTTCCTCAAGATTATTTGCAAATGCACCTAGTCCTACAGTTTCACTGCGTAGCGCATTTTCTAACGTTTCCAATGTTGGGGGCTTGGTACAATCATATTTTTGTGCCACCCATACATGGAGTACTTCATTCAAACACCCAATTAATTTATGTATATGAATCAAGGTTGTTATGCTGTCTATCTCATTTTTAGGCAACCCTAGAGAGATAGCAAGTGTATTCCAAATGCTAGAGTGTGCTGCCAATACCTCAGTTAAAGCTGAAACATGTTTATCTTTAAAGCAGAAATCAGGAGTAAAATTGTCCAATTCTTCCCCAATACTGATACTTGGTGAAGATACACCACCCAAACCTTTTAAGAATTCATAATATGGTTTAAATGAAGCCAGTATGCTTTTAACTCCGCTAATTCTTTGCAACAGTTGCAGCCAAAGTTCAAAAAGGTCATAACCTTTCACTATCTCTTTGTACACATGCAACATTAAGTACCTACATTTCAGTGAATGTGGTACACTATGGTGTACAGAGCGCAAATTCTCCTTTACAATTGGAGGGATTAGCTTGTCACTGCTTGTATGCTCGATTAAATCCTGCAAGTCTGTAGTTTGAAGATAAACTAGAATCTCTTCTTCAAAATGTTCGAGGGAGTAAGTAGCATTTTCCAGTAGCCCACTGGGTTCTACAAGTTTGACCTTTCTTTTAGTCCTAACTATAGCTGATGCTTTAAGGCAAACTTCCAAATCATCTTTCAAAGCCTTTGTTACTTCATCTTTTACAGAAAGTGCTTCTTTAGCAGACATATTTGATACAGCTCTGTTCTTTATGGGTGACTTTTCAACAGTAGCAGATAGGAGAGTCTGAATCAAGAAAGGAGGATACAGTGATCAGACATTATTTGTAAACATAGCTAGTTAGTTCAGCCAGTGTTGTCTTAATTTGAAACCTCCCCATCATGATGGGAGGACCAGGTCTTTTGCATTGGCTGAGCCATTCTACTAAATCTATCACCATCAAAGATATGAGGAATTGAGGAATTTAATAGTTAAGTGCTGATAAATGATAGGAGGCTATCTCTTGTCTGTGATATAATTATTACCGTGTGCTTTTGCTGACTAAGCTGGTATTATAGTTTGACCAGGCCTTTTCTGACATTGCTCACTTAGTTCCAGTGGCTATTTTGGCTTTTCAACACCTCAAGTAGCTATCATTAGTAACAATGCTTTGGTCTCAAAGTTATATTATGGGCGAATTTCGCAACCCCACCCATGCACCATTGCTAGGGTACTATAACTCCAGAGCTGCTTGGAGTAGCTAGTGAAACAAACACCTAGCTATAGAGCACACAGCAAAAACAAAGGAAAAAGGAATCTTAGCAACTGTTCGACTTTCATGGCTGATTTCAGCCTTGTATCCAGGCGCCAGGCCCACTTCTTTTGTGGGGTGGAGGAAAAGTGAAAAGTGCCAGCATGCACATGTGCTTAGTTAGTTAACTACACAAAATTGTGTGCATGCATACATGCATGGGATGGAAAATGAGTATTTAAAAAAAACGAATGTATTAGTAAAATAGCTGTGCATTAATTCTAGGTACATATATAACTAGCTCCAGCTCTGGCTGACCCACCGGCTCCATCAGTGAAAACTAATGGAGGATGGTCGAACAAATGGCAAGACACTTGATAGCAAAGACTCTTCCAAATTGTGTTGGTATAGCCATACGAATACATCATTTCCTTCAAAAACAGCTTGCACGGAAACACTTCTTAAGAGTGAGGCGAGTTAAATCTAGCACTGGAAGAGCAAACACAACTGAATCTTCAAATTGTCTCTTCTTGTGATGCTCCAACGCCATTTAAAGGTCAAAGGTGCACATGCGCATGCAATTTAGCTATATACCAGGCCCTTTCACTTTTCCTCTGCTCCACAAAAAAACAGGCCTCCATGGGTATGAGGCTAGGTTGTTTTTTGCTCACTTCTCCCTAAAACATCAGTAACTTTACTTTTCCATTTACAGTTACCACAGCACGTGTTTTGAGAAATCCGGACCAGGTACAAAACATTATCAATTTTTGATGATGTTACCTGTGAGAAGTCACATGCAATGAATGGCCCAGTCTGATATCTGGTTAATATACGAAGGGGTTTAGAATTAGTCGGGTGTATATTCCATGCTGTAATTCTTCAATTTTTTTTATACATTATGCTCCTTTTAAAAAAACAACAAAAAACATGGGTTGCTGTGAAGCATCTTTTTCCTACTTAGCAATGAAGGAGAAGGAGACTTCAGTATGTCCAATAATGAATGGATCTGGTTCTGATCCTTCAAATCTGGTACTATAACTAGAGCTAGTCAATCAAATTAGCTAGTACCATGTATTTGATCAGGTGACCTCATGTGACCATGAATTCATATACTACAGAGTAGGATAAGAATCAGACTCTTAAAGTGATCTAGAGATGATGCTAGCACTAAATTGTTGAGCAGCTGGATGCTAAGTCTTAGACACAAGAAGCTTTGCTATCTTTTCTTGCAGAGGCTCGATACCATTGGCCTAAAATTCCTTGGTCTGAGGTTCTGTTTTGCTCACAGAGATGAGGGAAGTTGTTCTGAGATGCAGTGTCTTCTGGTTATCCCACAGCTTGAGTTGTTGAAATGGGGAGCGATACTAGAGCCTAGCCTTGATTTTATGGCAGCTACACTTATAGCTTCCTTGGTGGATCTGGTCACATGATCAGATAAACTTGTGTGTCCATACACGCCTTGTACAATTCATGTGCTAGGCATTGCTATTGCAAGTATACACACATGAATTCATCATTAACACCTCATGAATTCTATTAAAATTCCTTCTAGAAATTGGAACGATATTGTGCCACACCCCTATTCCTAGGCCTATGACCCTATTATAATATGCACTGCATAAACGCTGCTGGGTTGTTTGGGGAACATCCACTTCACACTGCACTATCAGGTAACAACCTTATACATTCATGCAATAAGGTCAACACAGCATAGTCAGCCCCACCCACATTGTACTAGCTTAGTAGCAGCCCCACCCACATTATTGTAGCCTATCTAGCTAAATTAAGTTCTTGGTGATCAGACCTTTTAAATAACTCAGCTATCTAAAGTCTTGCTACCTTTTTTGTAGATGTCTTCTTTCCCTTTTAAAAAGTCTCTTCAAGCCACAGTATATATAGTAGCTAGCTGTTCAAATGATAGTGGTCATGTGATCACTGGAGGTCATGTGATCACTGGTGGTCATGTGATCATGATGATGTCATAGCAATGATTATTCATAAGTATACTAAAAAGTATAGTTATGCTTTTTAACATTCTACAGAAAATATAATTAAGCAGAAGTTATTACTTCTCGAAAGAACCCCACCATAACGATGGTCAGCCAACAAGTTGTGTTATGAAACTTACTCCATAACTAGTAATATCTTATTGATAAATTTAATAGCAAAGGTGTTACATAATCACACATAGCTAGTGCTAAGAAAAACACCTAGAATCTCATGACAATAATTATTATTAACATCTAATAGCTAGCTAATTTGACACCAAAGCAATAGGTTAGTAGCTGTTGCTCTGTTATGCTTCGTCCTATCGGCACGTTCTGTGAAAGATCAGAACATCCATGGCAGTCAAGATAAACTGCATTTTCTAGTCTGGATATCTGCAGTACAAGCAATTCCTCTAGCTATGACAAACTAGAGCTCATAAGTTCAATGCCCCACTGTAATAACTACACAACCTCGTTCAGCTCCATGCACGTAATTAATACTTTAGCATGTGCAATCTATTTCTGGCAGGATCAAATAGCTGATAGCCTTGGATGTGAAGCTGGCAAGAAAAACATGTATTTAAGCCACCAAGAGAGTGTTCTTTAGAAGTATGAAATATGCTAGTAATCAGTGTCGAATAAGAGCGTATTTTAGTAGTTATTTACAAGTTTCATATATTTAACTATATATATCCTAACCGATTGCTTAACCCCTTGCTGCACATGCATAGAGAGGCAATCATTCAACCTATTCTGAAAAGAACCATACAATTGAAGGATTGTGCAGTCCTGGTCTCTTTGTAAGAGTGGATGACGTCAACGTGGCTGCTATACTTATCACATCATCAAATGTGATGTGGTCAAATGGAGCTCAGCAGTAATTAACCACGAGGTATAGCTTGAAATTGTGTGCATGCATGCATGGGTGAGTGAGTATATATAGTAAGTAAAATAGCACATGCGTTGTAGCTATAGCTACTGACCCACCAGCTCCATCAGTGAAGACAAGAAAAAACAGCACTATAAGTTTACTCCTCTAAGAGGAAATGCAATGGAATCTTCAAATGGTCTCTTGCTGCTCAAAATAACATAATGTTTATTACGCTTTATGTATACAGACGTGCATGAAAATAGCTATAGCAAGTTCCCTTAATTCAAGGGGTGGAGCGCAAACCCTTTCACTCTTCCTCTGCTCCACAAAAAAAAAGCAGGCCTCCATGGGTACAAGGCTAGGCTGATTTTTGTTCACTTCTCCCTAAAACATAACATTGTACTGTAACTTTACTTTTCTATTTACAGGTACCACAGCACATGTTTTGAGAAATCTGGACCAAAGCTAAACATTGATGATGTTACCTGTGAGAAGTCACATGCAAAGAATGGACCCAGTCCGACATCTGGTTTGATATACGAAGTAGTCAGGTACTATAACTAGTTGTTAAAATTAGTCAATCAAATTAGCTAGTAAATGATCAGGTGATCTCATGTGACCATAAATTATTACAAGTGTTGGGAATGATCCAGAGATGGAGATGCTCAGTGCTAAATTGTTGAACAGCTGGATGTTATATCTTAGACACAAGATGCTTGCTAACTTTGCAGAGGCTTGCTTTTGATACCATTGGCCTTCAGTGTCTTTGGTCTCAGGTGCTATTTTGCTGACAGAGATGAGAGAAGTTGTTCTGAGATGCATCTTCTAGTCATCCTACAGCTTGAGTTGTTGAAATGGGGAGTACGTCTGGAGCCTAGCCTTGATTTTATGGCAGTCTACACTAACAGCTTCCTTTCAATAATGGTAAATCTGGCTTAGCTGACCCTTCACCACCTTCCTTTTAGGAAAGTAAAGGGTCAGCTACACCAGACACTAAGATCTGATCAGATAAACTTGTGTGTTCATACACACCTTGTACAAATTGTGTGCAGGGCATTGCTATTGCAAGTATACACCTTTAAAAAACAATTCCTCCACGAGGTCATCATTAACACCCCATGAATTCTCAAATTTGAACAATATTGTGCCACACCCCTATTCCTAGGCCAATAACCACTACATAAACACTGCTGGCTTGTTTGGACATCACTGCACTATTATGTAGCAACCTTGTACATCCATGTAAGTGTAATAAAGTTAACACAGCATAGTCAGCCCCACCCACATTGTACTAGCTTAGTAGCAGCCCCACCCACACTATTGTAGCTAGCTAACTAAAGCTCTTTACTCTTAGTGATCAGACCTTTTAAATAATTCAGTCTCAAGTCTTGTTACCTTTTTTAGATGTCTTCTTTTCCTTGTAAAAAGTCTCTTCAAACCACAGTATAATAGCTAGCAATTCAAATGATAGTGGTCATGTGATCACTGGAGATCATGATATCACTGGTGGTCATGTGATCATGATGATGTCATAACAATGATTATTCATTTATACTAAAGAGTGTAGCTGTGCATTACACAGCATTTTTAAACAGTCTACAGAAAATCTGTTGCATCTCAGCATATAGCTAGGACTTCATGGTAATAGTTTATATGATTGGCAAGCCATCTAGCTAATATACCAAGTGCCTATAGTTGCATACCAGCTTCTTGTGAAAGCAGAATGGTTCTCAGCTTGCCATCTTGTGGATAATGCAGTAAACAATGAAAGAAAAAATAAAGCAAGAAGTTAATTGCAAACGGTTATTTCTTCTTGAAAGAGCCCCACCATAACTGTGAAAGTGTGATGGTCAGCCAGTGCTATGAAGCAAGGATCGTACTTACTCCACAACACAACTATAATCATTTAATATTGACAATTTAACCGCAAATGTGTTACATAATCACACATAGTGCTAAGGAAAACATCTAGAATCTTTTGAAAAACATCTAGCTAATTATAACTATTAACTATACATATCTTCACATGACGAAACTCTACATGCAGCTAGCGATTAGAATGATATTGTTTTAGCCACTTCATACTCAAGTGACTCCCTGAATAATAAATATCTAAAACATAAAAGAGACGAAAAATTTTCAAGGAAGGAAAGAAAGGCCTGCAAGTGGGAATGAGGTAAATACCATGAAGTACGGAAGAAAAAGAGCTAACAATGCACTCTCGTTTGCATCAGAATTATGTACTGACCCCAGGTTACGGGACGAGGACCCCAGAGTGCGTGGTAACCCAAAAAATATGAATAGCATGGACACAACTATAGCTCATTGATCTAATCTTTTGTGCCTTGCTTTTTTGTTAGCTCTTGTTCAGGTAGCAGAACCATGCAGCCATGACTACATGCATGTAGTTTGTAAGTGTTTCTGTCTTGATTTCAATACTTGATCAGGTAATCACAGCCAGCCATCACTTGCATGCAGTACAGATAAAAAGCGCTTATGATGTTGGTTTGCTATAACACTGGTTTGCTGTTTAGGCTCCAAGTATAGATAGGTCCTACACTGTCCAGTACTATGTATACTGTCGTGCTTGGAGTCTCTTGCTGGAACACTCCATGGATGAACAATGTTGCATTCAAATCATCCAACTATACTATTAAGGTTGTTGTGGTGTGCTTACAAGCATCAGAAAGAGCCTTTTCACTGTGAGAGCTGATATTATTGCAACTGATATCCAATGTATGCAAGTTGCCGCAGTGCTTGAGAACAGCAGCAATGGCCTTTGCACCATCCACATCAATGGTGTTATGACTGAGATTAAGTGTATGCAGGTTACTGCAACGTTTGAGAGCTTTAGCCAGGACCTCTGCAGCATGCACATCAATTCTGTTATGGCTGATATCAAGTGTATGCAGGCTACTGCATTGTTTAAGAATTCTTTCGCTGTACACACCAAGGTTGTTATAACTGACATCGAGTGTGTGAAGGCTACGGCAATGCATCAGGGCTCCAACAAGAGCTTTTATACCACTGTCACCGATACTATTGGAACCGATGTTAAGTATTCGCAAGTCACCAAAGTCTTTCAGTACATCAGCTAGGGCCTTTGCACCATTGAAACCAATGCTGTTACATCCAATATCGAGTTTGCGTAACTCACTGCAGTTCTGGAAAGCTTTGGCTAACATTGTTGTAACTGATATCGAGATTATTTAGGTTACTACAATGTTCGAGAGCACCAGCGAGTGATTTAGCACCAGTGCTACCTATGCAATTCTCACTGAGATCAAGTGTCTGTAAATCAGTAGAAAGAGCCTTGTAATCATGAATGTCCAAGTCCACAGAAAAGGCCCCAGACCAAGGATGTACATCTTTAAACTCATTCCCAGACCGAGAACATAGCTCATTCTGACATTTAGAGTATTTTAAGATATGAGAAGCTACCATGGTTGCTTTGTTGCACCCTAGACCTCTTTTCTTGATAGCGAGTGTGTTGATGAGAGGATCAGGTTTTATCTCAAATACATTATAAGCACTCAGTACTGTGATGTCATTATTCCAAAATAAGAGCTTGAAATTTTTGAAACCCTTCACAGCATTAGCTATCGCTACTGCTCCTTTATCACCAATGTGATTACAGCTAAAGTCCAGTGTGTGGAGACCAATACAATTTTTAACACTGTCGGCAAGAACCACTGCACCTTCATCACTTATCAAGTTAAGAGAAAGTTCCAGTGCTTCAATAGTGCTACATCTTTTAATACCATTAGCGAGAAGTTCAGCTCCTTCATCACAGATATTGCAGTTTATGAGACTAAATCTGCTGAAAGCTGAACTGCTTCGTATGTCATTTGAGAGGATTTTAACTTCTATCAATCGAAATTTACAAAAGCTCATATTTACATCAGATGATTCACTAATGCAGTAAAGATAGAATGGCAGGGAAAGTTTGGAAGATAGATCCTTTTTGGTACTATCGGAAAAATAAACGTTAGCTAAATTCTTGCAATGGGACATGAAATAATTTATCAGATACTGGGGAAGATCACCAGATGAATAAAGTTGGTTCCTGTCTGAAGCATCTATTTTAAGTACTTCAAGGTTAAAATGGTTCAAGCCATCAGTTAGAGCATTCACTGCATCTCTATCAAGCTGTGTACTAGTAATATCCAAGATTTCCAATGATGGCAATGCATGCATTAGTTTATTAACTGATGCTAACTGTTGAGTGACACAATTATGACCATGAAAACGTAGAGTAGTCAGTAATGAAATTTTCTCCCTAGCTTTTTTCACTAGTATACTTATCCCCTCAACAGTTCCATCTGCATCAATCTTTCATTTGAAAATCCACTTGCTTCCTACAATCTTCCTGTTCGGCAGTGGCTCCACGAGCTCCCAAACTTCATTAGAGTGCAGTGATTCCATCTCTCTTTCCATGGCTTCTATCCATTTGGACTTGTCAGGAGTAGAGAGAGCCTCTACTAATGTGCATCCATCAAATACGAGTGTATCGATAGTACCTTGTGTTGCATTGGAAACAACAAAAGCAATGGCATTGAAATCTGAAGGAGTTAAAAAGCTATCCTTGAAAGAGAGACCACTATGCTCCACTATACTATTGCAGGTGCAGGGTTGCTGAGATTCAAGAGAACAATGCACTTTGTATAAAGTACCATACTGTGCTCTATCAAGTAAAGTTTCAAATTTGTTGTTTTTATCAAACCTGACCAATCCACAATAAAACTTCCAAACTGCTTGCATCTGCTTGGCACTCCCATATTCATCAATGAGTCTAGCTTGCTCTTTCTCTTCCAGGTGAGAGATATGGTATGCTGCAAGAAATTCTTGAAAGGTAAGGTGAAGAAATGTATATAATTCTTGCATACCATGTCTCAAAGCTACTTTATCAACAGTGATCAAGCCAAGACAATCTTTACTATTATGAATATCAAATAAGCCCTGAACTTCAGCTTGCCTCATGACCTGTTTTGATGACATGACCATTTCAAAGGCAAGTTTACAAATTTTCATGTACGAACACGTTTCACTTGCATTCTCATGGAAGAATAACTTCGTCCCTTTTATTGGTCTCTGTGTATTACTTAAGAGTATCAACAAGCTGTGTCATAATATTATTATCATGGACATTTGGCTACTGCAGTGCTTTGGAGCATCAGCAAGATACATTGCAATTGGACGTTTATGCAGCATACTACAGTGTTTAATACCACCAGCTAGATACATTGCACCATCTATACCAATACTATTGGAATGAATATCAAGTGTACAATTTACTGCAGTCTTTGAAAATTTTAGCAATATACTTTATTCCTTTATCACTAATATGATTGGAACCAATATACAATGTATGCAGCATACTACAGTGTTTAATACCATCAGCAAGATATTTTGCACCATCATCACCAATATGATTGGAATCAATATTGAGTGTATGCAGTTTACTGCAGTCTTTGAATACATTAGCAAGATCCTTTATTCCCTTATCACCAACAAAATTAGAACCAATATCAAGTGTATGCAGCATACTACAGTGTTTAATACCATCAGCAAGATACTTTGCACCATCTGCACCAATATAATTGGAATCAACACCAAGTTTATGCAGCATACTACAGTATTTGATACCATCAGCAAGATATTTTGCACCGTCTGCATAAATAGTATTGGAATGCATATCAAGTGTATGCAGCATACTACAGTGTTTAATACCATCAGCCAGATATTTTGCAGCATATGAACCAATATGATTGGAATGAATATCAAGTGTATGCAGTTTACTGCAGTCTTTGAAAACATTGGCAAGATCCTTTATTCCATTTTCACCAATGTCATTGGAACCAATATTGAGTGTATGCAGCATACTACAGTGTTTAATACCATCAGATAGATACTTTGCACCGTCTGCACCAATGTGATTGAAACGAATATCAAGTGTACGCAGTTTACTGCAGTCTTTGAAAACATTAGCAAGATCTTTTATTCCATTATCACCAATACTATTAGAACCAATATCAAATGTATGCAGCATACTACAGTGTTTAATACCATCAGCAAGATACTTTGCACCATCTTCACCAATATGATTGGAATGAATATCAAGTGTATGCAGTTTACTGCAGTCTTTGAAAACATTAGCAAGATCTTTTATTCCATTATCACCAATATGATTAGAACCAATATCAAATGTATGCAGCATACTACAGTGTTTAATACAATCAGCAAGATACTTTGCACCATCTGCACCAATATGATTGGAATGAATATCAAGTATATGCAGATTACAGCAGTCTTTGAAAACATTAGCAAGAACCTTTATTCCATTATCACCAATATGATTGGAGCTAATATCAAGTGTATGCAGCAGAGCACTATGAGATCTTGGTTTTAATAAATGTAATGCTATACTCTCTGCTTCATCACTTCCAATACCTCTACTCCTAAGGCTGAGTGTATCAATAATGGTATCATGTTTACTCTGCAATATGATATCAGCACTATGTTCTGTGATGTCATTATCCCATAAAATGAGCTTGAATGACTCGTTATCTTTCACAGCATTGGATAATGCTAAAGCTCCTTCATCACCAATGCGATTATAGCTCAAGTCAAGCATGTTGAGACCAATACAAGTTATAATGCTATTGGCAAGAGCAATTGCTCCTTCATCACTTATAAGGTTGAGAGGAAGTTCAAGTGTTTCGATAGTGCTACATCTTTTAATACCATTGGCAAGAAGTCTAGCTCCTTCATCACAGATATCGCAGTTTATGAGACTAAATCTGCTGAAAGCTGAACTGCTTCGTATGTCATTTGAGAGGACTTTCACTTCTATCAATTGAAGCTTATGAAAGCTCATATTTACATCAGATGATTCACTAATGCAGTAAAGATAGAATGGCAGGGAAAGTTTAGAAGATAATTTCTTCTTGGTATCATTAGAAAAACAAACATTAACAAAATTCTTGCAATGGGAAATGAAATAATTTATCAGATACTGGGAAAGATCACCTAAAGAATAAAGTGGGTTCCTGTATGAAGCATCTATTTTAAGTACTTTAAGGTTAGAATGGTTCAAGCTATCAGTTAGAGCACTCACTGCATCTCTATCAAGCTGTGTACTAGTAATGTCCAAGATTTCCAATGATGGCAATGCATGCATTAGTTTGTTAAGTAACGTTAACTGTTGAGTGACACAGTTATGACCATGAAAACATAAAGTAGTCAGTAATGAAATTTTCTCCCTAGCTTTTTTCACCAGTATACTTATCCCCTCCTCTACTAATGTGCATCCATCAAATACGAGTGTATCAATAGTACCTTGTGTTGCATTGGAAACAACAAAAGCAATGGCATTGAAATCTGAAGGAGTTAAAAATCTATCTTTGAAAGAGAGACCACCATCCTCCACTATACTATTGCAGGTGCTGAGATTCAAGAGAACATTGCACATTGTATAAAGTACCAAACTGTGCTCTATCAAGTAAAGTTTTAAATTTGTTGTTTTCATCAAACCTGACCAACCCACAATAGAACTTCCAAACTGCTTGCATTTGCTTGGCACTCCCATATTTTTTAATGAGTTCGGTTTGCTCTTCCTCTTTCAGCTGAGAGATATGGTATGCTGCAAGAAATTCTTGAAAGGTAAGATGAAGAAATGTGTATAATTTTTGCATACCATATCTCAAAGCTACTTTATCAACAGTGATCAAGCTAAGACAATCCTTACTATTATGAATATCAAAAAAGCCCTGAACATCAGCTTGTCTCATGACCTGTTTTGAAAACATGATCATTTCAAAAGCAAGTTTACAAATTTTGATGTACGAGTGCTTTTCAGAAGGTGGCAATGATTGTATTGATTCTATATAAATATCTCTTTTGTCATTACGTAAAGTGCGTATAAAGAAAGATATGGTGAAATCTCTGTATATACCAGTTTCTGTTTCAGGAAGGGTCTCACTAACCTGACAAAGAAAGCACACCATTGCAGTATGGACAGGCAAATAGCACATATTATGTACATTAGGGTGGTGATCAAGGTATTTGTGAAGCTCTGAACGTTTACATTCAGATGAAAAACTGTATTCTTTTATATACTCACGTATCTGTTCTTTCAGAAATCCAAGAACTTCAATCCTTCTGATTGCTGAGGACTTAAAATCAGCTACAGCAGCAGGACGTGAAGCTACTATGACCATAGATCTAGGAAGCTCCCGTTTAGTAATAAGCTTATGGATATATGTATTGTTAGTCTCAGGCAGGTACTCATCTAGACCATCAAGTATGAAGCAAAGACCTAAACCGCTATGTTTGTTTGCATATTTTACAATTGAATCAGTGTTGTTGTCATAATAGCAGTTGAGTATATCCTGCAATTTAATTTCAGGATTGCTATGAAATCCTCGGAGATGGACTAGAAATAAGAGCCTGATATTTCCAAACTTTAACTCACTTCTGGCCCAGTCTTGGCTGACTTTGTGGACTAGTGTTGTCTTCCCACTACCAGGACGACCTTCGATCAGCAGACGTACCCCACTACCAATATTACCAAATGCTTTTTTATACTGGATGCTTTCTTTGTCCTTAAAGACATCGTCTGCATCTCCTCGGATGGTGCAGCGAGCAAATACTCCAGCATTATCAATGCCCTGCTGTTTGATTAGAGCCAAGTTTATATAAGTATTAATGCTAACTGGAGGCCAAGTATCTTCTGGTACTTCAGGCTGTGCAGTATAAATATCAGTAAGTCTTTCCCTGTGTTTATCTAATGGAGTTTCTATGGTCAATAGTATAGGCTCAGATTCTATACTACCTTTACCATCATCTTGGATAATACAGATGTAAGATCCATCCACTGTTAGATCATCAATAGAAATGCTGATAATACATTCACCAGAACCTTGAAACTGTTTATTATCATCTAATTCTTCCCCATTCTTGTACCACTGATATTTAAAAGAAGCCTTTGAAGGACCAATAGCTTTCACTTCAAGCAATACAATATTTTCATTTTCTTGGACTTTGGTATCTTGAGATTTGTAAAGAATTCTCAGGCTTACTTCATCTTGAGTAGAAAGAGCTGACTGGACAGATCTTATGATACACACTGATGGTAGAATGCCCTGTTTCATGAGATTTTCCTGAAGATTATTTGCAAATGCACCTAGTCCTACAGTTTTACTACGTAGCGCATTTTCCAATGTTTTTAATGTTGGGGGTTTGGTACATTTTTGTGCCACCCATGCATGGAGTACTTTATTCAGACACCCAATTACTCTATAAGAAAGAATCAAGGCAAATATGCTGTCTATCTCATATGTAGGCAACCCTAGAGAGATAGCAAGTTCTCTCCATTTATTACGGTGTTCAGTAAGTACCTCAGTTAAAGCTGAAACATGTTCATTTTTAAAGCAGAAATCAGGAGTAAAATTGCCCACTTCTTCCCTAATTTGTGCAGACACACCACCCGAACCTTTTAAGTATTCATAATATGATTTAAATGAAGCCAATATGCTTTTAACTCCTCTAATTCTTCGCAATAGTTGCAGCCAATCATCAAAGAGCTCATGACCTTTCACTACCTCTTTGTACACATGCAACATTAAGTACCTGCATTTCAGTGGATGTGGTACACTGTGGTGTACAGAGAGCAAATTCTTCTTCACAATCTGAGGGATTAGCTTGGCATTGCTTGTATCCTCGATTAAAGCCTGCAAGTCTGTAGTCTGAAGGCAAACTAGAATCTCTTCTTCAAAACGTTTGAGGGCTTCTACTATCTTCAAGAGCAGATCACTGCAAGCATGTCCCAAATTGTTTAGCATCTTACCTACTTCTGTCAAATTGTTTTCACTTGCTTGTTCTCCCAACAGATTCAAACTAGCATCTCTGAGATGGTCTATTAATCTATCTAGGCAACCTTCATGATTCTTCAGAGTTCCAGTGGAGGGTTTCTTGGCCAGTATTTCTACTTTAACATCTTCTAGATATCTTAGTAAATCACAGAGTGCTTTAAGTTTAGCCTTTCCTTCAATGCAAGCTATAGCTGAATTTAAATCGGTAGCTATGAGGCAAGCTACTAAATCACCTTTGAAGAGCTTCAAAGCCTTCGTTACTTCATCTTTTACAGAAAATGCAGACATCTTTGATGCAGTTGGTGACTTTTCAGCAGTAGCAGATAGGAGAATCTGAATCAAAAAAAGAAGGATACAGTGATAAGACATTATTTATAAACATAGCTAGTTCAGCCAGAGTTGTCTGTACTTAATTTGAAACCTCCCCATCATGATGGGAGGACCAGGTCTTTTCCATCAGTTGAGCCATTCTACTAAATCTATCACCATCAAAGATGTGAGGAATTTGATGAGATTCACAAGTGTTGATAATGATAGGAGGTATATGGCATACCACTTATCTGTGACATAATAATTACCGTGGGACATCCCCTACTTGCTGACTAAGCTGGCCAGACTTTCTCTGACATTGTTCACTTTTTGACTCTAAATATTGATCACTGTGCTTTTCAACACCAATCATTGATAATCAATAACAATAATGAAAGGAAAAAATTTATGCTAGCCATATAGTGTTAGTCTGTACTATTACCTGTTGCAGTTTCTGTGAACAAACATCAAATTATGCTGCCTTCAATAATAATCCCTACATCACTGCCTCCCACCAAGCTGCTTTAATTGTTCATGTCAGTGTAAAAGTTCTGCTTGATTTAGGCAGTGATGTAGGGATTATTATTGAAGACAGCATAATTTTGATGTTTGTTCACAGCTAGCTGCTACAGGTAAAAGTATAGACTAACACTACATGGCCTTTTTATTTAGCATAAATTTTTTTTCCTTTCACTTGTTTGTTTACTTTTTATATGACCTCTTTTTTTTAATTTTTTTATTTTTATTTAGAGAGGCTAGCTAGCTAGGTATACTGGTTGGCACGAGCGTACATGCATGTGATCATGACAGACGCTTGTACGTGATAAATGACGTTATTAAGTCCAAAATGGCTGACAGTATCGTTTGTATTGAAAAGTCGTTCAATGTGACTGATCCGGACCAAAGAGCTAATTTTTGGATGATGTTACCTGTGAGAAGTCATAAAGAGCCCAATCCAACATCTAGT
This sequence comes from Crambe crambe, assembly GCA_963924555.1. Classification (NCBI taxonomy): domain Eukaryota; kingdom Metazoa; phylum Porifera; class Demospongiae; order Poecilosclerida; family Crambeidae; genus Crambe; species Crambe crambe. The sequence goes on from OZ004593.1 coordinate 1,594,259, forward strand.
TTGATATACGAAGTGGTTTAGAATTAGTCAAGTGCATCTTATTATTCTTCATGCTCAATTTTTAAATATATACTCCTTTTTTTTCTTTCTTTTTTCAAGACTCGACCGCATACTAAGTAGAAAAAAACAGGCAATAAATCTTATTCATATTTACAATGTATGATTTTTTTTTTTACATTACAGATGTGTCACTGAGAGAAGCTGTCAAGGCAATAATATTACTTTGTAGCAAGTTAACAGGTGAAAGGTCAGGCACAACTCTACTCTCTCACTACTGTCCCAAGTCACAGATTATTGAAGCTGGAAGGCCATAACCTGATGAAACATTTCCATAATACAAGCAGTTGATTATAACCTAACTGCTTTTTGTCAGTTAAAGCTGACTAGATACTCACCTGAACCACATAATGCCTGTACACGAGTCTCATCTCTGTCTACAATCAAGGCTTGCCGCTACAAGAGAAAGCTAAAGAACTCTGCTTGTTCTTAGATTGCATGGTAAAGATCGTCAACATGGAGACAGTAGTACAATTACTGATGATAGTAAAGCTGACTAGATACTCACCTGAACCACATAATGCCTGTACACGCTGTTGCTTAGCAGAGTCTCATCTCTGTCTGCAATCAAGGCTTGCCGCTACTACAGGAGAAAGCTAAAGAACTCTGCTTGCACATGTTCTTAGATTGTATGTTAAAGATCGTCAACATGGAGACGATAGTACAATTTCCAACCTGATGCGCAGTCCAAAACGAAGTAGAGTTAGGCGCTCTTCATAGACACAGTTAGTTAATATACTGAGAAAAAACTGTCTTGCTGAGTTGCAGTGGGTATGGTAAGATTATTTGGTAAAGGGTTGTTCTTGAATCCTTAGCTACGCCCCTTGAAAAAAGTGTGCAAAATGCACGAGTAAAAATATTTCTTCTAAATGAAAGAGTGATGTAGGCTTGAGTACATGACTTTAATCTCCATATCAGAGAGTGCGCTAGCACTCTCTAAGTAGGGATGGCAGGTCAAAGATCTGATTATTATTATTATTATTATTATAAGGGAAAAAGCATTTCGTGAAATGAAAAAAAGATGTAGGGATGACCACTGCTCAAAAAAGTAAGGAAATAAGAAGGATGGAAATGGTATCAATCTTTGTTCTGTATATCCAGCCAACAATCCCTACATATACGTACATTACTACACTATAATCTGAAGTTACCTGACGTATATGTAGGGATTGTTGGCTGGATATACAGAACAAAGATTGATCCCATTTCCATCCTTCTTATTTCCTTACTTTTTTGAGCAGTGGTCATCCCTACATCTTTTTTTCATTTCACAAAATGCTTTTTCCCTTACTTGTTCCTGGTCTTTTTTCCTCTCTTTTATGGTTTTAGCTATGATTAGAGTTCATTCTTCTATGTGTATGCAGGGACAGATGAAAGAAGTTCTCCAATAGTTCTCTAAATAGCATACCAGCCCAATCATTGAGTCAAGGTGTTGTGTTGTTGAGCCATACTTGGAGGTCGAAGATGCTGAAATAGAGTCTACCGTGGTGAATCTAAATCCCCGAATCGATACAGTAGTCTATCATCAGCTAGAGCTAGCTAGCTAGAGACAGCTGAGTAATATTATGATTTCGAATAATTGGATATTCAAATACATGCGCATGCGTATTATAGAAAAGATGGCTTCCTGATTGAATTAGTCGAGTGCTGTGCTCCATAGTGTCTCCTTTTTCATCGACTCTTTCGAGGATCAACGAGTAGAAAAGATCGTAGTTGGTAGAATTTGGAGTGGATTTGTCCAGAAATCATGGCTGTAGCTTGAGTGGTTCGAGAGATATGGTTGTCTAAGAATAATAATAATAATAATAATAATAATAATAAGGGAAAAATCATTTCTTGAAATGAAAAAAAGATGTAGGGATGACCACTGCTCAAAAAAGTAAGGAAACAAGAAGGATGGAAATGGGATCAATCTTTGTTCTGTATATCCAGCCAACAATCCCTACATATACGTACATTACCTGAAGCTACCCGACGTATATGTAGGGATTGTTGGCTGGATATACAGAACAAAGATTGATCCCATTTCCATCCTTCTTGTTTCCTTACTTTTTTGAGCAGTGGTCATCCCTACATCTTTTTTTCATTTCAAGAAATGATTTTTCCCTTACTTGTTCCTAGTCTTTTTTCCTCTCTTTTATAGTTTTAGCTATGTATAGAGTTCATTCTTCTATGTGTATGCAGGGTTCTCCAATAGTTCTCCAGCATCATTATCAACGAGTCAAGGTGTTGTGTTATTGTTGAGCTATACTTGGAGGTCGAAGGAAGATGCTGAAATAGAGTCTACCGTCGTGAATCTAAATCCTCGAGTCGATACTGTAGTCTATCTAGCTAGAGCTAGCTAGCTAATTTAACTAGAGACAGCTGAGTAATATTATAATTTCGAATAATTGGATATCAAATACATGCGCATGCGTATTATAGAAAAGATGGCTTCCTAATTGAATTAGTCGAGTGCTGTACTCCATAGTGTCTCCTTTTTCATCGACTCTTTCGAAGATCAACGAGTAGAAAAGATCGTAGTTGGTAGAATTTGGAGTGGATTTGTCCAGAAATCATGGCTGTAGCTTGAGTGGTTCGAGAGATATGGTTGTCTAAGAATAATAATAATAATAATAATAATAATAATAATAATAGAGAAGAAGAAGAATATAGCGATTTACCTGCTTGCCGTATTTCTGAAACGGTAAGCTCCCTGGTCCTGAAACTTGGTCTGCACATTGTAGTAGGCTCTAGTAGGCTGGATAATCATTCACAGTAGCTTTTGTTAGGTCTAAGTGGGAGAACTAGAATTTCACTTTAGTATTAGTCTATAGGCGGCGCGCGCGGCCGTCCGAGTCATCCCTACATAGAGAGTGCTACCGCACTCTCTGATAGAGAAGAAGAAGAATATAGCGATTTACCTGCTTGCCGTATTTCTGAAACGGTAAGCTCCCTGGTCCTGAAACTTGGTCTGCACATTGTAGTAGGCTCTAGTAGGCTGGATAATCATTCACAGTAGCTTTTGTTAGGTCTAAGTGGGAGAACTAGAATTTCACTTTAGTATTAGTCTATAGGCGGCGCGCGCGGCCGTCCGAGTCATCCCTACATAGAGAGTGCTACCGCACTCTCTGATTATTGTTATCCATATAAAGAAACAGAACAAAAATCAATTTTAGAACTCGTTTTTTTTTTCTTATGTTAGCGAATGAATTTTTGGTTTTTGAACATTCTTCTCTCTTCTTTGTAGATGTAATAATTCACTGTAGCCTTCTGAGAACCTGTAGAGCAAGGGTAGAAGAGAAAGAAGAGTTTTAGTTTATACAGTCTTATGACCTTTGACCCACCATCCCTACTTAGAGAGAGCTAACACACTCTCTGATAATCAGAACAAAAGTCAATTTTAGATATCGTTTTTTTCTTATGTTAGCAAATGAATTTTAGATCTTTGAACATTCTTCTCTCTTCTATGAAGATATAATGATTCACTGTAGCCTTCTGAGAACCTGTAGAGTAAGGGTAAAGAGAAAGAAGAGTTTTTAGTCCGACGTACCGGCTTACTGGCTATAGTCATCAAAATTCTGCTTTGGCCATCTGTTAGAGCGGCACCTAGAGGCTGATCTTTTGCTATTAGTTTTGACTAAGGCTATCATAGCACTCGGAACACTAGCTAATCTTTCTACGCCATTTTGAAGCACACGTCAGTAGGGGCGGGGCTTATGAGCGGAGCCACGTAAGCTTCTGTTCAGTAGCTCTTTTAGCTAGCTAAACTGTTTAATCATTTAGCTAGCTATTTACCTGATGATGTTCCAGTCACTCCTTGCTGAATCTATATATAGTTATAGCCAGTACTTGGCTGTAGTATAGTCAGCTCACTTCACCATGACATGCACCATGTGATTTACATTGTTGTTGTTGTAAAGTTTTAATAGACAAAACTTAAATAGCTAAATAAGTTCTTTAACCAGAGACTGTGCATATACCTACAAAAGAAAAAGATAAGAGCTGGCTTTATATAGTACTGTACAAATTAATAATCACTGCATACTCTCAGTTGAAGTGATGGTCAATACTGCCACCCTCAATTCTTTAATTACACAAACTTACATTCAACTTCAAGCACTAAGAAGAAGGATAGAAACAAGTGAGCGCAAAAAATTTCTTCTAAATAAGTAGGGATAGCCTAAAATCTATATAATGTATTGCAGCCTCGTATGAACTACTTTTACAACTGCCATAGCTAGCTATAGGTAGTGGATGTAAATTTAGGGATTGTTTTCATACGAGGCTGCAGTACATTATATAGCCCAGCTAGATTTTAGGCTATCCCTACTTAACCTTTTTATTTAGAAGAAATTTTTTGCGCTCACTTATTTAATATCAGAGAGTGCGGTAGCACTCTCTATGTAGGGATGACTCGGACGGCCGCGCGCGCCGCCTATAGACTAATACAAAAGTGAAATTCCAGTTCCCCCACTTAGACCTAACAAAAGCTACTGTGAATAATTATCCAGCCTACTAGAGCCTACTACAATGTGCAGACCAAGTTTCAGGACCAGGGAGCTTACCGTTTCAGAAATACGGCAAGCAGGTAAATCGCTATATTCTTCTTCTTCTCTATTATTATTATTATTATTCTTCTTCTTATTATTATTCTTCTTAGACAACCATATCTCTCGAACCACTCAAGCTACAGCTATGATTTCTGGACAAATCCACTCCAAATTCTACGAACTACGATCTTTTCTACTCGTTGATCCTCGAAAGAGTCGATGAAAAAGGAGACACTATGGAGCACAGCACTCGACTAATTCAATTAGGAAGCCATCTTTTCTATAATACGCATGCGCATGTATTTGAATATCCAATTATTCGAAATCATAATATTACTCAGCTGTCTCTAGCTAGCTAGCTAGCTAGCTCTAGCTGATGATAGACTACTGTATCGATTCGGGGATTTAGATTCACCGCGGTAGACTCTATTTCAGCATCTTCGACCTCCAAGTATGGCTCAACAACACAACACCTTGACTCGATAAATGATTGGGCTGGTATGCTATTGGAGAACTTCCTTCATCTGTCCCTGCATACACATAGAAGAATGAACTCTAATCATAGCTAAAACCATAAAAGAGAGGAAAAAAGACCAGGAACAAGTAAGGGAAAAAGCATTTCGTGAAATGAAAAAAAGATGTAGGGATGACCACTGCTCAAAAAAAGTAAGGAAACAAGAAGGATGGAAATGGGATCAATCTTTGTTCTGTATATCCAGCCAACAATCCCTACATATACGTCAGGTAACTTCAGATTATAGTGTAGTAATGTGTGTATATGTAGGGATTGTTGGCTGGATATACAGAACAAAGATTGATCCCATTTCCATCCTTCTTGTTTCCTTACTTTTTTTGAGCAGTGGTCATCCCTACATCTTTTTTTCATTTCACGAAATGCTTTTTCCCTTACTTGTAATAATAATAAATAAGATCGACGCCCTGACTTACTGGCTATAGTTATCAAAATTCTGTTCGGGCTACCTGTTAGAGCAGCACCTAGAGGCTGATCTTTTGCTATTAGTTTGACTAAAGTTCGATTTCATAATTCAGTGATATCGGCAGTACTCAGAACACTAGCTAATCTTTCTTCACCATTAATTTTTTTGGAAGGGGCAGGGCCACGTAGTAGTCAGGTCATTCCTCAGTACAGATTCTTCACCATGCCAGTGCCTCCAACCTGTGAAGAGTGTGAGCTTTGACTTCAGGTTCCCATTTTCGCTAGCTAAGCTAGCTCTTCAGTTTAATTGTTTAGCTAGCTATCTAGCTATTCCAGTCAGTTAGTGTTCCAGCCACTCCTCAGTATAGATGCTCATCCTACATTGCTGTATGTAGTCTGCTCACTTCACCATGCCAGTGTGTGTGCCTCCAACCTGATTTCAGCCCATCTTAATACCATGACTATTTTGTTTAGTAGCTAATGCTATTAAGTTTACCTAAATTTCTTGAAAATTCCAATAAAAATATTGAGGAATCAGTACGGTGCGTTGGAGGCTTTGCCATGCACATGCTATTTATCTATATTGCTATTGCTGTAAAGTTTGATATTGAATAATACACAAATTTTATTATAAATAGCTAATCTTTGATCACCAGTGCTATGTACCTACAAAAGAGGAAGATTAAAAAGGTTGTTGTGAATTTCTATATCTAATTACAAAGAAAAAGAATGGAAACAAGTGAGCACAATCTAAATAAAAAGTGAAGTAGGGATAGCCATAAAGTTTAGCTGTATTATTACTATTCCTATCACTCCTAGCCCTCCTAATTTCAATAGCTAACCACACCTATATCCTACTTCTCTCCCCCTAAGTGAGTGAAGTAACCCCTTACCCGTAATACTACAAAACTACTATTCCTACTTCACTCCTAGGCCTCCTAATTTCAAAAACAACACCCATTTAGGAGGCCTAGGAGTGAAGTAGGAATAGTAGTTTTGTAATATTGCTATGAGTATGGTAAGGGGTTACTTGACTCACTTAGGGGGAGAGAAGTAGGATATAGGTGTGGTTAGCTATTGAAATTAGGAGGGCTAGGAGTGATAGGAATCAGAGAGTGCAGTAGCACTCTCTATGTAGGGTTAGTACGGAATGGGCATGGCTTCTCTTATTAGAATAATACAAACTAGACTCTTTGTATCTCTTCTATTCTTGCTACAGGCTCAAATAAACTTCTTACATCTGGAAAACAATGCAGAAGATGATATGTCCGCTCAAACTCCTCCAGAACAGCGTCAACAATCGACACCAGCCGCCATCTAAATCTAAATTCATCAGATTTCATCTTCTTGCCAGGCTGTAACTCCATGATCCTTTCACATACGACATCAAATTCATATCAACTTGTGCAGTTATAATCACACAATGTGCTTTTACCATCGCAGTTTTCCTCCAAAATAATCAGTCATATCAAACGATTACAAATGAGTCAGCCATTTTGAAATTAATGACGTCATTTGTCACGTGCGAGTGTCTGTCATGATCACATGCATGTACGCGTGTGCCAATCAGTGAAAGGAAAAAATTTATGCTAAATAAAAGGGTTAGTCTGTACTTTTACCTGTAGCAGTTTCTGTAAACAAAACATCTACCTTCAATAATAATCCCTACATCACTGCCTAAACCAAGCAAAACTTTTATACTGATATGGATTAAAGCAGCTTGGTGGGAGGCAGTGATGTAGGGATTATTATTGAAGGTAGCATTATTTTGATGTTTGTTCACAGAAACTGCTACAGGTAAAAGTACAGACTAACCCTACATGGCCTTTTTATTTAGCATAATTTTTTTCCCTTTCATAGTAATAATGGAGCTAAATTTTATGGCTATCCCTACTTCACTTTTTATTTAGAAGAAATTTTTTGCGCTCATTCTTAATGTGATGCATATTGTTGTGAGATAGCAGCATACAACCGTTTGCATAGGCAGAGGAAGCAAAATAAAAGTGGGTAGTCTTTATACAGTGCTTTGTGATTCAGAAGTTGCAAAGATTCTGCAAGTCTCAATATATGTAATGCTGACTAGCTGGTTTACCTCACATGGCCAGCAAAAAAGTGGGGGGCCACTATATACTAGAGTAAAAAAGTGGGGGGAGGGGGCCATGGCCCCCCGGCCCCCATTTTCCTCCGTCTATGGTTTGGAGGATGGAGCCAGGCCCAGTGATTCCTGGATGCATGCTTGTGCTTGATGCTAGTAATAATACCAGCATGTATGCCGTTGGTGACCCCACGAGAATTAGCATAGGTGCTGACAAGTTAATGTGCATTAGTCATCTTGGGGGTCAGACTGGGGGCAGAGCCTCCAGGAACTTGCCAGCCCCAGCTCACGTCACGTCTGACAGAGATGGAGAGAAGGGAGGGTGGGATGGGAAGCTGAATCTAAGCTGAATCTAAGCTGTGTAGGAGGCTAACAGGCAGGCAAGAGGCAGCTCTCTCAGCTCACACACCATGCACACAAAATAATGCAGCATTATGTGTAGCATGCATGCGCTCTCATAAATAGTCACACGTGCGCGAGGGAGCTCCGTCAATTAACCTTACATTAAACATCATATAAAAAGTACGGAAGCAAGGTGCTGGCTATGTACTACATTTGCTCTGCTAACTGTCACAGAATTGACAAACCCTACATCGCTGCATGGACTGCATTTGTCACTGTGCTCTGCTAACTGTCATAAAATTGACATAAACCCTACATCGCTGCAAGGTGTAGCCAAAAAGGATAATATGGCAGCAGCGATCTAGGGTTTATGTCAATCTTATGACAGTTAGCAGAGCACAGTGACAAATGCAGTCCATGCAGCGATGTAGGGTTTATCAATTCTGTGATAGTTAGCAGAGCAAATGCAGTACATAGCCAGCACCTTGTTTCCATACTTTTTATAGTCATGTACTCAAGCCTACATCACTTAGAAGAAATGTTTTTACTCTCACTTGTACTGCATAAACACTGCTGGCTTGTTTGGGAAACATTGACATCACTACGATATCAGGTAGCATCCATGCAATAAGGAAAGTCAACACAGCATAATCAGCCCCACCCACCCAATAGTCTCGCGGAGCCTGCCCTTTCACCTTTGACCCCTTCAGGGAGGGAAAGGGTCTGGTCCACTGTAATACTAGCTTTTGTTCTGTCACCCCCAAGAATCGTGGGGTTGTTCAGCAGGACTATATTAGGCCACTTGCTGTTATAGCGAGCCATCGCACATGCGCATGACATCATGGTGGTCTGGTACTATATATGACGCAATGTTCACGTGAGTTAATCGCAAGCGAAGCGAGCCCCTCTCTATGTGGATAGTGGCGATATATATATTACATACGTACGTCAAGCCCTGAGGGGGAAAAATACTGCGCATATGAAATAGCTAGATGGAAAGTGAAGCAAATGAATATTGCTCCAGCAAAAAAAAAGAAAAAAAAGTCAGACGGAAGGAATGTGAAGGATAGAGAGAAAGAAAAAACGACAAGCAGAGTCTGAGGTTGCCAAGTCTAGAAGAAATGAAAGAGATAGAGAAAAAAGAAGAGCAGAGTCTAAAAGTAACAGGGAAATAAGGCTGGACAAAAAAAGGCAGAGATTAGATTCAGAGTCTGCTGAACAAAGAGAAGCTAGGTTGGTAGCTAGTAATAAAGGCTTATAGACTCTACGAGAGCAACTCCAAAATATCATAATGGGCCACATCAAATTAATTACTTGTTTATCATCCTAATTTCGGAGAGGGGGGGAGGCTTTTATTTTTATTTTTATTGGTTTCCATGGCAACTATTTATATACGTGATCTTATTCCACAAAAAAAGCATAAACATGATATCATTATGAAAACACAAAAAGCTGGTTTAACAAAAAACAGTCTACGCTAAGAGCATGGTACAAAAGTTACAACTTGTGGAGAAAAAGGCTTGTATTAAGTTTTGCTCATTCAGTATGTCTATATTTTTTATATCATAACTTTCATTCCATCATATTTTATCGTTTTTTATTTCAATAACAGCAAAAATAATAGTTGATCTATAACCTATGCCGCTTAAATGACGTTTTACTTGAATAGTCCATTGAAAAACGAAGCAGTTCTAGAGGTGAATTTATTTGAGGGCGGTGACTTGGGTTGACTGTGCAAACGCTTTCCTGCTTTTGACTCTTTGCTGAGAGGTAGTCCATACTTCATATTTCAACATTCCTTTGAAACTTTTCAGTATCATACTTCATGCTTCGAGATACACAGTCACAAATAATGACAAAAACACCACTTTTTAACCACGAACTGGCATACTCAAAACTAACTTTAAATCTTTTATAGATCCACAGCAGTTTAGATTAGACCCACTAGTACCACTGCATACAATAGTTGGCCCTCTTAGGCTTATAACGTTGGTTTTCTGGCTCATCTCCTCCCAAAACATTGCCTAGGAACGTCATTGGTGGGTGTGGCACTGTGATGACACTGCGGATTTCGCGGTGCGCCATAATCCTTGTCTCAGATAATTTTATCGACAGAATTTATCAGAGAGTGCGGTAGCACTCTCTATGTAGGGATGACTCGGACGGCCGCGCACGCCACCTATGGACTGATACAAAAGTGAAATTCTAGTTCCCCCACTTAGACCTACTGTGAATGATTATCCAGCCTACTAGAGCCTACTACAATATGCAGACCAAGTTTCAGGACCAGGGAGCTTACTGTTTCAGAAATACGGCAAGCAGGTAAATCGCTGGATTCTTCTTCTTCTCTATTATCGTTATTATTCTTCTTAGACAACCATATCTCTCGAACCACTCAAGCTACAGCTATGATTTCTGGATAAATCCACTTCAACTACGATCTTTTCTACTCGTTGATCCTCAAAAGAGTCAATAAAAAGTACGGAGCACAGCACTCGACTAATTCAATTAGTGGAAGCCATCTTTTCTATATGCATGCGCATGTATTTGATATCCAATTATTCGAAATTATAATATTACTCAGCTGTCTCTAGCTAGCTAGCTCTAGATAATGATGATAGACTACTGTATCAACTCGGGGATTTAGATTCACCAATCCATCTACCGGTAGACTCATCTTCGACCTCCAAGTATAGCTCATTCGTTGATAATGATTAGGCTGGTATGCTATTGGAGAACTATTCTTCTTTCATCTGTCCCTGCATACACAGAAGAATGAACTCTATACACAGCTAAAACCATAAAAGAGAGGAAAAAAGACCAGGAACAAGGGGAAAAGCATTTCGTGAAATGAAAAAAGATGTAGGGATGACCACTGCTCAAAGAAGTAAGGAAACAAGAAGGATGGAAATGGGATCAATCTTTGTTCTGTATATCCAGCCAACAATCCCTACATATATGTCGAGTAGCTTCAGATTATAGTGTAGTAATGTACGTATATGTAGGGATTGTTGGCTGGATATACAGAATAAAGATTGATCCCTTCTTATTTCCTTACTTTTTTGAGCAGTGGTCATCCCTACATCTTTTTTCATTTCTTTTTCCCTTATAGTTGTTCACGTGAATGTTATGAAACGTCATACCACCACACATAATGTACATTCCTGAGTACCCAATTATAGTGGATCCATAATTAAATAGCTGAATCACACTGAAAATCACACTTGAATTTCAAATAGAGCACACCATGCGCATGCTCAGTAGAAATAAAATTAGGGATCCGAGGCCAGGCAGGGAAGTAATTAAGTTGATATGGCCTAAAGTTTTTCTTCCGCAAAAGCAAGCTGTGTTGCTTCGCATAACTAGTTAGCAAGTCGAGCTCTGTAATTGAAACCCCACGATTCTTAGAACGAAAGCTAGTATTGTAGTGGACCAGACTCTTCCGCGGCTCCGCGAAACAGCCCACCCACATTATTGTAGCTAGCAACCCCATGCTAACTAACTTAAACTCTTGCTACCTTTTTTGTAGATGTCTTCTTTTCCTTTAAAAAGTCTCTTCAACACGCCACAGTAGACAACTAGTTGTTCAAACGATTGATTGTGGTCATGCATGATACATGTGACTCAAGGTCATGTGATCATGATGATGTCATAACAATAAGTGCTTTACACTGCTTTATCATAATTATTCTTCAGGCATGCCTAGCTACAGCAATCAGAATGATTGTCAGCTTGCCACCTAGCAGTAAACAATGATAAAGTAGGAAGTTACATACTTCTCGAAAGAGCCTCACCATAACCATGAACATGTGTGGTCATCAAGTTGTGTTATGAAGCAAGGATCATCCTTACTCCATAATAAAACTACACAATCTTAATTTAACAGCAAAAGGTGTTACATAATCACACAGTGCTGAGAAAAATATTTAGAATCTCATGAAACAATATTAACATCAAATAGCTAGTTAATTTGACACTAAAGCAATAGAGATGTGCAGGTTAGTAACAGGGACATGAAGCTACTAGCTAGCTGTGACCATAGCTAGATCACATTTAGCTAGTAATAAGCCTATGGCTATGGATCAAAACATGGATGTAGCTACAAACAGCCAAGTCTTTAGACATTACGTCAACTTACCAGCTTCAGGACATAATTATTATGAGTACAGGCTATAAGCGTAGGTCTCTATGATGAACTTGAACATAAACTATATAGCCCGATAATATCCATGTAGCTATAATAATACACACATTCACGCTGAGTTGCTATGATACATACAATGTAGTTTATTTTATTCGCAAAGAAGGTGTATGGCACTCTCGTCAGCATCAGAGACTTTAACCTCTGACCCCAGGTTACGGGATGAGGACCCCAGAGTGCATGGTAACCCAAAAATTAAAATTTGATGCAACATCGAAAGCTATAGTTGCATCTTGTTCCTTCTCCTTTTGTCTGTTACTTCACCTCAGTGAAAGCAATATGTAGCAAACTTAGCTACTCTTGCATAAAAGAAACTTTAAAGGATATTGTACAGAGATTGTGTAAGTGCCTTCATCAACTCGTGTAATGTTGTTCCAAGGCAAGAGCCCCTGTATCACTTAACATCCAACTTTGTTTAATTTTAGTGTGTTGAGGTTATGACAGTATTTGATCGAATCACCAATAGCAGTCGCACCTTCTTCTTTGATTTCACTATGACTGATATCAAGACTCCGCAATTTACTGCAACACTTCATGAGACCATGTATGCTATCATTTCCAATGCTATTGTAGGAAACATCTAATACCTGCAAATTGCTGCAATGCATAAGAGCTTTAGCTAGCACATTAGTGTCATCTGCTGCATGTTATAGCATTGGCAAGGTCCCCCACTCCACCATTATAGTTAGATGAAATATGCAATATATGCAGTGTGCTGCAATGCTTAACAGCTTGAGCAAGAGCATGTATGCCACCTTTTCTGAAGCGATTATGAGATATATTGAGTGTGTGCAGATATTTGCAGTGTTTTAAAGCATTGGGAAGAGCCACAGCATCATCAATATCATTGTAACTAACATCAAGTGAATGCAGTCTGCTATGCTGGTTTATAGCACTAGCAAGAGCTGTTGAACCATCATTTTTAATTTGATTATAGCTTGCATCAAGTTAATACAGCACTTAATAGCACCAGCAAGGGCTTTTATACCAATATATTTCAACTGATATCGAGGATATCCAAGTTACTGCAGCATGAGATTGCTTTGACAAGAGCCCGCGAACCATCTTCACCAAGACTGTTATGACTTTACTTAAATTGCAGCAGGGTTTAATGCCACCACTAAGAGCTTTAGCACCATCTTTACCTAGCTATATCAAGAGCGTGCAAGTTACTGCTGCAAATTTTCAACATAGAAACAATGGCTTTCATGCCACCCCCATCACCTATGTCATTTCCATGAACGTCAATTTCACTTAATGCTTTGGATTTTAGCAAGAGATTTTATACCTTCTGCAAGCTTGTCTTAGGCTGAGTATTTTTAAGTCAAAACATTTCTTTAGACATTGAGAAAGAGGTTTTATGCCATCATCAATATCACTAGGGCCAATTTCAAGAGTATGCATTTTAGAGCATTTTTAAATGATATCAGCAACAGCATTGAATCCATTTATATCATTCCTGCGGATTTTTAGAGAAAGCAAATTTGAACGACCTTTCAGAACACTAGCAAGTGCTTTGGTACCATCATCTCCGATAAAACTGCCTGATAAATCCAGTGATGTTAAGTTTGTACAATATTTCAAGGCATCAGGCATTTTTATTTAGGCAGCCTTAGCATTAGCCAGTGGCTAGTTGGCTCGCCTCGTGCCCATTTGGACACTAAAGTTATAAAGAAGAAAAAAATCAGAAAGTGCTCTGATGCCATCAAAACCAATCGAGTTGCTTGAATGATCAAGTAATGTTAAACTTGTGGAATTTATTCTCAAAGTATGATAAGCAAATTCTTTCACGCCAGCATCACCCATTGAATTATTGGATAGGTTTGGTGAACTTATCCTTGTACAGACCTTCAAAGCATCTGCAAGAGCCACGGCACCTTTACTTAGCACTCCCATATTTTTTTTTGAGTCTGGTTTGCTTTTCCTCTTTCAGCTGAGAGACATGGTATGCTGCAAGAAATTCTTGAAAAGTAAGGTGAAGAAATGTGTATAATTTTTGCATACCATATCTCAAAGCTACTTTATCAACAGTAATCAAACCAAGACTATCATGAATATCAAAAAAGCCCTGGACTTCAGCTTGTCTCATGACCTGTTTTGATGACCTAACCATTTTAAAGGCAAGTTTACAAATTTTCATGTACGAGTGCTTTTCGGAAGGTGGCAATGATTGTATTGATTCTATATATATATATCTTTTTTGTCATTACGTAAAGTGCGTATAAAGAAAGATATGGTGAAATCTTTATATATACCAGTTTCTGTTTTAGGAAGGGTCTCACTTACCTGACAAAGAAAGCATACCATTGCAGTGTGGATAGGCAAATAGCACATATTGTGCACATTAGGGTGGTGATCAAGGTATTTTTGAAGCTCTAAACGTTTGCATTCAGATTTAAAACCATATACTCACATATCTGTTCTTTCAGAAACCCAAGGACTTCTATTTGTCTAGCTGTATGGGTCGGCTGTCCCGTTATTTAATTTGCTGCCTGTCACCTCAATCACATCTGGTAATGTTGCTTCAGCTGCCCTGTTGTGCAACGGGTCAGCTGCTCTGTTGTGCAACGGGTCAGCTGCCCTGTTGTGCAACAGGTTGCTACCCTGTAGTCTCGCGAGACAAGATATGGCTGCCATATTTTGTCCGGACAAAATATGGCAGCCATATTTTGTCCTCGTGGACCAAATCTGGTTGCAATATTTGGTCCCCTCTTGCCATATTTTGTCCCCCCCCCCTTATTTTTTGTCCAGACCTATTTCCATGGGACACTGCTTTCATCCGGAGAGTTATAAGCAGTTATAATTATTATTTTGCTCAGACAAAATAATGACAGCTATAGCTAGCTACATTCTGTCCAGGAGACTCTAGCTAGCATATATATTTTTTCTGGACATTACAAATTTTTTGTCCAAGGGACTTAATAAAATTATCATCTGGACAAAAATAGTTATAATATACATAACTATATATCTGTAGTTAAGATATCGCATAAAATTCATCCCATCAAAGATCATAGAAAGCTAGCTATAGTTAGTCACTCCACTGGAACTGAGACAGAGGAACCATGAATTATTATTACATAGATGTAGATAAGGGGTGGCTTTGGGGGCTAAAGCCCCCCCCCCAACATTTTAACAATAATATTGAAAAATTTATCAATTAGCATTTACCACAGTAGCTAACTGTTATGATAAATGAATTCATTAACATTCTACACATCAGTGAAGCTAAATGAATGAATTGCTACACTATTTTTCGGCCTCCTCACTCTGTGGGAGAAGACACATCCACCTCCTGCAGCTGCTTATGCAGCCATATCAGCATAGCTACATACTGACTATAACCCTTAGCCCCCTCACCCCATCCACTACACCCCTGGATTGGTAGGAAGACTTCATTTAAAAATCTGCTGATATAGCTATTAGCTAGCTATCTTATGCTTTTTATTATTTTTTGTATGACCCTACCAACTTATTTTTGATTTCTCAATATGTTATACAAAGAGTTTGGTGCTACAGAACTAAAGCAAAGTATATAGCGATGCTGATATAGCTATATACGTACTTTATACAGACAAAATATGGCTGCTGTATTTTGTCTGCAGTGGACAATATGATTGCCATATTTTGCTCCACTCCAGACATATAATGTAGCTAGCTAGCACAGATGAGTTGGTATGGAGGGGTTTAACTTATTCACTTGTTGGTTGAACAAACTGCTAACTGTGCTACCTAGAAGACTGCAGTGATCAATATCTTGTAGCTATAAGCTAATGCATGCAGAGAGGTCAATCAGGGAAAAGATATAGCTAGCATAGTTTATGAAAAGAGGAAGAGGACAATTTATGGCAGCGTCGGACGAAAAATTGCAAATTTTTCGTCCGCCCAAGTTGTACAAGTTATCCTGTTAATCAATGGTCAGTAGACTATTAGCTACTATTTAGTCAGCTATCCTGCTGGGTGACAGAAAGGATTAGCTATAGGCCTGTATGATTGAAAAATATTTAATTTACCTCAGGCATCAATATGTCCATGGCATAATTGAATCTACACTCTGTAACTTCTTCAGCCATCTTGTGAACTTCTTTATCACCTACAGAAGAATACTTATAAGGTCAATTATGAGGGTGGGGGAATTCCATCATCTAGGCCGACTGCAACTTTGCCTTACTTTTTTACTCTCACCACTAAGATGTCTCTGAGACCAGCCTTTTTTACTCTCACCACTAAGATGTCTCTGAGACCAGCCTTTTTTACTCTCACCACTAAGATGTCTCTGAGACCAGCCTTTTTTACTCTCACCACCAAGATGTCTCTGAGACCAGCCTTTTTTACTCTCACCACTAAGATGTCTCTGAGACCAGCTTCAGGCAAATCCAACAATTGAAGTTTGTTAATCTTCACTCTATAACTGAAGTTTCTATCTTTTCACCTCCATGGACCCTTCATATAATTTACTAGGATTCCTTTCATAATATTTCTTAATAATTATTTCTTACTATAACCAAAGCACTTCTTTTTTCTTTTTGCGTTTTCAGGGTGCATGCAGGCCCTCCATAATGATGCAGCTGCAGGAATGATACACAACGTGTATAGGCGCGCGAGTTGAGCCGGGCAAGTAGGAGTGGTCCGGTTACGTAACGGGCCATCCCGTTACGTAACGGGGCAGAAGTTCAGCATCCGTGCAGAACATATGCATGGTATAATAAGGGAGTCAGATGCATGCATGCATGCTATGAGTTAGAGCAAAATTTGCCGATGGGGTAGCTACGGTTAAGTTCATAGTGATTTTTGACGCTTATTCACACACATTGACATTTAAACTAAATCATTAAAAAAATAATAAATTATCATCATAAGGATATAATCACAGTCATGATTGCAATTTAGATCCATCAATCAATAAACAGCGTGCAATGCGTGAATCTTTCTTATTAGCTTCAATCTTATAAGAGACTGTGGGGCTATATATAGAACCCTCAGCACCAATTTCATACTGATCAGTACCATAGAGCCTCTTCAGAGTCACAAGAACATGACCACGTGTACTCTCTGAAGGCGTATTGATTTTGATCGCAAGAACAACTTCAAGTTCATCATCCTGTACCAAAAACGATGGTATAAATCATAGAAGGCACATCAGAGCATTGCTTAGCTGTTACAACTGCAGAATTTATGTTTTCTTCTATCGAAATAACTCACAACCGGTTTAGCAACAATTCCTGTCACTGACGCAGGGGAGAGAGTGATTGAAGGCCTTTGGACAACTTTACCCAAGATTTGTGTTGTAGTGACTTCGAATTCCAGATTGGTGTGATTATAAATCAAGCAAACTATGGATATAGGGGAACGCTCTGGGTCATAATACTGAAAGCAGCTACATAGAGCTATGTGGTAGCACTCACCTGGTTCTTTTGGGTGAACTGCCATCATAGATCTAGTGTTAACTATTGCTGTTCTTTGCATTCTACTGTGTATGTGCATGTTGTTGTTTTTTTATTTATACTTATTTTCAAGGTATCAGTCTAGACAGCTATCTGGCCACCAGATCACAATTAGGAAGTGACATCAGTACAAGTTTTTTTTATTAGTGGAAGTGGAAGTTCCACAATGCAATTTGTAGCTCTGTACATGCAGACATCTATTTCCACTGTGTTCCTGCAATTGGAAGCTATACTAATGCTGCTGGCAAATTAGATGATATAATAGGTTATACTTGTGGGAAGCTGAGTGAAGCTAGAGGTTAACTTCCCACAGACTTTATGGGTGGACCAGTAGGCAGAGAAATTGGATGACACAGCAGATTCAGCTGACTGTTTTAGCAAGAAGAAAAAATTAATGATCAGCAATAACATGCACACTTTCTAAAGCTGAAATTCTCACACCACTGGCATGGTGTTAAACTAGCACATCTCAGTATGAGATCCTGGATTTGTAAAGTAAAATGCAAGGGGGGGGGGGGTGTGGGCAGGAAGTGTTTGGAAGCTCTCAGCATGGCCATTTTATAATGATTAGAATATCCCATTTAAACTGTACATGTTCAGCATCGGTACCCCCCTACCCCCTCCCCCCTCCCCCCCAGCTGCATGGAAATTTGATTCAATGCAACTTGAAGCCTCAAGGGTATTTACTATTGTGCAAAACAGCACGTGCATGCACAGCAATGACTAAGTGCAGTACTGTAGACCCTAGCCGATTAGCCTGGGACCAGAGGCTGAGTCCAGGCCATTTGTTCAAAATTTCGGATTAGTGAAATCCAATGGCTGTACATGCAGGTATAAACAATTCCAGTAGCTGTCTCTCAGCGGTGTGCCTTCAACCTGGAATCTCCAGTCTCTCAAACAAAAGGGCTCTCTACTACAGCTAGTCTGAGCTAACGGAATTGCAGCAGGAATAAAATCAATAACCTTTAATTGAATTCCAATGCATAGAATGAAAAATAGTAGAGTTCACATTTGAGGTTTCAGATGAACGGGTCCGGATTAGTGAGTGTCTACTGTATTGTGTGGTGGTATAATTATGATGTATATCACATTATAATTATGTACCCAAAAGCATGTGGACCAAGGAGCCCTGACTCCACTAGCTACTTCTTTTGTGCTTTAGCATCCCTTGCATTGGCCCCACTATTTTTCTCTGCTTAGTCTTTTGGAGAGCTGCTTTAGCAATACAGCAATGCTCAGCCTCACTACCTAAAATTTGCTTCCTACAGCCATGGGGTTCCCTATGGCCCTGCATTGTGCGTGCAGCTAGCAGTATAGATCTATTTAGCTGCATCTGCAACGGCTTCCCTATGGCCCTGCATTGTACAAGCACCAGTGCAGCTCTACTCAGCCATATCTGCAACAATCCCAAGATTTATGTCAGTAATAATTCCTAGCCAGCATTATAATGTGGTTGTTATTTCCATGGAGTGAAGGTTTATGGCCAGGCCATGGAAGTTTGAGGTCAGCTGCAGATGTCTCTTTCCATAATTGCATATGGAAGCTACACTTGTTGAGGTGTCATACAATCTGATAGTTAGTGGTTACTTTTGTGCCTAAGGTACCAATGAGGGTTTGTTGAGGGTTTAGTGGAAGTAATCAGTGTAATGAAGATGTCTCTTTCCATGGAAGCTATACACTTGCTAATAGACATCTGGTGTCATGCAATCGATCTGGTAGTTAGTGGTTACTTTTGTGCCTTGAGGGTTTGTTGAGGGCTTAGTGGAAGTAATTAGTGTAATGAAGATGTAGCTACCTCTTTCATACAGACATCTGGTGTCATGCAATCTGTGCCTATGGTACCAATGAGATTTTGTTTGTTGAGGGTTTAGTGGAAGTAATCAGTGTCATAAAGACGTCTCTTTCCATAATTTCATGGAAGCTATACACTTGTTGACAGACATCTGGTGTCATGTAATCTGGTAACTAGTTAGTGCCTGCAATACCAATGAGGGTTCATGGCTGCCTTTGCAGATAAGCAAGAAGCTTCATGGCATAGCCACAATTTCTCATGACTTGTGTGCATGCAGCTGATAATGCATATTGGATAGTCCACCACAAACTTCCTGACTGTTGCAGACTGCTGGGTCTACCACAAACTTCCTGGCCTTAAGCATGAACTTTCTATGCACCATGCTGCAACTACATAGCTATCTAGCCATCTAAGGACAGTCATTACGATCAAGTAGCTATAGAGGCAGAACTGACAAGATCTAGAATAAGTGATTCCTTACTGATGAAGCCAATTAAGCAAGCAGAGTTATAATTATATTATCAATAACAGCAGCAGCAGCACATATAGACAAAACAACAACAATAACAACAAAATACTGTCATCTAGAGCATGACTTGTACTGTTTACTCTCCATAACAGCATAGAGTCTGGCAGAGTTTTGTAATACATTATTTTCAGAATTGATTTCAATCAGAACAATATTCTTACTAGTGGTTTATCTAGAAATTTGACTTGGCATAGAGGCAGGGTTTCATATAGAAATTTTGTTGGAGTGGGGGGAGAAAGTTGGTCATGTGTAATGTAGTCAGACTCGTTTAGCAGAATGAATTTATGTAGATGTATTTAAAGAAAAATCATTGTATTATTATTATAGTCTTTAGCTAAAAAGTTTTATTTTGAATCATGATTCATGGGCACGATTTGGGCGGAGGGAATCCCAGTGTCCCCCCCCCCCCTGATAGAGGGTAATGGTAAAGTGAATAAGGATAATCATGCATAAGTATAAATTCCATTATATAAGTCTCATGCAGTCTAGGCTCTAATGGCATAAGGATAGCATAATTTTAAATGGCATAATATATAATTCGGTCAAGTAGCTACAACAAATACCCCTGTTGATTGACTAAACTGGTTTTCTATCATGTATTATACTTTAGGCCTCCACAACACAACAACCTGACTATTTTCCCCAGACACAGTGTCACATACATTAAAGCTATTAAGGCTAGGGCATTTATGGAGGAGTGGGGGGCTGGGATGGACTTCCAACCCCCCACATTCCAGTCCCCCCCCCTCCAAAAAAAAAGATTTTCGTTATTGCATTCACTGCATTCACTGCATCATAGTCGGAGCTTAGCGATCTGTATCACTCACTGACTGGCTAAGAGTTGGAGCTTAGCTGAAACTAGCAACCTAGGTGAACCTTTAGTGAGGACCTCGCTCAGGCTCACTCATGTTGCTCGCCTCAAGATGACGAACTACACCCTTTTCAAAAATTCTGGAGCTGCCTCTGATCTCATGAGATATTTCAATAATAGGCCAGGTGTACATGTATTTTAATACATCACTCTGGCTAGTGTGACAAATGCACTGCTAACTGCTACATGCACTGACTGGTCATAGTTCATAGTACTATATAGTGCTAGTATACTGAGCCTATAGCCATGGTGATGTCTGTAATTGCCACATTATTATTGTATGATGTCACTAATTTATATATTAACGTAAACTACATGCATTCACGAGTTTGCAAAGTTCCATATAGCCACAACATTAACCCATAACTGCCAATTGCAGGAAGTTAGACATGCAGTCAGGCTGTAGCTGAGAAGGCAAGGACTCTTTGGGAGTCAGAAGATTTGACTAAGTGTATATTATACTCATCATGGGAAACATAGTCACTGCAATAAGCGAAGAGGCAGATAAAAGAACCAAAGAGCAGCTTGAAATGCTTCAGAGAATGGCTCAAGCTCAGTTGGATGCTCAAGAAACTAACATCTTTAGTGGTGACGAGGAAATTCCAACTAAAACTGTCGTCTCCAAGCAGAAGAAGATTTTTATTGACGCATCACCTGATGCAGGAAGTTTAGGTAAAGCGGTGCAGGAATTCTTTGATGGGAACATCAAGCCGGGTTTTCAGGACATGATTATTTTGGGTGCTAACTCAATATTGGGGAGCACGAGTATCGGAGAGATGGAATCTGAAGACATGTTCATTGCTTGGGAGAATGATGTCCTACTTCGCATTGACATCTACTACTGGAAGTGGAACTTCTCCAAAAAGGGCATAATAAGCAGGAATCAAAATGTCTTTGCCGTTTTCTGCATGAAGCGTGTGGTTGACATGAAGAAGGTTGACCCACAGGTACTGATCTGGGCCATCAGCCGTGCAATGCCCCGAGACCCGAGGGCGAAGCCTGAGGGCGAGGGCATTCAAGGCCAGAATTGTCATGCTATAGCTAACTGTCCCACCTGATTGGCTGAAGTAGAGTAGCAACCCTCCTGAGTGTAGATACCATACTGCATGCTGCACCAAGAATAGCTAGTTACAGCTGGCTAGCTACTGAAGCACTATAGCACAGAGCACACAACTACTACAACATGTCATGTCAACAAGCTAGCTGGCTGCAGCTGGTACAGACCTGCTTCTTTTTCGCATGGTGGCCGTGATGTTATGGCAGGTGGCAGTCACTGTTTACTGAGTGTTTTAGTTCTTTAGCCCTATATACGTACACTGTCTGGATATCAAGCCTATATACTCTGAATAGATTTTGAGCAGCATGCACTAAACGACGTATCTTGTGCACTTTCATAAGAGCCAGCGAATACATTGACCTATACAGATACTAAAGGACCTTCTCTCTTCCCTTGTGATGTAGCTACCTATTACATGTACATAGCTACTATGCTGATAGTCGTGCTAGTACTGCAGATTCTAGTGGCTTTCTCCATAAAGAGGCATTCCACTGTAATTATGCTACTCATGATCAGGAGATTGATAGTTAACTAGTTTGTTAGTTAAGTACATAATACACAATGAATTATAGTGTGGACAGGAGAGTCTTAAATTATAATAATTTGCATCAACAAAATTATATATAATATAGCATTATAAGCAAGGGATTACAACTTAGCATTAGTACAACACCAATGACTGAAAGTGTGTGTAAATTAACAGTACTATTAATCTATGTGATGTTCATCCATTTCCCATGTTATTGCACCACCACCAAATCCATCTTTGCCTATTTTTTCTTTGATTTTTTTCAAATTATCAATGACAGATTCAATGTATTGATACACTGTATTGTCATCATCATCAGTATGGTCAGCAGATTTCTTTCTCATTCTATAAATGGCATATACAAGGGCTGACCAGTTGACTGTCTCCAAGTCTATTACCCTCTTAATGCAGTAGACTAGCATAACATTTTCCGCCACATCAATGACTCCCTTGTCCGAGAAGTTCCACTTCCAGTAGTAGAGATCGAAACGGACAATGGCACCATTTTCAAAGAGAATCAGCATGTCTTCGACAGATGATTCACCAATGCTAGTGTTTCCCAGGATTGTGTCCAGAGCCACATTCACAAGCTTCTTCAAACCATCTGATACTTCGCCATCAAAGAAGTCGCTAATACAGTCCTCCACACCAGTTGCTTTTGACGACGCACTGCAGACAACTTTTTGCATTTTTGACACCACGGTACCTTTATAGAGTTCCATGTTTTGCTCGCTGCCTGTTAGAATCTGGTCCTTGACACTTTCAAGCTGTGCATTAGCCATCTTTTCCAGGGCTGCAAGCTTCTCCTTTGCTTTCAACTCGGCTTGTTCTTGCAAATCTGACAGAAGTTGCCCCATGATCTTGCAAGTCTTGTACACGCACTGTAGGCTGTTTCAATAATTCTCAGAAGGGCTGGTGCTGTGTCTGTGAAGAAAATGACAGTCCTTAAATAGCAGTTATTTGGCCAATCTGGATCGAGCGAGCCAGGAAGTCTTGTCAACCACAGGTTACAGCATTTGCAGCAACTTCCAGTCAAAGTTAGTTCCACCTAACAAAAATTATTGCTGTCAGTTAAATTAGTTCCCTCATTGGTAGTTGTGGCTTTGGAACTATGGCTCCATGACTAGCTGGAGTGGTAGTTGTGGTTTTGGAACTTGAGCACTCCATAATTAGGAGTGGTAGTTGTGGCTAGGTCTCTGGCTAGCAGTTATCACATAAAAGACAGCGCACAAACTTCAGAATAATTATTATTTCTTTCTTGAGTGAACGAATAATTACACAGTTCTTTCAGTATTGTGTATCAACCGAAGTCACTATGGGCAGCATAATCGATGCCATGAGTAAAGAGGCCGAGGATAATGCCAAGCAGCAGCTGGCAATGCTTCAGAAAATGGCCCAAGCTCAGCTGGACGCCCACGAAACAAATATCATGTTTGGAAATGCCCAAGACCAGGAAATCCACTCAGGAACTGTTGTGTCCAAGCAGAAGAAAGTTTGTATAGATGCTTCACACAACTCATCGAGTATAGGCAATATAATGAAAGACTTCTTTGACGGGGACATTAAGGATGGTTTTCAGAACATGATTATGATGGGGGTGAACACCATACTGGGGAATACGAACATTGGCGAAAATGAGTCGCAAGATATGTTTGTTACCTGGGAAAACAATGCCCTGCTTCGCATCGACGCCTACTACTGGAAGTGGAACTTCTCCGAAAAGGGCATAATAAGCAAGAGTCAAAATGTCTTTGCCATTTTCTGCATGAAGCGTGTAGTGGACATGAAGAAGGTGGACCCACAGGTGCTGATCTGGGCCATCAGCCGACGGATGAAGCAGAATGAGGGCTACAGCTCTGACCAGAGCCTGCGCTACATCGGGAACCTTGTAGACAGGCTGAAAGCAATCCGTGAAAAGATTGAAGAAGATGACGAAGACTCTGACTCTGACTCACCATGAATTTTTTATGCAGATCTTGTACATACCTGAATAGCTATACTTATATAGAAACAGGCTAATTCCTGTACTAGAGTAAATGATCAAAGATCGGACACCATGTATTATCGACACACTTTATCTCAGGAACGACAGTATGGAGAACCAAGTTTAAACTATCATAATGGAGTACAAACCTTCCTTGTTCTGTTCCCTAAAAATTGTTTTAGTACCTGTTGTTATTTCAAAGCAATAGCTAGAAATGTAGCTTCACTCAAACCCATCTATATCTGGACGAAAAGTTCTATTTGTGGACACCCACAAAAAAGACTTCTGAAATCAAAGCAGTAAGTTACTAAGCAATTTTCCCGAAGTGGTACACTGCTCTGGAACACCCTTGAAGATATAACAGTGTAAATCTCCAACAATGACCTGGGTGTGGCTGATTCAGAGGTCGATATTTAGTCCGGGTACGCGCATGCGTAATTATGACAGGAGCCAGTTGACAAGCTTTTTGTCAAAGCCATTGAATTTTGTATCGAAACAAGTGGGGCTCTAAGTGTATAGCTTTATAAGTCTACATCTCTACTTGAAGATCTCTGTACGTAGAACAGTTATTTGACTAGCCTTCTAGCTAACTATGTAGACTATTGCCACTGCAGTTAAACTGATCTCAAGCAGAATTATCATGAATTCGATAGATCAAGGTTGTCTCCAGCAAGTTCAATAATGCTGCCATACTATCCTTTATAGAGAGGATTTTGAAGGTATCCTCATCTTCCACGAAACTTTGCGTTTATGTATACCGCTTCTTCAGAACATTCAGCATATTCATAGCTGGCCAAAGGAAAGAATGAGCAGTACTCTTGAAGCAGTAGCCAGAGGTATGAACGTGTGCAAGGCAGCTGAGGAGTATAAATCCACTTTGTGGGACTGAGCTCAGCCCCCAATTGGATATCCTAGGTCCTATGAAAGTATAGTCTGAGGAAATAAGACAATATCCTGGGAATCCTTCCACAAGTGGCATCCCACAATTTCTCTTTGTACAAGTGTTCCATTATCAAGGACCTGGCCAAGAAGAGATCAGTCTTGAGTGCAATCCACAAGAATTCAGAGGCCAACTAGGTATTCACACTGTCCAAAGAAGTAGTAGAGGAGTGAAATTTGAAACTGATGATCAGGAGTTTCTGAATGGCTTAAGGGTGCTGGCAACCCTCCGCCCACACATGGTTGCTAGGGGAGTATAACTCCAGAGCTGTTTAGAGCAGCAATAAGCAAAATATCCTAGTTATAGAGTACCATGTCACTACCACACACACCAAAAATTTTAATATTGCCTAATTTTCGTGGGTGCTATGAAGAACTTTGCTAATGCCTGTAATTCTCAGGAACTGTTGGACTTACTTGGATAATTTTTTCTCTCAGACATCTTCTATCTATATTCTACAACATAACATTGAGTTTTTCTGAATTTCAATATTCATTTTTTGGTTATTCTTATTTTTTCATGCCCGACCTTGTGATTTGAAAAGTCTAAGCTAGATATAGAAAAAAACTGTTACGTTGATCACCTTGGTTTATGAAAGCTGCATGCAAAAAATGAGCTGATTCCAACCAGTGGTTCCTGAGATGTACGAGGTAATCAAATTTTTATGGTTCAAGGTATTTTAGATGCCCCACCCCCTCTTAATAACTATTACATAGTGTGTAGATTGATCCTATCTGAAGATAAGACTATCTGACTAGCTGCAGTATAAGTGCAGGACAACCTTTTCAAACTCTAGAAATAGAAGCACGGGCGTTGCTATTGCAAGCACCCTTTCCCGCGCTACTAATTCGGGACACGTACCATACGTACGCCTGAGGCATTTTGGAGTGTAGACCTAGATATATATATATATATATTTATTTAAAATTTCAATGAGTCATGACCTGAGAGTCAGCTCACTCGCTTCGCTCGCTCGCTGCAATTATGACAGGAAGTACTGTAAAAACATCATATTAAAATTGTCATATTTTCTTGGAGGCATATATCTTTTCTTTGTTCTTGCAATCTGCACATTGTGGATAAAATGGATCAGAAGATGGTTCTACATCATCACCAGACGCACAGTAAATGCACACAGGATCATAGTTAGCAGAGTAGAATAACTTCATTGCATGCAGTGCCATTTTCTTCACATAAATTAAATCTTGAAGTTCAGCAGGTAAGTTAGCTTCTTTCAAAATCTCCTTTGGCTTCAAATGTTTGAGTAGCGTAAAGCAGCCTCCACATCCCACATCTTATTTGGATGAACAATACGAGCTTGGAAGGACATCAATACATCTCTGGCATTTCGCTGAAATGGTGATTGAAGTGCTGGTTGACTTGCAGAAATATAGAATTTCACAAATTGTCCAAAATCTGCAGATATCTTCATTCCTATTAATTTTGGATTAAAATTTAGTTGGGTGGGCTACATTTAGAATATCATTTATGTGTACCTAGGACCTACATATTTGAACAAAATAGCTAAGAGGTATTACCTAAACTGTTGATTAGATCAAGTGAATCTTTGGATCTGCCAACTCGAGCTTCTGTTAACTCATGACCAGTATGGACACGAAGAAATTGATTGTAGAACTCGCGCAGAGAAAATCTCTCGTCTTCCAGCTCATGTATAGTCCAGGGAGTGACAGTGCACGAACAGCAAGTGTCATAAACACTAACGCTAAACAACATGATCGATGGTCGTTGTTTTTTCGACAGCTGATCACGTGAGAAATAATTGAAAAATGAAATTTTTAAGCGGTGCAGGAAGGAAGATGCGGGCGGTGGACGGGAAACAGGAAATTTATTTATTATTATTATTATTATTATTATTATTATTATTATTATTATTATTATTATTATTATTATTATTATTATTATTATTATTATATGATTTACAGCAACAGCACAGGATGATGTTTAAGAAAGCATAAAGAGAAGATGAGGCAGTTAGAACAGGCTGAAGGTCAACCAGGACTGGCCTGGCGACCAGAAGAGGATTTAAAAAATAACAACAAACAAACAAACAAGCAAACAAAAACAGAAACAAAAACAAACAAACAAGCAAACAAAATTTGGATTGGCCTAATACAGTATTATAAAAGACAGAGATAGATCAAGCTACCTAGTGAGATCAGTAAGTGCTACTAATAAACTTAGAACTGGGTAGTCTAAATGAGCACCCATAACCTAACCAAACTTGCTGAAATTCATTTTCCCCCGCTGACATCATTACGCATGTGCGCACCCGGACGCATTAAAAATCGACCTCTGAATTAGCCACACCCAGGTCATTGTTGGACGATTTACACTGTTATATCTTCAAGGGTGTTCCAGAGCAGTCTACCACTTCGGGGAAAATGCTTAGTAACTTACTGCTTTGATTTCAGAAGTCTTTTTTGTGGGTGTCCATAAATAGAACGTTTCGTCCAGATATAGATGGGTTTGAGTGAAGCTACATTTCTAGCTATTGCTTTGAAATAACAACAGGTACAAAAATAATTTTTTGGTGACAGAACAAGGAAGGTTTGTACTCCATTGTGGTAGTTTAAACTTGGTTCACCTCTGAGCTTTACTATCTAGCACTTAGCTACAGATGAAACTTTCTCTCCCTAACTAGAACTTTATGAATTGTGGTAGCTATATGGTGAGATCGCCTGGTCAGGTGGTAAGTATTTTGGATAAGAATGTCTCTCAGCAGATACAGATGAATCCCAGTGAAGAAGGGCTAAACCACTATCAAACAAAAGGCTACTATCCTGCAACAGGGACAAGAATTGCATGGCTAGAAGCAGGAGTCTTTAGATGAGCTTGAAAAATCTATGGCAGAGTTGCAGACCTCAATCGATGATTGAACTCAAGCAAGGTAAGAAGTTCAGCTGACATGGCAGCAACATGGCTTTGGAGAACGTGCTGATGGTGAAATATGCCAACTCTCTGTCACAGATGCTGGATATTAGCTACCACACAAAGTGCTATACTTCAAGATACCTGCCATGACCATATGCATATATAGGCATCAAATTGCTCCTTCCTTGATACAGTGCATCAAGTTGGACTGCCACCATCAGCAGAAAGTCGAATTCAAATAGACACATGTACCCCTCCACCTGCAGGTGCGTGCTAAAGAAAGCCACCGCTCCTGCAGCCTCTTGAAAAGTGGAGGGGGGAGGGGGGGGGGGGCAAGAACATTATTATGTGTATATCAAATGTGCTTTAAGAACTAACTCAAAATTAATGGTTATAATGACTTAGCTAGCTGGAGTATTAATTTTAGTTCAAAAAAGTATAGGGGGGGGGGGGGGGCATTCGCCCTCCTACACCACTGTCCCTGGAGCTGCATGTTGTTGATTGGCCTGCCAAATTAAGATATTGCACTGGAATTCATTGTATACGTCTGGTCTTGTCATGCAGGTGAACCTCAGAGCTTGCAGTTTTTCTGATGCTTTAGCATGTGCACAACGTAGAGAAGAGGAAGAAAATACCTCACATACAATTGAAGGATCAGCAGGGCAAGCAGTAGCCGACCTAGGTTTTGTGCAGATCCAATGCCATGCAGACGAAGAGGCAGGCTGATTGCCAAGTGGCAGAAAATTACAAGGAACCCATGAGTCCTTCAGGCAGTCACGGCAGCTAGGGTTAGAAGTATATATATAGAAACCTCAACCCTGGTGATTCAGCTCGGGTGGGAGTAGCTTACCACCAGCAGCAGGAGGTCAAAGGACTGGGGGCACTGCCGCAGTGTAGCAGCAGTGGAGCAATCATGCAGTGAATGCATTCTACTGTGTTACCCAAAAAGGGAGGTAAGTACGTAACTACAGGCATAATTGTACCATACGGGGGGGGGGGGGGGGGGGGGGGGGACAAATTAATGATGCAGCCAGGGGCATGGGTGTGGGAGGGGGGTGTGCCCCTCCAGAGCATAACGAATTTTGTTATCTGAGGTCTTCATAGATGTGCTGTGATACCACTTTCATAGTAGCTTTGAATATTGGCAAGTGTCTCTGACAGATCTCGATCTTGGCCATTGGTAAGATGATACACCTGAGCTTACCTTATTGTCGAAGAAAGAAGTGCACTAGCTATATGTCATAGTCTCTAGATCTCTTGCTAACTTCATGCTGTCACTTAGTGCTGATGAGTAAAATCACATGTAGTGGCAATGTTCCTCAGTTGAATGGTAATTGGGTGTAGCTGTGATTAATTGAGGGGTGTTGCAACCACTGAACCCCCCTCCCCCCCCCCCCCCCCCCCAGCTGGATCCACCCCTGATAGGCCAGTTATAAACCTCAGACCATTGAACTGCTTCATGGGATATACCAGCACTTCAAAATGGAGTTGTCAGACTGGCAGCTACGTATTGCCTCATACAGCATGTATGGTGAGCTGGGTGGATTGAAAGTTAAACTTGGTACCCATTCTGAACTAAAAACAGCGGCCTACACATTGTCAATGATAATTATAATGAACTTATAATTATTACGTATCAAAAAAAATAGTAAAATCAATCATCTTTGATAGAATATTCCATGGTGTGGATGGGACAAGATTCAGAGGCCTTCTCTTCATGAAGTGGGTTCACAGAGATTTTAGAATTTTTGCATTCATTGTTGATCAATTCATACTCGAAGCCAGTATATTTAGCATCTTTGGTTGCTATGCAAGGATGGCCATGAAATTTAATCAAGAGAGGGATTTCTTTGGCTACTGCATCTTCAGACTCTGGTGCACTTTCTTTGTGTGGCACAATTTTTAATGAAGCATTCACAAGATCATTTTCCTGCAACAAATAGAGAACTGTCACTGTAAGCCATTATAGTAATTATTATAATTATGCAGCTGAATGTGATCAATATATTAGCTAATTCAGGAGCATATGCAGGGGGGGGGGGGGGGTTCACATATACCAATGATCATATGCATGAATTATTTTTAATAAGTACAGTATAGCGTGTACACTGAGGAAGGTGCTTGGTTACATGAAAGCAGTTCTTATCATGAAAGAGATGAGGAGTTACATTGGTTCCTCAAAGTGATTGCTCATAAGAATTTAATTGCAAAGTGGTGGGTGTGGTTAAATATTCTTGGGATGCTGAATCCCCCTCTTAAAAATCCTGCCTAGGCCCTTGTAATTACATACCACTGTCTTCATAACTAAAAATGTTGAAGACTTGCTGGGAACTATTGACATGTGTTTTTGATGCAGTGTACCACACACGGGGTATGAAGAAATCTCCAGATCATGCTTGCTGGAGTTGTGGATCACGCAAGCTGCTGAACCTATGTCACATGAAGAAGTAATGGTAAGACCTACGTATCTAGATCTTCTACAGTAATAACTTACTTTCTTGCTTACTCGTAGA
Organism: Crambe crambe; assembly: GCA_963924555.1. NCBI lineage: Eukaryota > Metazoa > Porifera > Demospongiae > Poecilosclerida > Crambeidae > Crambe > Crambe crambe. The sequence goes on from OZ004593.1 coordinate 1,624,974, forward strand.
CATCGTTATCTTTATTATAATATAGCAACACTGGAACTATACTTGGGTACATCCACAGCAATCCAAATAGTACTAGTGAAGATTTATTCCTTGCTTTTTATATCCTGTCAGTAATTATTGCTTTTGTAATTCTGGTAGCTAATGTGGTTGATGCACTGTCAGTGTGTCTTTCTAGTGCAAGTTTGAGGGTTTGTAATTAGTATCATAAAGATGTCTCTTCCATAATTGCATGGAAGCTATTTGATTTGATCATGACAGACATCTGGTGTCACTCTGGTAGTTTGTGGTTACTAGTTCCTGTCAGTACCTACCAATGAGGGTTAATTTTTTACGGCTTCCTTAGCTTTGAGCATGAAGATCTAAAAAAACTTGCATAGGAGGAAGTCAGTCATTACCAGTGATTGGATGGAAGGTGTACCTGTTGGCAGACATGGTCTGGTAGTTTGTGGTTACTAAGTCTATTCGGGTTCACTTGTCCTCGCTCTTATCTGCTATAACTTAATTAATTCTCAAAATTTCAAGCACCATTAGATTACATGAGGGTCCTTATGGTGTTTTGTATGAAGTGCGCTATTTCCTTACCAGTCAAAAGTTAGCTGTATGTGCTCATAAGCAAAGTATAGAGGATGCCAGAGGCCATAAAGAATTTTGTGAGTACTACTTAACTATCATCACACAGTCAGTTTTAGTGCACTGTTCCACCACTCATACTTCAAACATTAACTAAATAACTCATAATTAAGTAAACATTGTCTACCCACAAGGCCACAACTACTTCCGTGACAAGTGAACGCGAATAGACTTTAGTGCCTGCCATGATCAATGTTGAAAAACCTCTGAAACAAGATACTGTATAGCAGTTATTGTTGACAGATGATTAATTTGGCAGATTGGCAGGTTACAATATTGATGGTATAGCGGTAGTGCATCAGAGGTCAATTTCAACCTTGGTGGTTTTTATATTATTGGCGATTCAAAGCCGTAAGTGCTAAATAAAGGGAATAGCAGTCCATGTAACTGGCCACAAAAGCACTATCAAGCAATGTACTAAATAAAACCTCAATACTAAAAGGAATACAGCTAACCCACATTTAGCGCTTTAATTTGACGGATTTTTAATTTGGCGGTTTATATAGGTACTGACATGCAGACACTAGTAACCCCGGATATTCAATGTCTGTGAACAGATAGCACGCTCACTAGTACTGGCCATGCCTGGCTTCCCATGTGGGATGTTGGGTCTACTTTAAACTTTCTTGTGCATGAAATTCCTATGCAAACTTATAATTAGGTTTTTTTTGACCTTCGTGCTCAAGCTGTCTAGGAATCTACAGTATACAGATCACATGCAACCTGACAATTTCTCACGAGCATAATGCAGGGGTGGATCCAGCAGGGGGGCTGTAATGCATCCGCACACGAAAATTTTTGGGGTAGCCACGCCTACTTTTGGGTGGTTATGCCCACTAACACTAGCATTGCACGACTAGCCATTAGCGACAGAAAGTTTCCATAGCTTTATAATAGTATTCATAGTTTTGGTGTTGGTAGTCGTGCCACGATGAGATTGAGACAGTCCAGCAGCTAGGAGACAGTGGAAGTTTAGTAAGTGATTGAAGGTAGTCAGGAAAAAGGGAACTGTGTTGAGCCCTCTCTAGCTCTAGATCCGCCCTATGTAATGCACGTGCTGCGTGCTATCAAATCTGCAATGAAAACGTGCATGCGCGAATACAACACACTTGAGCATGCATGTAGCTTGCGAGCTCGAAAAAGTGGGCAAGGCCTACATAGCTAAGTATGTAGGGGTGCTACTATATGCACCCTGATATGGAGAGGCTTAGAGGAGAACTGGAGGTGAACTACATGCAGAGGCAGATCTAGGAACATGCAAAGGGGTTCAGAACAGTTACTGTATTAGAAGCTATGTGCGAGCAAAATGAGCGAAAAAAAATTTGCGGTTACCATGCCCACTACACCCCTACTAGGGCATGCATATGTAGGGGAGGCATTGCACACGCTCAGTAAAGAGCTAGTACAGGAGTTATGGCTGCAGCAATGAGCCTTGCAAAGTTCAGTTGAGCCTCGAGTGGAGTTTAGTAAGTGTTTTTGTTCGGTAGCTGGTCCAGGGGGGTTCATATGAGCCCCCTTGGATCTGCTGTAACTAAAACAACAATGTATCACAGAATCACACCTGCGCCAGTTGCAATACCACCTATATGTAGGTATTATGCGTGAGCCAGCCACTCTTCATGGTGTAGAAATCAACCATTGTGATATATGTAGGTATAACATATTTAAATCTGGCGGGGTGCATCAAAAAGTCAAAGGTCACAGTGCATGCTCAGTTTGATTGCCAAGTCAGCAAAATTATTAAAACTGGCCCCATTAGATCAGTGAGTACAGCAAGCCCAACTGTGAGAAGCACTAGCCTAGTTTGGGGTGCATGCACGCTATTGATGAAAGTGAGAAAAAATGTTATGTCAGTCACCAGTGGTGTATCCTCCAGTCAGGTCGGTCAGGTTTCAACCTGACCACTTTTCCTGATCATAAACATAAAAGGAGTTTATGTGCTCTGTCAGACTCTAAAGCATTGTAACATTGCACATTTTTCTTTACTTTGATTGCACCAGAATTGATCCCAGAGCACAAAAAATCCTGGGAGGGGGCATGCCACCAGCTCACCAATTGCAATCTGACCACTAAAATTTTCAAGGATACACCACTGTGTCTGCAACAGATACTTCCTCTACTGCAGGCTCTGTCTGTACCACATACCAAACAGGTAGTTATAGTTACTTATTAGGAAGTTAGAGGTTGAATCACTAAAGCCACAACTTCCAACAAGGTGCAACCTCAGGCAGGAACCCTGGCTGAACCAATAACTATAAAAATAATAGCACTGCACGCATGCATGGTAAACTGTCTCGTGAAAGCTGCATTAATTTCATTGAAGTGAAAAAATGTCAACAGCTGGTCAAAGTTAGTCAGGTTGATCTATTGCCAGTGATAAAGACTTATAACTAAGTGCATGATTTGAGGAGAGTGTATCATTTCAGTATATACTGGGGCTGGTCCAGAATTTAGACATACATGATGAGCCAGATGTATACTGCATATAATCATAATAAGGTTAGCTATATGTTATTATGAAATGCTTTCCTGATTCAGGTGCGGTCTGTGTGCTTTGCAACAACACTAGTGAAGACCTTGAAGTAACTGCTATCTCACCTTGGGGGAAAATAACTCAAGCTCCACGCCATATTCCAAAGGGATCTGCAACTGCCCTGGTTGCTGAGCCTGTGGTAAGCCAAGTTAATATCTATTGCTAAAATTCAGATCATAGCTAACTAAGCAGCTACATGCATGCCCTACATTGTAATTGCTCAGCTACTGTCTGTGATGATGGTGTTAATGTAGGTTTAGAGGGCGTGTCTAATTATAATTGCCTGTTGCAGCTTGGTGTGATGCACGTGGAAATGAAATTAAGCCAATTACAAGCAAGTCCTCACAAGTTGACTATTTCCATGACAGATTCTGGAGGGATGCACCGATTCAACTACAAGAAAAACAAGTGTCCATTAACTGTAGATGTTGACAGTGGCACTGCACATGTCCATGATGACAATAAGTTTTATACCTATATAATGTACATTTCACAATAATCTTAATTTTGATGTATTCCCTATCCACATGGCATTAGGTGTTTAGTGAACTTCTCACTACGAGCTGCGCAGCGCATGCAGTCTAAAATTTATTTCAAATTCACCTCATGCACGTTTAGGTCTATAGACACTTCTCTAGATTGGCAGCAGCTTCTTCTCCAGAGGCCGTGGTGGGGATAATAAAGGAATTCAACATCTCATGCAGCTTTGGATGACCATAACTTGTGTGTATTACCCCCTACTAAGTTTATTCTAGCTATAGTGCCAAATTGCAGCTCTTGAGATCTTTCATTTGTTGACAGTTTGACTTGATCCCCCCTCAATTTTAATCTGTTGTGAGGTGCAGGCTCTAAAACTGGGCATGCTAACCTGCTCGGGACCAATTTGAATTGGGGGGGGGGGGGATAAAATTAAGTACACTAAATGAAAGATCTCCTCAAGAGCTGCAGTTTAACACCATAGCTATATAATCAACATCATAGGGAGTATAGTATAAAATTATGGTCATCCAAAGCCAGAAGACGAAAAGGAAAGAAATCTGATGACTTTTAACTTAGAGCTATAGTGTGCACAGCTGAGCAACATTCCAGCTAAATAGCTGAGCTAGCCGTGATAGAATAGCGACTGAGAGCAAGGGAATTTCTCATGCATACCCAGGTCTTCATTCTTCAAGATAGTCATCTATTACATGTAGTGACAGTGACAGATAGCTGTACCTGCTGGACGTGTAGTGCCAGTGTAACTATAGGCCTATATTGTTATAGTCTGCTGAACCTAGTGTACTTGTACAATGATTGCATGGCAGTGCAAGAGATAGAATATGGAATTAGGAAGCTTTGAGAATTCAGCAATCAGGATTGAGTGAAGATCAAGAAACTTCAGTACCCACACACACATACAACCATATGGCGATGCCCCTCTGGAATATCAAATAGCCATGGCTTAAATCATATCCATGCATGATGATGCACTGCACTCTGTTTCCACCCGATCAGTTTGGTGGCCATGATCTTGGCAAGTATGTGTTCTCGTATGCAGTATCTTATGGTTAGACCCATATGGTATGTCAGGAACCACCCTTTTTAGAATTCTGCATCCGCCACTGGTATACAGTCTAACAGTTGGGGAGTACCCTCTCCCACTTCCCCTTACCCCCCACACAGACTACCACCATTCCCCCCTCATGCACCAATTATTGTATGGTGCAAGTTAACAACGCGGTCACCAAGATCCCCCGGGCCTGTTGCCAATGCAAAAGATTCCACTCTGAACTAGACTTTTAATAATAAAACTGAGCTCATTATAGTATTTACCAATGAAATTATGCATTATACTCCCAAGACAATGGCCACTACCCTAGTCCCAAATGCCAGCCATACAAACTTCATAACTAGCTAGCTATACAGTGGAACCTTGAAATGTGGACACCTTTGGACCTAGTATAATTATAGAGATAGTGTTCTGATTAAGGGAGCAGGACCACTTCATTGCTAGGGATTGAAACTCAAAGACTGTTGTGATTTTCGAAGTTTCAAAGTTAGCCAAGCTATTAGGCACTAAATGGCTAGGAAAAATAGATAAATTTTCAAGGTTTTAGCCTATTCAGCTTCAAAAAACTATTTCTCACTATTGCTTTGAGCTAGACAAGTGATTTTTGCTGTGGTCATTGTCAAGGTAATTCTCTACAAAATTACGCAGGCTCTTTTAGTTATAGTTGCTGTTTTATCTGCTTACGAAAATTGACTATCAGTTCCGATTTGAATAAAGCAATTTCCTTGTGTAATTCTTTTAGAATCGGTTAGTCATGACTCCATGCAAAATTTGAGTTCATTTCCATGTTCCAGTTGCCTGGAAAGTCTTTTTTCTGTTCCCATCCTCCACTAAAATTTGTAGAGCAGGCTTAATGGCTGTCTAGATTGGTTTTTGATAACATGATAACATTCCTGTAGTAGATTTTAGTTGTCATGGGCCAGCACTCTTAAAGAGGTGTCCTGATTTTAGGGGTGAAATATTACATGTTTATTCTGCATTGGGATCAAACAAAGTGTCCAATGTACACATAACTTTTATGAAGTGGGGGGGGGGGGGGGGGGGGGGGGGCTAGCTACTAAATGTTGATATACAGCTATTATAGATTGTCCTTGTTAATCGGTATGTGATGACGTAAAAAAAGTGGGGGGACTTAAGCCCCCTTATCTACACCCTTGTCACAAAAGGTGTTCTTGTTTCAGGATGTCCACATTTAGGGGTTCCACTGATGATCATTGCACAATGTAGCGGATATGATCATTCTTCAGATTTATGATCAGCGGAACTGGATCATTGCAGAGCAATGAAGCTGATCACTATAAGCTCAGAATGTTACTGCATGACTGCAAAAATCAAGCTTCTCATTTTAACCAAGTAACTTTTTATTGGCACCTACTAGCTATACTGCATACACATGGCATATACATAACAGAGGATTGTAGCTACATACAGTCCAATTCTATAATACAAGTTTAGAATCCAAGATAAGATACATTATCAAGTTTATTATACTAAAAAATAATGGAGAACAACATTGAGAGAATCCACACAAACGATAGAGTCAAGTGTGCTGTGACACTGCTGAAGAGTCGCTTCAGAATTGTATTTCACTGTATTGACATTAGTACAATTATCTGATTGATGGCACATAAGAATATCATTAGGATTAGATGCAGCCAACAAAAAGGCCATATCATTATTGTTCAGAGTGAGCTGTCGGAACTGATGATGACCATTGACCGTTATTGGTGTAGGATAATATTTTCCTCCGACTTCTTTATGATATATGGACCCATTTAAACTCAATCCAAAGACTTGATTATTTCCACCATCTATTATAGCTGTATTATCACGGAAAGGAGGAAAAAGTGTACTCCAGTAATCCTGGCATGGCTTTCTACAACTGCGGGCCTTACCACCGGTGGCATCAACTACATAGACATAGCCAAAGCCCGAGGCTGAAAAATCACCTACACTTTGGAGAGTAGGTACGCGAGTCCAGCCCCCTGATCCATTCACAAACATTCTGTAGAGTTCTTTTTCAATCCCAAGTACCCAAACTTCTTCATCTCCTGCATCTACTTGCAGCATCTTAGGTGTATTTTTGGGTCCCTGAACTTGATACCAGTTGAAATGACATGGTCTCTTGCACTTGAACAGATCACCATCAGTGGATATGCCCCAAGTATAATTTAAAGATGTAGCGACATAGCTAAACCCTTTTCCTATGCGGGTGAAGTTTCCAATCTCCTCAGGTTCACACCATGCAGTGCTGATCTCAAGGAAGACGAGGATGAGAGCAAAGAAAAACACTTGGAAGATTGCACATGCCATCTTTGATGAACAGTTTCTGCTATAATGTGGCACGTACTGGACTCAAAATTCATTTCTTAAATAGTCTTGGAGTGCTGGCCCATGATAACCAAAATCTACTACAAGAATGTAATCAAAAACCAATCTAGACAGCCAAAATAATGGTTTACTACAGACCACTAATTGTGTGAGTGTCTGGCTTCTGTAGCAGAAAGCCATAGACACAAAATTAAGCTTGTTTTACAAATTTTAGTGGAAGATGGGAACATAAAAATACTTTTCCAGGTAACTGGAACATGGAAATGAACTCAAATTTTTCATGGAGCCATGACTAACCGATTCTAAAAGAATTATACAAGGTATTCAAATTGGAACTGATAGCTAATTCTATTTCGTAAGCAGATAAAGAACAACTAAAGCATATAACTAAAAAAGCCTGTGTAATTTTGTAGAGAATTGTCTTGAGAATGACCACAGCAAAAATCATGTGTCTAGCGAAGCTGAATAGGCTAGGACCTTGATTCTCAAATTTGTTTCATACAGTAGTGCCCAATAGCTTTGAAACTTTGAGTTTCAATCCCTAGCAATGAAGTGGTCCTGCTCCCTTATACTAATTTAGCTGTTTGAATTCCTACAATGAAAGAAACTGTAATATTATTGCATATGGTATGGGGAAATATTCAGTTAGAGGGTGACAGCATAGACAGTATACTTTACATGGACTGAAAACCAATACCGTGTTGCACTACTCCAGTTGTCACCGTAGTATACATGTACATTTCCCCATAAATTTCAGCTGCATATTAACTACTCCTTTGGTCTCTGTAGTTTTCTATGGATCGATGGCAAGGTGACCTGATTGATGCTCTGCACTGTAAACCTGAAGAAATGTTACTTGACTGTTCACTTGGAAGTGCAATTCTATGAATTGCTGTAAGCAGAGGAGAATTTGGATGAGGAAGATTCTCATGATCAGAAGCTGCTCAAAGACGTTATGCAGGTATTGTGGAGAATACAGTAAATGGGGGTGGGTAGGGGGGAGGGAACAAATCATTTACAATCTACAAAAGAGATTCTTTTAAGCTTGTACAGTGTCATTTCCATATGATGTTGACCTTGTTGTAGTTCTCTCATTTATTTGCAATGGGGATGATTTCAGGCTACTTCATTTATTGACGGTTACCCCTGAATGTCTGCAAAGTACTCTTAGTGCTACTGTCTTCCTGTACAACAGTAATTGGGCTTGCACTGTAGCCAAAGGCGGATCTAGGAAGGGCAAATCACGCCTTAAGTATATACCTGCATAGTGCCACCATAGATATTACAGTGCCACATACAAGACATATATACATACACTCCTTTTGGTCCGTTGGTTGAACACAGACAGTGATGAGAGGATAAGAAAGTGCCATATGATAACGTATAAATGTGATAATGTCTAGGCTGCTTGTTTGGATTGATAAAAGGGGGTGGGCCCAGCTAGGCCCCCACCCCCTTCCCCCTCCCCTGGATCAGCCCTCTTAAGTAGGAGATGACTTAAGTGATTCAACTCACAATACGCCCAGCTACTGAATGGCCAAAATGATTCAGGAGTACCTCACTCATATACCGGTACCCTGCTGCTGCCTATATTTTTACTGGATGTCTAGATGCATTATTCACTAGCTTCACAACACCTATGACCAGTGTGGTTAGTTAATTACTGCAGATTCCACAGGAAATGGAAAATTGACCAATAGCTGTAACTTCCTGGTAGTCAGTGTGGTTAGCTAATTACTGCATTTCACTACCTATCTTAACTTCCTGGTAGTCAGTGTGGTTAGCTAATTACTGCATTTCACTACCTATCTTAACTTCCTGGTAATCAGTGTGGTTAGCTAATTATTGCATTTCACTACCTATCTTAACTTCCTGGTGGTTAGCTAATAATTATCTTTAACTTCCTGGCCTATCACTCTGGCTAACAATAGCTAAAACACGATAAAAATACTAGGGGGAAAATACTATCTCTGTCGACCCCTTCTCCTTCCAATATAAATGGGCTTGAGAGTGGCTTGACAGTCCCCAGCCAAACATTTGAGATCTAGTTCATATGTAGAAGGGCTGTGAAGTGCCACTAACCGTCCCTTCAAATTATTTATAATGGCCACAGGTATTGATGACAGATAACAGGACAGGGGTACTATATCAGGCCAGCTGTATCAAGCAAGTATCTGTTGGTGAGTCAAACACTGGTTAACTACTACCTGTGACGGTTTAGGTTGTTTTCTCTCCATTGCAGATTTTTAACAGTCCTTAAAGATGAAATTTTACCGAATATTTTGTGATTCTTTATGTAGCTAGGTCTAGTCCTCAGGGAAAAGTAGCACCAACTCAAACTAAAGAGAGACATGCATATCTACCTTTTGTCAATACAATTCTTTGTACCTTTTATCAATACAATTCTTTTTACCATATTATGTCTTGAAAAACTTCCAGATTTGTTGTGAGCTTCAGCAAAGAGGAGATGTTTTATTTGTGACCCTTGTTTAGCTGCTGCTCAGTTCATAATGGCTTTACCTGGAAAAGTGACCCCTTAGGTTAATAGATGTTAATTGAAACATCCGTGCTAGGCCCAGGTAGGTGGCCTGCCTGCTGCGCTGCATATACGCATGCGCATTCGTGTCCCACAATATGCATGCGCAGTGAAAGTTCCGTTCCGTGAAATAGGGTCCCGGAACCGTTCCGTTCCGTTCCGTAGAATAGTGAGGCCCTATTTCGGGGCAGAAGAAGGAATAAGGCCACGGCATAGCTAGCTAGTAGTTTTCTTGTAGCTATTACTTAGTTGGGTGTTGTTTTCATAGCTAGTAGTTAGTGGTTGTTTCTGCATGTAAGGAAGTAGCCTCGAACCCAGCCTCTTTTTTCCTTTTTTTGGGGGGATAGGGAAAAAGAGAGCCTGGTATCCACTGTTTGCGCATGCGCCAATTTTGAATTATATAATTAATAAACGCGCATGCGATGACAAGTTTTGACGTCCAGCAAGTGCTACGATCTCATGCATGATGGTACTATTCCGAGTACGGTAGTCTCATATTCCGAGAATGCTTAGATTCTCCTGGGCATCAGAAATAACAAGGGCTTCAGGGGCACAGAAGAGAAGGCTATCTGATCTAAGACTGGCAGATGTAGCGAGGTAGTACTGGCCAAAACATCGTTGGTCGATCATCAGCAGTGGCGTATCTAGAGTTTTCGAACCACGCCCACTTTTGATTAACCACACCCTCTTTATTATACCCAGATGATGGCCTATTAGCTACCCTACTTTACCAGCGTACAGGATCAGAAGTGAGAAGACACTGGTGCAGACTGAATAAAGCACAGAAATTTTAGATCGAGATGTGCATTATTTAGGGTAAAAACGTGCCGGGCGCATGCGCCTCGCCGATGTGATTATTGAACTCTGACCCAATGCTGCTCTTTCTGTAAGTGTAATATTAAACTCTTGCTAGATGATCAGCTTTAAATAATTGGATAGATAACTATAGAAGCGAGCCTACTGAAAAAGCTAGCTAGCAGCTGAGGGGGGTGCTCGAGCACCCTGAGCACCTCGCTAGATACGCCACTGATCAGAGCATATCTACATCTATGATCAGAGGCAACCAGTACTGCACTACGCTTCACCAGCATCATTATGAAGGGGAGAGTCTGGTAGAACAGATCTTTCTATGGTAGAAGTATCTTTTCCATCGTAGACTGCCTTGACAGCCAGTTTTTCCCAGAAATCTGGGAATTAGGATATCACTCGGATATTTCCGCTACACGATCGTCATAATTAATGGGCGCGGTTTCACAACTAGTACAATGCTGCATGCTAGCTATAGTTTTACTCGTGCTCCTTTGCTGCTGCTCCTTGGAGAAACTTGGCATTCCCGAAGAAGGAAGCGTATGCACAAACAGTGGATACCAGGCTCTCTTTTTTCCCCCGCCCAAAAAAAGGAAAAGAGAGGCTGGGTTCGAGGCTAGTAAGGAAGGTAATTAGCCAATTACACACATGCACATTAACACGGAGCACTATTTCAAGCACTCAGCCCACTATTAAAAAACGTAGCCCACTATTACAGATTAGCTATAAATAGCTGTAATCGTCTATGTAGTTTACTGTACAAATGGAATACAATAAACTATTATATTATATGTAATAGAGTAAATGATCAAAGATCGGACACCATGTATTATCGATACACTATATCTCAGGAACAACAGTACATAGAACCAAGTTTAAACTACCAAAATGGAGTGCAAACCTTCCTTGTTCTATCACCAAAAAATTGTTTTAGTACCTGTTGTTATTTCAAAGCAATAGCTAGAAATGTAGCTTCACTTAAACCCATCTATATCTGGACGAAAAGTTCTATTTATGGACACCCACAATAAAGACTTCTGAAATCAACACTACAAAAAATATGGTGCATAATGACTTCCATAGATTCATTCAACTTGTTAAATTAAGAGCAAATTGACTACATTGAGTTGTTACTACTAGATAGGGTAAAAATAGCAGAAATAAGTCATTTGAACCCATTTTTTCAAAATGATTTTTAACTTCGTGGTTACTTTAACCAAAAGTGGGTTAAAATAATTCATAATAGTTAATCCTACCCTTTAAAGGTATATACAACATACTTTCCTGAGGAAAAATTGTTTTGACTATACTTTTGAGGTTATTATAACTGATTTATTTAGTGCTATTATAACAAACCAAGGAAATTAAAATCACTATTTCTTCATGGTTGATTTAACTCTGGGTGATAAAATCTTGAGTCATTTTAACATTACTGTGTTGTATTAACCTATACACTATTATCAAAATAAGTCTTCTGAATAGGTCATGATTACTATAATCATTATTATAACTCTCTATAACTAATGGTTAAGACACACCCTAAGACTCCAGTAAAATAACCATCTCTCAGTCATAATGATAACATCAAAGCGTTGTTATAGCTACAAAAAGTGATATTTAAGGGTGTATAGGTGTAGCCATTTGCCAATTTATGGCCATGATAAATGTTATGATCTAAGAGCTTTGATAAAAATAACCTCTGAGAAGTAACAGTAACTGCATATGCATGATAATGGTCATCAAAAAAAAGCACCTCACACCAAGAGAGAACAAAAATAACCGAATCACCTCCAATCACCATCAATTCATCTAAGCGACCAAAGATTGGATCCAATCCATCGAAAATCTCACCGGAGATGGTGAATAGCATAGCATGCTAATAGGTTAGAACTATACTAGAACAGTCACTAGCTAGCTCTTCAAAGCTTACTTCTCTAAAGTCCTGAACAAATCTGAGCACAATTTCAAAAATTCAAGCAGTGCGCATGCGTAGTAGTCCGAGGCCTGACGACCAATTTTTGCAAGATTCCCTAAAACCTCTGTACATCGCTATAGAGACAGAAGCACTGAGCATGCGTAGTACACTCGCGCGGGCTATAAAAATAAGTGGGTTGTGGAGGAAACGGAGACAGGATATACCGCCATAATGCCCTACGTGATGTCCTCTTTTCTGCTGCTCAGTCTGCCGCTCTCGCACCAAGGAAGGAGGTCACTTCCCTCATCCCAGACACTAACAGCCGCCCAGCTGATATCTTCCTCCCAAACTGGTCCAGGGGCCTCCCAGCTGCCCTGGATATGACAGTTATCTCCACTCTTCAAACCTCCACTCTGTCTGGTGCTGCCAAGGATCAAGGCTATGCCTTAAGGGTTGGTGAGGGGAGAAAGATAGCAGCACACCAAGAAGCATGCCAGGCGGTGGGGATGTCATTTGTCCCCCTTGTGGTGGAGTCGCTGGGAGGCTGGAGTGAGGAGGCTGCCCTTACCATTTCAAGAATTGGCCGCCTCCTGGGGCAGAGAACTGGTTCATCACCAGGAGAAACTACTCGTCATCTTTTCCAGAGACTATCTGTGGCCCTCTGGAGGGGTAATGCCATCCTTTGGCTTAACCGCCTTCCAACTCACTCTCCCTGGGTGGATGGTATCATCTAACTGTCTTTTCATCCAATATTTATTACTGTTGCTAGCTAGTCTAGCCTTTGTGATAAAATTAATTGATATGTAAAAAAAAAAAGTTATTAACCGCGCGCGTGCGGGATGTGGTGCAGGTGTGTGAGGCCAAGAAGAAACAAACCAACTACCTCAGGTCACTCATCAGTGACTTGGCCAAAGGTATGGAAAAATGTGTTTGATGATTAACATACGATGGGAAATTGTAGCTGTTTTGAAAACATGCATATAATATTATACTAGGAGATATTAATGAATGCGTAGCTACTTATGAAACCACACTTCTCCTGAATTATTTTATGAATGCCATGAAATTCCTCCATCCCTCCCTTTATGTTTTAGGTGTTATTCCAAAGAGCTGGCGCCATTGGGTTTGACTTCGGCGACAACTTCAGTCCATCTCCAAGAAGGTTGCATCTGGTAGCTAAAGGTGAGAGTTAGCTAATGTCTGAAGTGCATGCCTTCAGTCGTCACCACAGTGAAATGATCCCTGTATACATTGCCTTTTGTAGTATGGGAATGTGCAAACTATTGTGTCAGTAGTTACATGTGGTCTATTGCCATTTTGCTATAATTATAGAGCCTCAATAGAATTAGTTCTCATAAAATTAGCTTATGAAACAAACCACCAACGTTTCGACCAGAATACTCTAGCCTTCATCAGGGTGATACAAAATAGGGTGAATTTTTATCATGTTAGCTGAGAATAATAAGCAGAGTTTGAATTATAGAGCCTTCTAAAACACATACTCATAACATAACAAGTGAGGCTATACATGGGTTTCATAGATCCCCTCTGACTGGAATTTCCCCCCTAAATGTTGTAAATGAATATTGTTTTTGGTCTCTGAAAAGGAAACATCTTCCATTTCTACCTTTTCTCACACAAGTGTGCCCATAGTCCCTCCTCCTCTATCCAAGATTCCTGTATGAAACCCAGCTATAGTGTTGTGACTGTATTGATTAATTTGTCTTGCACAGAATATGAACATCTGGTTGGGTGCACTGAGGCCTATATAACTGCTACTAGACAGTACATATGTGGCTCAAGCTAATAACTGGCATTGATCATTTAGTGCCAAAATTGAGATTATTTGTTTTTATAGATTGCAGGACCATTGATGACTGCAGCTTTGTAGTAACAGGTCTGTATTGTACTATCATGAACAGACCATAATGACCATATGTGCAAATCCATGGCTAGGGGGGCCCAATATTCAAAGCATAACAGTTTGCTCTATACATAGCCATAATATACAAGTAGGTGATAACATTCATGAGTTATGCACATTCAAGTATTTACTTTCTCCCATAGACTTTGTATTGTACATGTAATAGTCACAACTGACCCATGCAGTAGAAACCTATGGGGAAGGAAATGTGCATAATTCAAGCAAGGAATTGGTTGTGTTCCAAAATTGCACATCTTAGAATCAATATTGGGTCCCTAGCCCCCTTTTTAATAATATTCATTAGGATTTTTATTACCAGGTCTGAAGCTTCAGGGAGCAGAGTGCACCAAGAATATTCCGATACTATTCTCACTGAGCTCCCTCTCTCCAGCCTCAAGTGTGTCAGGTAAGGAGTGTGACATTTCACCATTTCACGCTATACTTTCACTCTTTTGCCCATCACTTGTGTAGGGTTGATCCTGTCAATATGCACAAAAATGGCCGAAGGGAAGGTATGTTGACCATTATTGTAATGTTTAACTATACAGTGGGACCTCTGAATAATGGCCGCGCGCGACACTTATAGGAGCCAGTCTTTTATCCTTTGTAGAGAGAGGTTGTCCTCCTTCAGAGGTTATTTTGGTATCATGCACTTCTTAACTTTCTCTTGTCTCTCTCTATAGGTGACCTTGAATGTGGTACCTCGATAGCCATCGTGCTGAGCTGCTCTTCACATTGGACTTCAAAGCAGAAGGGGTGTCTTCATCCTCTGACCACTCCTAGACTGTGGCTATTCTCTGCTCTCCTTTGTAAACTGCTGACTATTGGAACTTTATTAAATTGTTATTAGAATTAATAGTGACAGCAGATACATTACCAGTTGGTAATGTGTGCTTGAGCTTTCCTGGGGCTACAAAAGTTTAATCATTAATTTTGGTGTCATACCACAACAGGATGTTGGGAAATGTTTAAATGTCCTCCAGGGTAACAATGTGGTGTGTATTGCAGAAATTATTTTGTTGCCGAGTATAATAATTATTGTTTTGCACTCTCGTCAGCATCAGAGTATTAATCTAACCTCTGACCCCAGGTTACGGGACGAGGACCCCAGAGTGCATGGTAACCCAAAAAAGAAAAAATATGCAGGGTTCTGCCAAGATGGGAGTGTCCAGATGATCAAAACCAAGCCTAACAGCTGGCAAGCCTAACAGCTGGTGGCCAAAATGGCCAGTGTGGGCAGAACCCTGTATATGTATGCTTGCAAAATAGTTGTCCAACCAACTATCATGTAAGTACTTGATTCTGCCAACATTACGTACGTAGTGACTCAAGCACCTTTGGCAGAATCAATCAATGTTCACAAAATTAATTACCTACCATGCAGATTGCACTTCCACCATCTCAAGTTTCACAACAATACCATCAGAACCACACTTTCTGATCAGTTAGCTACTGCAGGAAGATCCTTTACACCATCATCACTATTATGAAGTGTAGCTATGAAAGTTAGTGAAGTTTTTTTAAGTGCACAAGTAAGATACTTTATACCATCATTGTCAAAATCATTGTAATCAAAGTTTAGTGCATACAGGTTGGTACAGTTTTAAAGAGCATCAGTAAGATACTTTGCAACATCATTACCGATATGATTGGAAGTATCAGTTTACACAACAATCTTTGAAAGCTTTATTCCATTATCATAAACAAGATTAGAATACAAGTGTATGCAGCATACTACAGTGTTTAATACTATCAGCAAGATACTTTGCACCATCTGCACCGATATGATTGGAACTAATATCAAGTGTATGCAGTGCTTAATACCATCAGCAAGATACTTTGCACCTTCTGCACCAATATGATTAGAAAGAATATTAAGTGTATGCAGCATACTAGAGAATTTAATACCATCAGCAAGATACTTTGCACCATATGCACCGATATGATTAGAATGAATATCAAGTGTATGCAGTTTACTGCAGTCTTTGAAAACACTAGCAAGAACCTTTATTCCATTATCACCAATATAATTAGAACCTATATTAAGTGTATGCAGCATACTACAGTGTTTAATACCAAGATCCTTTATTCCATTATCACCGATATGATTAGAACCAATATCAAGTGTATGCAGACTACAGTTTGTGATACCATTAGCAAGATACTTTGCACTGTCTTCACCAATTTGAATGGAATGAATATCAAGTGTATGCAGTTTACTGAAAATATTAGCAAGATCCTTTATTCCATTATCACCAATATCATTGGAACCAATATTGAGTGCGCACAGGTTAGTACAGTGTTTAATACCATCAGCAAGATATTTTGCACAATCTTCACCAATATGGTTAGAATGAATATCAAGTGTATACAGTTTACTGCAGTCTTTGAAAACATTAGCAAGATCCTTTATTCCATTATCACCGATATCATTGGAACCAATATTGAGTGTGTACAGGTTAGTACAGAGTTTAATACCATCAGCAAGATACTTTGCACCATCTTCACCTATATGGTTGGAATGAATATTAAGTGTATTTAGTAATCTACACTGCTTCATCATACCTTTAGGTAGTCTCGCTAGCAGCTGCACTTTTTTTGCAAGGGGGGAAGTACATCTGGTAACAATTGACAGAATGTCGTTGCCACCACAAAAATTCAATACCATTCGTGTGTGCATGGCTCATCTGGCAGTGCAGCTGCTGTTAACTATCAAGCAAGCAAGATTTAATTATAAGAGCTTTGTTTAGGTTTTTGTGTGTCTTCCAACAGGTAGTCAGAATAAACTAGTTGGACTGCAAGATCTTTCTTGTTGGCACCTGAGTTTGGGGGTTACAGCATATGAACAGCAAGAAGCCAAGTATTTTACTGAGGGAACAGAGCTTAGTGCTAAGGATAATTTGAATTCAAGCAGGACTAGGACTGTATCTAGATGCTAAGCATCTGCTTTTTATAGCTAGCTAGTACACAAAATGAATATGATTACCTTAAGGTAACTTTTATTAACGGGTACTCATTTTAGCGAATTTGTAATATTCGCTAATAATAATACCAGCTAAAAATACGTTATGATTTTGACCATGCCCATACGTTATCTCGCTAGATAGAGATTTCTTCATCGCTGGAAGAGCTGAGTTCTTCCAAAATATTTGGAGTGATATATTCAAACTTTCCATCTACTGGCTCCTGGTGTAAGTGGGCTTATTGATGGATCTACTGTACTCTACCTGTTAGCCTCGTTCCCAGGCCTTCCTCTCTCACATACTGCACGGGAGGAAGAGAAGAAGAAAAGAAGAAAAATAAGCGAGAGGAAGGCCTGGTCAATCTTATCACGTGAGTGACGTCAAGGGTAGAGAGAGGACTTTAATTGCACGTGGGCATGTTTACTCTGCAACAGGACCATCAAACAGAAGTCGTGCGGGCCAGACTCTCACACGCAGAAGAGAGAGTCTGGTCAAATACCTATACCGACTTTGTTTTGCTGAGTAAGCAGCAGCGCGCATCGCGCATAAAAAATCGTGTCACAATATGTCATGACTCAGTCGAAATAGTGCGAGCAAAAAGATGGCTTAGCTATTCAATTCTAAAAGTTATATAAATAGAAGCAGTAAGCTCTTTCATCAAAGGATAATCGCTATCGATTGCATGCAGCCAGATAAAGAGGCAGCAATTTCTGCTCGCAAAGTAAAGACTACGCGCGCGCTCATATTTGATGACGTACCCGGCCGGTACCTAGGTATTCTGCGCATTGCTATCCACGATTTTCATGGATTTCTAGAACAAAGTAAGTGTAATCACTAGGGCATGTGATCATGATGATGTCATAACAACAATTGAATCTATAATATATATTAGTATTCATAGCACGTTAAGAATATAGCAACTGGCATTCTGCAGAAATGTCTGCTTATTATTATTATGGCATAGCTAGAACTTCATGAGCCAACAGTTTAAATGGCAGCTATAGTAGCTTGATAATGCAGTAAACAGGAAGTTGCAAAATCACTTCTTGAAAGAGCCCTCACTAAAGCAATAGAGATATGGGGTTTAATGCACAGACATTAAACAGAAGGAAGGCCGAGGCCGGTCAGGTACAGAGTCTAGCCAGCTAACTACGTAGCCAATAGGGCGGAGCCAGCATGAGATAGAGGGAGTGGTATTGGGGAGCAATGCGCATGCTCGGTAGCGAAAGCAGATGGAGAGTGAGTGAAGTTGTAGCTAGCTAACATTGATTTATCCCACCCTATACCCACCCTTCTTGATACCATAGGACAAGCAAGCTGTTGCCAGCCTTCCAAAATCAAAAGGAAGGACATAATCCATGATAAAGTGGGATTTAAAAAAAAGCCTAAATAGCCAAATTCAGTGCACTATTTTATGTCTTATTAGAAGGACAGGCTCTACAAAAGAGTGACTGTCCCTCCAAAATAGGGACGGTTGACAACTATGCACATGCATATTAACTACTAAAATTGTGCGCATGATGAGATACAACAAAATAGTGTAAGTTTACTCCTCTCTCAACCAATCAAGCAAATTTGATAGCAAGATTCTTCCCAGTTATGTTGGTAGCCATATGTACACATCACTCATGAACAGCTTTGCGCAAAGAAATACTTCCTAAGATTGAGGTGAGTTTAATGCTGGAAGAGCAAACACAACAGAATATTTGAAGGTCAGTCTCATACTGCTCAAAAAATATAGCGAGTTCCCTTAATTCAAGGGCTGAAGTGCATGCACATGCAATTTATATACCAGGCCCTTTCGCTCTTCCTCTGCTCCACGAAAAAAGCAGGCCTGGGTACAAGGCTAGGTTGATTTTTGTCGATTTTTGTTGATTGTTGATAAGAGCCAGAGATTGAGAGTGTGGAGCGCTAAATTGTTGAGCAGCTGGATGCTAAGTCTTAGACACAAGAAGCTTTGCTAGCTTTGCTAGCTTTGCTCACAGAGGCTTGCTCTTGACATGTCTTTAAAATTCCTTGGTCTCAGGTGCTGTTTTGCTCACAGAGCTAGAGATGGGGAAAGTTGTTCTGAGATGCAATGTTTTTTGGTCATCCCACAGCTTGAGTCGTTGAAATGGGGAGTGAGTCTAGAGCCTAGCATTGATTTTATGGACCCTACACTTACAGGTTCCTTTGGTGGATCTGGCCACGTGATCATATAAACTTGTGTTCGTACACACCTTGTACAAATTATGCACAGGGCAGTGCAAGCATACACCCTTAAAAAAAAACAACAATCCCTCCATTTAGCACCTCATGAATTCTACCTTCTAACAACATTGTGCCACACCCCTATTCCTAGGCCTATAACTCTATTATATGCACTGCATAAACACTGCACTGGCTTGTTTGGGAAACATTAACAACATCACTGCACTATCAGGTAGCAACCATCCATGCAATAAGGTCAACACGAGCATAGTCAGCCCCACCCACTCACCCAGCTTAGTAGCAGCCCACCCACTCACATTAATAGCAGCCCCACCTACATTATTGTAGCTAGCAACCCCATGTAGATAGCTAGCTAAGCTCTTGGTAATCAGACCTTACCTTTTTGTAGATGTCTTCTCTCCTTTTTAAAGTCTCTTCAAACCACAGTAGCTAGTTGTTCAAATGATAGTTGTCATGTGATCACTCAAGGTCATGTGATCTTGATGATGTCATAATAATAAATATGTATTGTTAATAAATATGTATTGTGTAGCTGTGCTTAACAGCAACCATTCTACAGAAATGTCTGCTTATTTTCTATTGGATCTCACATAGCTAGCTAGAGGTAGGACTTCATGGCAATAGCTAGTTTACATGGTTGGCAACTGACACTAAGTAACTGCCTAGCTACAGCAATCAAAATGGTTGTCAGCTTGCCACCTAGCAGTGAAAAAATAAAGTAGGAAGTTTCTTGAAAGAGCCTCACCATAACCATGAACATGTGTGGTCATTAAGTTATGAAGCAAGGAAACTACACCCTTTAATTTAACAGCATAGCTACGTACATAATCACACATGCAGTGCTAAGATAATCTCATGAAAATAATAGCTATTAACATAAAATGGCTAGTTAATTTGACACTAGAGCAATAGAAATGTGCAGTTGCTCTGTTTTATGCTTACTTGAGCTGTAATAATAGCTGTATTAACAAGCCCACAAGTTATTTGTGAAGCTCTGAATGTCTAGATTCAGATGAAAAGTTATAATTATTACTGTTCTTTCAGAAACCTATTTCTCTAGTTGCTGAGGACCTACAGCAGCAGGACGTGAAGCTAATATGACCATCAATAAGCCTATGGATTGAAGCATGGAGGTAGCTACGTAGCTACTAACCAAGCCATGTCTTTTTCTTTAGCTGCTCAAGATATTTAATAAGTTAACTCACCAGCTTCATGACAGATGAGTACAGGCACTAAGTGTAGGTCTCTAGCTATGTGATTAGAGATATCTAATGTATAATAATAGATTCATGCTGAGTTGATAAGACATATAATGTTATTCGTAAAGAAGGGGTTTGGTACTCTCGTCAGCATCAGAGACTTTAACCTCTGATCCCAGGTTACGGGACGAGGACCCCAGAGTACGTGGTAACCCAAAAATTAAAATTTGATGCAACATCAAAAGCTATAATTGCATCTTGTTCTTCTTACTACTAGACAGTCCTTTTCCTTTTGTCTTCGTTACTTCACTATAGAAGATCATTCACGATAAAACAGTAAAAGCAATGCTTATGTAGCAAACTTAGCTAGCAAGCTACTGCTCCATGGAAGAAAAAACTTTAAAGGATATTGTTCAGAGATTGTGTAAGTATCTTCATCAACTCGTGTAATGTAGTTCCAAGGCAAGAGCCTCTGTATCACTTTACATCCAACTTTGTTTAATTTCAGTGTGTTGAGGTTATGACAGTATTTGATCGAGTCACCAATAGCAGTTGCACCTTCTTCTTCAATTTTGCTATGACTGATATCAAGACTCTGCAATTTACTGCAACACTTCATGAGACCATGTATGCTATCATTTCCAATGCTATTGTAGGAAACATCTAATACCTGCAAACTGCTGCAATGCATAAGAGCTTTAGCTAGCACATTAATGTCACCTGCTGCAAAATGATTGTCATTAATACTGATAGTGTGCAAGTTACTGCAGCATATTATAGCATCAGCGAGGTCCCCCACTCCGCCATCAAGGCCAATATAGTTAGATGAAATATGCAATATATGCAGTGTGCTACAATGCTTAACAGCTTGAGCAAGAGCATGTATGCCACCTTTTCTTAAGCGATTATGAGATATATTGAGTGTGTGCAGATACTTACAGTGCTTTAAAGCATTGAGAAGAGCCACAGCACCATCAGCCCCAACACCATCAGCCACAGCACCATCAGCCACAGCACCATCAATATAATTGTAACTAATATCGAGTGTATGCAGTCTGCTATGCTGGTTTATAGCACTAGCAAGAGCTGCTGAACCATCATTTTTAATTCGATTATGGCTGACATCAAGTGTGTGTAAGTTAATACAGCACTTAATAGCAACAGCAAGGGCTTTTATACCATTATTACCAATACTATTTCGACTGATATCGAGAATATGCAAGTTACTGCAGCACGAGATTGCTTTGACAAGAGCCTGTGAACCATCTTCACCAAGACTATTATCAGCAATGATGAGTTTACTTAAATTGCAGCAGGGTTTAATGCCACCACTAAGAGCTTTAGCACCATCTTTACCAAGGTTATTTTTAGCTATATCAAGAGCATGCAAGTTACTGCCACAAATTTTCAACATAGAAGCAATGGCTTTTATGCCACCTCCATCACCTATGTCATTTCCATGAACATCTATTTCACTTAATGCTTTGGATTTTTTAAGACCTTTAGCAAGAGATTTTATACCTTCTTGACCAATGCAAGCTTGTCTTAGGCTGAGTATTTTTAAGTCAGAACATTTCTTTAGGCACTGAGAAAGAGGCTTTATGCCACTAGCAAAATCACTGGGGCCAATTTCAAGAGTATGCATTTTAGAGCATTTTTTAATGATATCAGCAACAGCATTGAATCCATTTATATCATTCCTGTGGATTTTTAGAGAAAGCAAATTTGAACGACCTTTCAGAACACTAGCAAGTGCTTTGGTACCATCATCTCCGATTAAATTGCCTGACAAATCCAGTGATGTTAAGTTTGTACAATATTTCAAAGCATCAGCAAGTGTTCTGATGCCATTGAAACCAATAGAGTTGCTTGAAAGATCAAGTAATGTTAAACTTGTGGAATTTATTCTCAAGGTATGATAAGCAAATTCTTTCACGCCAGCATCACCCATTGAATTATTGGATAGGTTGAGTGAACTTATCCTTGTACAGACCTTCAAACCATCTGCAAGAGTAACGGCACCTTCATGATCAATCAAATTTTTGGATAAATCCAGGTAAGTCAATTTTGTGCAGTTTCGTAGGCTATTGGCAAAAGCTTTCATACCATTAATGCCAATCGAGTTGTTCGATAAATTAAGTGAAGTTAGATTTGTACATAGTTCCAAAAAACCAGTTATCCTTGTTAAACCCTTATCACAAATTAAATTGCTGGACAAATTAAGTTTGCATAGGCTTTCAAAGTTATGCTTATCAGGATGACTTCTTGGAAGTTCATGGTATTTTGGTATGCACAAAGATATTGCAGCTGCTCCATCACCTCTACCTTCAATATCAAGCGAATCAAAGATAATATTATTTTTGACTTTTAGCAAGGAATTAGCACCACACTGAGTGATTTTGTTATTCCACAAAAACAGTTTGAAATATTTGAAGATTTTTTCTGGTATGCCTCTAGTAATGGCCATTGCTCCATCATTGCCAATAAGATTGCAGCTCAAATCAAGAGTGTGAAGACTGAGGCATGATTTCATACAGTAAGAAAGAGCTGTTGCTCCTTCATCACCTACACGATTAAGGCTGAGTTCAAGAATCTCAATGTTGCTGCATTCAATACCAGCACAGAGAATCTTTGCTCCTTCATCAGTAATGCTGCAACCGATAAGGCTAAGTCTCCTACACACAGAGTTCATTCTGAGATCATTTGAAATCATCTTGACTTCTATTAGTTCAAGATGGTAAAAACTCATGTTTACATCCAGCAATTTACTGATAACAGGGCACAAATAAAACCGAAGGTGGAGCAAAGAAGATAGATGCTGCTTGGTATAATCAGTAAAATACACATTGGTGAAATTATCACACTGTGATTTGAAAGATTCGACCAAAGTTTGTGGAAGGACATCAGAAGAATAAAGCTGATTACTGTCCGAGGCATCAATCTTAAGAATTTGAATATTAGAGTGGTTCAGATCACTAGTTAGAGCTTTTACTGCTTCTTTCCCAAGCTGAGTGTTAGTAATGTCTAAAACTTCCAACGAAGGTAGAGCATGCATCAGTTTATTAACCATTTTCAATTGTTCAGCAACACAATTATGACCATGAAAACACAAAGTAGTCACTGATGACAATTTGTCTCCAGCCTTTTCATCAAGGATGTCTATTCCTTCTTCCCTTAAAGTGCACTCATCAAATACAAGCTTACTTATAGTATTTTGTGTTGCATGGGAAACAACAAAAGCAATGGCAGCAAAGTCTGAAGGAGTAAAGAAATTATCTTTGAAGGAGAGACTACTATCCTCTACTACGATATCACATGTGCTTGGTTGCTGAGACTCAAAGGAACACTGGACTCTGTACAATGTTCCATATTCTATTTTTTCAAGCAAATCATCAAATTTTATGTGGTTTCCAAATTTGACCAACCCACAATAAAACTTCCAAACTACTTGCAAATGTTTAGCATTTCCATGCTCACTGATTGCTTTAGTTTGTTGGTCGTCATCAAGATCAGATATGTGGCACGCTGCAAGAAATTCTTGAAAAGTAAGATGAAGAAACGTGTATAGTTTTTGAAATCCATGCTGCAAAGCTACTTTGTCTACATTGATAAGTCCAAGGTAATCTCTGTTGCTGTGAACAGAAAAATAAGCTTTTACTTCTTTTTCACTCACGACTTGTTTTGATTTTACGGTGGTTTCAAAAGCAAGTTTGCATATTTTTTTATATGCTTTCCTCTCAAAAGAAGGTAAAGATTCAACTGATTCGATATAAAATTCTTCATCATCGTTTGATTTATGTAACGTACGCAGAAAAAAACATATAGTGAATTCATTGTATATACCAGTTTCTGTTTCGGGAAGGTTTCGACCACCCTGAGCAAGAAAGTACACCATGGCAGTGTGTATAGGTAAATAGCACATGTGAGGGTAGTGATCAAGGTATTTGACTAATTCCGAGTGTTTTGATTCATCTGAAAATTTGTATTCTTGTATACACTCAGTTATTTGTTCTTTTAGAAATCCAAGGACTTCTATTTGTCTAGTTGCCGAGGACTTAAAATCAGTAACAGCAGCAGGGCGAGAGGCTATCATGACAACAGCTCTTGGAAGCTCTGATCTTTTGATAAGCCTATGAATGTATGTGTCCTTCTTCTTAGGCAAGTATTCATCTAAGCCATCAAGGATAAAGCAAAGCCCCAAACCATTGTATTTATGTACATACTTAACAATGTCATCTAATGCTGAATCATTGTCAGAGTATTAGGACCGCAGAGTGAGAAAAGTATGCAGGGTTCTGCCCAGGATTCTTGAGTGGTGGCTGAAATCTCCCACATTATAAGATTAGGAGTGTCCAGATGATCAAAACCAAGCCTAAAGTACTACAGCCGAGTAGCGGCCAATAGAGCCAAGTGGTGGCCGAAATAGCCAAATGGTGGCCACTGTCGACAAGTGCGGGCAGATTGCACCTCCATCATCTCAAATTTGACTCTAACCAAATCAAACTAACCAAACTATTTATACGGTATGAAAATAAGATTATAATTATATATAGACCATCTTGCGTTGTCATAGAAGAATAACTTCATTCTTTGTATTGTTCACTGCAGTAACAGCAAGCTATCTCGTAACAATACTATCAGACCATCAGAATTAATATATCATGCTCTCTGATCAATATGCAGGTTTCTGCAATAATTGAGAGCACAGGCAAGATCCTCGCTAATATGAAGTGTAGCTATGCAAGTTACTGCAGTTTTTAAGTGCATAAGTAAGATACTTTACACCCTCATTGTCAAAATCAATTTTGCACCATCATTGTTGGTCAAGTATATGCAGCTTACTGCAGTCTTTGAAGACATTAACAAGATGTTTTATTCCATTATCACCAATACTATTATAACGAATATCAAATGTATGCAGCATACTACAGTGTTTAATACCATCAGCAAGATACTTCGCACCATCTGCACCAATAAGATTGGATTGAATATTAAGTGTATGCAGCATACTACAGTGTTTAATACCATCAGCAAGATACTTCGCACCATCTGCACAAATAAGATTGGAATGAATATTAAGTGTATGCAGCATACTACAGTGTTTAATACCATCAGCAAGATACTCTGCACCATCCATATGAATATAATTGTAATGAATATCAAGCATATGCAGCATACTACAGTGTTTAATACCATCAGCAAGATACTTTGCACCATCTGCACAAATATTATTGGAATGAATATCAAGCGTATGCAGCATACTACAGTGCTTAATACCATCAGCAAGATACTTTGCACCATTTGCACGAATATGATTGGAATGAATATCAAGTTTATGCAGATCACTGCAGTCTTTGAAAACATTAGCAAGATCCTCTATTCCATTATCACCAATACTATTACAACTAATATCAAGCGTATGCAGCATACTACAGTGTTTAATACCATCAGCAAGATACTTTGCACCATCTGCACAAATATTATTGGAATGAATATCAAGCGTATGCAGCATACTACAGTGCTTAATACCATCAGCAAGATACTTTGCACCATTTGCACGAATATGATTGGAATGAATATCAAGTTTATGCAGATCACTGCAGTCTTTGAAAACATTAGCAAGATCCTCTATTCCATTATCACCAATACTATTACAACTAATATCAAGCGTATGCAGCATACTACAGTGTTTAATACCATCAGCAAGATACTTTGCACCATCTGCACAAATATTATTGGAATGAATATCAAGCGTATGCAGCATACTACAGTGCTTAATACCATCAGCAAGATACTTTGCACCGTCTGTACCAATATGATTGGAATGAATATCAAGTTTATGCAGATCACTGCAGTCTTTGAAAACATTAGCAAGATCCTCTATTCCATTATCACCAATACTATTACAACTAATATCAAGCGTATGCAGCATACTACAGTGCTTAATACCATCAGCAAGATACTTTGCACCGTCTGTACCAATATGATTGGAATGAATATCAAGTTTATGCAGATCACTGCAGTCTTTGAAAACATTAGCAAGATCCTCTATTCCATTATCACCAATACTATTACAACTAATATCAAGCGTATGCAGCATACTACAGTGCTTAATACCATCAGCAAGATACTTTGCACCATCTGCACCAATATCATTGAAATGAATATCAAGTGTATGCAGTTTACAGCAGTCTTTGAAAACATTAGCAAGATCCTTTATTCCATTATTACCAATATTATTAGAACCAATATCAAGTGTATGCAGCATACTACAGTGTTTAATACCATCAGCAAGATACTTTGCACCATCTGCACCAATATGATTGGAATGAATATCAAGTCTATGCAGATTACTGCAGTGTTTAATACCATCAGCAAGATACTTTGCACCATTTGCACGAATATGATTGGAATGAATATCAAGTTTATGCAGATCACTGCAGTCTTTGAAAACATTAGCAAGATCCTCTATTCCATTATCACCAATACTATTACAACTAATATCAAGCGTATGCAGCATACTACAGTGTTTAATACCATCAGCAAGATACTTTGCACCATCTGCACAAATATTATTGGAATGAATATCAAGCGTATGCAGCATACTACAGTGCTTAATACCATCAGCAAGATACTTTGCACCGTCTGTACCAATATGATTGGAATGAATATCAAGTTTATGCAGATCACTGCAGTCTTTGAAAACATTAGCAAGATCCTCTATTCCATTATCACCAATACTATTACAACTAATATCAAGCGTATGCAGCATACTACAGTGCTTAATACCATCAGCAAGATACTTTGCACCGTCTGTACCAATATGATTGGAATGAATATCAAGTTTATGCAGATCACTGCAGTCTTTGAAAACATTAGCAAGATCCTCTATTCCATTATCACCAATACTATTACAACTAATATCAAGCGTATGCAGCATACTACAGTGCTTAATACCATCAGCAAGATACTTTGCACCATCTGCACCAATATGATTGAAATGAATATCAAGTGTATGCAGTTTACAGCAGTCTTTGAAAACATTAGCAAGATCCTTTATTCCATTATTACCAATATTATTAGAACCAATATCAAGTGTATGCAGCATACTACAGTGTTTAATACCATCAGCAAGATACTTTGCACCATCTGCACCAATATGATTGGAATGAATATCAAGTCTATGCAGATTACTGCAGTGTTTAATACCATCAGCAAGATACTTTGCACCTTCTGCACCAATATCATTGAAACTAGTATCAAGTGTATGCAGTTTACTGCAGTCTTTGAAAATATCAGCAAGATCCTTTATTCCATTATCACCAATATGATTGGAACTAATATCAAGTGTATGCAGCATACTACAGTGTTTAATACCATCAGCAAGATACTTTGCACCATCTGCACCAATGCAATTGGAATGAATATCAAGTGTATGCAGCATACTACCGTGTTTAATACTAAAAGCAAGATACTTTATACCATCAACAAGATACTTTGCACCATTTTCACCAATATCATTGGAATCAATATAAAGTGCGTACAGGTTAGTAGAGTTTTTAAGAGCATCAGCAAGACTCTTTGCACCATCATCACCAAAATGATTGGAACCAATATCAAGTGTATGCAGCACTCTATGACATCTCTGTGTTAATAAATATAATCCTATACTCTCTGCTTCATCACTTCCAATACCTTTACTCTTAAGGCTGAGCGTATTAATAATGGTATCATGTTTACTCTGCAATATAACATCAGCACCATGTTCTGTGATATCATTAGTCCACAAAAGGAGCTTGAATGACTTTTTATCCCTTACTGTATTAGTTATTGCTAAAGCTCCTTTATCACCAATGTGATTACAGCTTAAGTCTAGTGTATGGAGATCAACACAATTTTGAATGCTATCAGAAAGAGCCATTGCTCCTTCATCACTTATCAAGTTAAGAGAAAGTTCCAGTGTTTCAATAGTGCTACATCTTTTAATACCATTGGCAAGAAGTTTAGCTCCTTCATCACAGATATTGCAGTTTATGAGACTAAATCTGCTGAAAGCTGAACTGCTTCGTATGTCATTTGAGAGGACTTTCACTTCTATCAATTGAAGCTTACAAAAGCTCATATTTACATCAGATGACTCACTAATGCAGTAAAAATAGAAAGGCAGAGAAAGTTTGGAAGATAGATCCTTCTTGGTATTATCAGAAAAATAAACATTAACAAAATTCTTGCAATGGGACATGAAATAATTTATCAGATACTGGGGAAGATCACCAGGTGAATAAAGTGGGTTACTGTCTGAAGCATCAATTTTAAGTACTTTAAGGTTAGAATGGTTCAAGCCATCAGTTAGAGCATTCACTGCATCTCTACCAAGCTGTGTACTAGTAATGTCCAAGATTTCCAATGATGGCAATGCATGCATTAGTTTGTTAACTGATGCTAACTGTTGAGTGACACAGTTATGACCATGAAAACATAGAGTAGTCAGTAATGAAATTTTCTCCTTAGCTTTTTTCACTAGTATACTTATCCCCTCCTCTACTAATGTGCATCCATCAAATACGAGTGTATCGATAGTACCTTGTGTTGCATTGGAAACAACAAAAGCAATGGCATTGAAATCTGAAGGAGTTAAAAAGGTATCTTTGAAAGAGAGACCACCATCCTCTACTATACTATTGCAGGTGCAGGGTTGCTGAGATTCAAGAGAACATTGCACTTTGTATAAAGTACCATACTGTGCTCTATCAAGTAAAGTTTCAAATTTGTTGTTTTTATCAAACCTGACCAATCCGCAATAGAACTTCCAAACTGCTTGCATCTGTTTGGCGCTCCCATATTCATCAATGATTCTAGTTTGCTCTTCCTCTTCCAGGTGAGAGATATGGTATGCTGCAAGAAATTCTTGAAAGGTAAGGTGAAGAAATGTATACAATTCTTGCATACCATATCTCAAAGCTGCTCTATCAATAGTAATCAAGCCAAGACAATCTTTATCTTTATGGATATCAAAAAAATTGTCTACATCATCATGTAACATGACTTGCTTTGAAGATACAGTCATTTCAAAAGCAAGCTTGCAAATTTTCAAATAGGACTCCCTCTCAGAAGGTGGTAAGGATTCAATTGATTTTATATAAATATTCTTTTTATCATTACGTAATGTGCGTATAAAGAAGGATATGGTGAAATCATTATATATACCAGTTTCTGTTTCAGGAAGGGTCTCACTAACCTGACAAAGAAAGCACACCATTGCAGTATGGATAGGCAAATAGCACATATTGTGCACATTAGGGTGGTGATCAAGATATTTGTGAAGCTCTGAACGTTTGCATTCAGATGAAAAGCTATATTCTTTTATATACTCACATATCTGTTCTTTCAGAAACCCAAGGACTTCTATTTGTCTAGTTGCTGAGGATCTAAAATCAGCTACAGCAGCAGGACGTGAAGCTACTATCACCATAGATCTAGGAAGCTCCCGTTTAGTAATAAGCTTATGGATATATGTATTGTTAGTCTCAGGCAGGTACTCATCTAGACCATCAAGTATGAAGCAAAGACCTAAACCACTATGTTTGATTGCATATTTCACAATATCAGTGTCGTTATCATAATAGCAGTTGAGTATACCCTGCAATTTAATTTCAGGATTGCTATGAAATCCTCGGAGATGGACTAGAAATAAGAGCCTGATATTTCCAAACTCTAGTTCACTTCTGGCCCAGTCTTGGCTGACTTTGTGGACTAGGGTTGTCTTCCCACTACCAGGACGACCTTCGATCAGCAGACGTACCCCACTACCAATATTACCAAATGCTTTTTTATACTGGATGCTTTCTTTATCTTTAAAGACATCATCTGCATCTCCTCGGATGGTGCAGCGAGCATATTCTCCAGCATTATTGATGCCCTGCTGTTTGATTAGAGCCAAGTTTATATAAGCATTAATGTTAACTGGAGGCCAAGTATCTTCTGGTACTTCAGGCTGTGCAGTATAAATATCAGTAAGTCTTTCCCTGTATTTATCTAATGGAGTTTCTATGGTCAACAGTATAGGCTCAGATTCTATACGACCATTACCATCATTGATAATACAGATGTAAGATCCATCCACTGTCAGATCATCAATAGAAATTCTGATAATACATTCTCCAGAACCATTACATTTATGATGCTGTTTATTATCGTCTAGTTCTTCCCCATTCTTGTACCACTGGTATTTAAAGGAAGCCTCAGAAGGACCAATAGCTTTCACTCCAAGCAGTACAAATTCACTTTCACTTTCTTGGATTTTGGTATCTTGAGATTGGTCAAGAATTCTCAGGCTTACCAATGATGGTAGAATGCCATGTTTCATGAGATTTTCCTGAAGATTATATGCAAATGCACTTAGTCCTACAGTTTTACTAAAGCAGAAATCAGAAGTAAAATTGCCCACTTCTTCACCAATTCTGCTACTTGGTGAAGATACACCACCCGAACCTTTCAAGTATTCAAAATACAATTTAACTGAAGCCCCATTAACTCCTCCAATTCTGCGCAATAGTTGCAGCCAACAATCAAAGAGACGATCACTCTTTACTATCTCTTTGTATACATGCAACATTAAGTACCTGTACTTCAGTGGATGTGGTACACTATGGTGTACAGAGAGCAAAGTCTTCTTCACAATCGGAGGGATTAGCTTGGCATTGCTTGTATCCTTGATTAAAGTTGGCAAGTCGATACTTTGAAGGCAAACTAGAATCTCTTTTTCAAAATACTTGAGAGCTTCTAGTATCTTTGGGAGTGTATCAGCATGGTCCAAATTCTTTAGCATGTCACCAATTTTCGTCAATTTATTGTCACTTGCTTGTTCTTCCAATAGCTTCAAGTTTTTATCTTTGAGGCGGCCTATTATTCTACCTAGGTAACCTTCATGATTCTCCAGAGCTTGATCTGTTCCAGCGGAGTGTTTCCTGGCCAGCATTTCTATTTTAGCATCTTCTAGATTTCTCAGTAAGGTATAAAGTGCTCTATGTTCAGCTTTTTTCTTAATACTAACTATAGCTGATTTTAAAAAGGTAGGTTCAAGGCAACGTACTAAATCATCTTTGAAGAGCTTCAAAGCCTTTCTTACTTCAACTCTGTTCTTTATGGTGACTTTTACAACAGTGGCAGATTGGAGAGTCTGAATCAAGAAAGGAGTGCACAGTAATTAAGACATTATTAATTTTTGTAATCATAACTAGTTACAGTCAGTACTTGATTTGAAACCTCCCCATCAGCATTATGATGGATGACCCGATTTACAAAAATCCACATCAAAGCGAAAATAGTATGTTGACCTATTATCTATGGGCCTTTGGCTCTTTACCATGCCAATTTCAAGCCTACTGTGGGTCATGTGACTGCTACAGATATCGTATTTGTGATGTCCAGAGTCACATGACCCAGGGTAAACTGCAGTGCTGGCCTAGCTCCTGCCAAATATAACTTAGATTGATATGATGTGGGGTAGTGGTTGGCTCAAAAGAAAAAATTATAGCTGGGATCCTTTGTGCCCGTCATCATAATTATTTAGCTAACTGGCTGCATGGCTCCTGTTCTTTTAGTATTCAGGCTTATGAATGTGTACGAGGGAGAGGACACCCGTTCCTACCCCTATGTAGTCACTTTCAATTGGTAAAGCAATAGAGCCTCTCTCTGTATAGCCACAATGTACATGCGTAGCTTCTCTATCCCCAGCATTTTATGCATGGCTTCTAATAGTACAAGGATGGGTTACACAGAATCTGGCATCTAAAATTAATTTTATATACTCACTTCTTTAATGCATTCACCTCCCACTGAGATAGACACTATCTTTTGTGCTTCATTTTCCATTAATTGTTTTTCAACTTCTTTGGCCACCAGCCATGTGACCTCTGCACATCCTAGGTCGTATAGGATTAGACAGAAATATGGTAGTTGGCAGCTTTGACAAAGGTAATGCTTTAACTCGTCCAATTCCATAAGCGTATACTCTGATATAGACTTAATAACATCTTTTACTTCAAGTCGTATGAACTTCTTGGGGATATTTTCGAACTTTTGCATCTTCTTACAATATGGGATGAAGTCGGCCACTGTAGTCTTCTGCCAAAACTGATGCAAGTCAGAGATGTAAGATTCCATTTGCTTCTTGAGGTTCTCACTCCCATAATCTTTTATGATCACTTCAAGAAGTGTGTAATTAAAGTAATCCCAATAGAGGTTAAAGTACATGAAGATCTCTCGTAAATTTGATGCTTTATTTAAGTTTGATATATTTTCCTTCAGAAATGTTAAATGATTTCGTTTGATAGCAGAGGGAAGGAGGATGATGTCAGTCCGCAAATCCTCCACTGAAACTTCCATTTCTTTTGTCAATTCTTTTTGAATAGCCACAACGAGATCTTTAAAACGTAACTCAAAACCTCTTATCCTATCATCCAAACTACCTGTGATCATGATAATTATAAATACATGATTATGAATGTATAGGGTATAGCCAGACATTAGACACTTTTGAACTCAATTAGCTACCCATAACCAAGTTAGAACTCAAGGGTCTCAACAATTTTGTGTATTAGGGACTAGGGAGAGAGACTGTCAGTGTTCATACTTGTGTCTGAAATCATTGTTTTCACCTTTAACTTCCAAAATTAGAGCTGTAATAAGCCTGTAAAATGTCTGGTTGAAGCATGATTACTAGGGGGGGTAGGTGCACCTTGTTCAGCTAGCTATAAGGATCATCAATTTTGATATTTAACTAGCAAGAAAAAAAAACATGCATTCAAGCTACCAAGAGAGCGTTCATTATGCTATCAGCATTATGGTTTCAATAAATAAATAATTGTCAAGTAGCTAAGTGCATATTTTAGTAGTTATTACAAGTTTTCGGTCCAAGACACATATATACAGTATGGGTAGTTGTGTCATGCCCAGCCCGAAGATCAAAGAAGCCGCTCGAACTTTAAATCGCATAAAGTTCGAGTGTGCTACAACCCACCCACGCACTGTGCTTTAACTCGCCCACGCAGGGCAAGGGCACAGTGCCATGATTGGGTGCTGACCTAGCAGGGCAGCTAGGAGCGAACTGGCATGTGCGCTGTGGAATGTGGTCAATGAATGTCACTATAAACGTGCAACGTGGTCAATGAATAATATTAAAATTCCACGTTTCAAACCCAACAAGCTTTTCTGAGAGTAGCTAGTACAAAAGACAGCTGGTCAACAGCAAGCTGGTGTTTTGCGTGCCGCCTTCTTTGATCTTCGGACTGGACAGACACAAAATACTTATATCCCTCGCACTTGGGATATAACTATTACATATTTTTGAGGGATTTTAATTTCATGGTTTTCACGGTCACTTTGCATTTCACGGAATTTTTAACATTCGAAAAAATAAATAGCCTATTAATTTTATCGTGTGTGCACTACTTTGACCTCGATCTTTCCAGATGGCTCTCTCAGAATTTCGCTTCAGAACAGCAGAACTTTGCCATCTGAAGCTTCCTATAGACGTGAAATTCCCTAACCATTGAAGGGGAACTAAAACTGGCAGCTGCTCACGATCACCACATGTGCAATTTTTTTTTACACTACGCACAAGCTATATATTGCAATGCATACAAAGCGAAATTAAAATCCTCAATTTTTATAATCTAGCTTGGTACTGATATTCACGAAATTTTAATTCCTCGAAAATATCTACCCATACGGTATATCTATCATACTTGAATCCCAACCTATTGCTTAACCCCTTGCTATGCAAGCGCAGCGGAGCAATGAGATCTGCAGCATCAAATACAGTTAAAATTAAATGCATGTACTTATACTTAGTCTACAAATTGTTGCTATAGCAATGTTTTAAAAATCACACGCACATAGCTACATACTGATTATGATTCTCATCCTATAGCTATCGATCAGTATACCTGATTCACTGTTCTTTGCTGCCTCTTCATCATCTTCATGTTCTGCTATTTTTCTCAATGTTTGTTGATGCTCTTCTCCTCTGGTTAGCTTCTCATCTGCATGCAGTTGAAGAATTTCAATAGCTTGCATGACTGATACTAGTGTCATAGCTATACCTGATGGATGAGAAGTCTTGAGGTATTCCTCTTCAATGATCTTAGCTATTGCAGGATGGTTTACTGGCTTTGCTTTCAGTGCTGAGCAGAGATTTCTCCATGTTGCCTCCAAGCCCCGACCTGCCAGCCAGTCCATCAGCATCTTACTGAAACACTCTTCTGGATCGTTACTGAACTTTGTCCTTATTGCTTCAAGAGAGGGAGGATGCAGTCCTAACTCCACCCCCAAATCAAACCATTTCACTTGGGCATCCCAAATACAACTCCTCACTTCTTTCAGGTTGTCTATTACCAACACAGCTGAAGGGTATGATAAATAGTAATGATTATTGGTCATTGGCTAGCTGAATTCAGAAGGTATGTTAACTGACTAGGGCTAAGAGCCAATATCCAGTACCTATTGGGTTTTTGTTATTATTTTTGTTGTTTTGTTTTTTGTTATCAAATATTGGCATCTATAAAAATTTTAATAATGGGATTTGAGCAATATAGCTATAGACCTACTTTCTTGGCCAGGATTCATCTTGATGTCACCACTAACAGAGTTTCAAGAGGGAGGGAAGAACTCTGTATTCTGTACAAAGGACAGGTTGAGTGAGGGTGGCAGCTCGCGAGTGGAAGGTATTTGAAGAAAGGGCACTGATCAAGAGAAAGTGTCTGGATGGGAAAGGATTTTAATCACACTTTACATAGCTAGATACAATGAAGGGGGGAAAATTATGCTAAATAAAAAGACCATGTAGGGTTAGTCTAGCAGTTTCTGTGAACAAACATCAAAATTATGCTGCCTTCAATAATAATCCCTACATCACTGCCTCCCACCAAGCTGTCTTAATTGTTCATGTCAGTGTAAAAGTGTTCTGCTTGGTTTAGGCAGTGATGTAGGAAGGCAGCATAATTTTGATGTTTGTTCACAGAAAGTTCAAACAGCTAGACTAAAAATTTCACTTGTTTGTTTACTTTATATATGACCTGTATCAACTCGATGTTTTTTTATTAATGATCTTTAGATTACTGACATGCTGGCTGGCTTGCATGCGCACGCACGTGATCGTGACAGACGTGCATGTGAATGATGTTATTTTAATTTAAAAATAACTGACATCTATGCTGACATCAAGGGCACATAGCGGTATGTACGCACGCGGTGAGAGGGCATGCGTCCAGTGTAGATGGCGAAATGTAAATTGTTACTATAATATTATTTAGCTACAGTTTATTGCAGTAAACAGACATATGCGGATAGAGCCTACCAGTGCTTAGCTATTCTTAATAACATTTTACACTATGCTGAGAGTATTGGCAGTTGCATGCCCTCACGCTACTTCATGGCTCAATGTGCCCTTGCTGACATAGTATGATGAAAAGTCATTCGATATAAGTGATCATTTTGGAGGAAGACTGTGTGGATAATGATGGTGGTTATAACTGCACAAGTTGATATGAATTTGATTGTCGTATGTGAAAGTATCATGAAGTTACAGCCTGCTAAGAAGTAGCCCCGAACCCAGCCTCTTTTTTTCCTTTTTTTAAAGGAAAAAGGAGGGGTTTGAGCAGAGAAGCCACGCCCATTCCGGACTAACCCTACATGATAGTTAAAGATTGGTTAATCAGAGACCATGGTAGCACTCTCTATGTATGTAGGGATGACCTATCCATTTTACTCCGAGGTCTATGTCCCATCGGTTTCGAAATCCTGCTAAAAAAATGAAACCATAAACGCGCTGGAGTTGCAGAAGTGACTGGGGCTGGCTGTGCCACTAGCGGGCTGATTGAGCAGCTCAGCTGTATCTATACTACGTACACTTGCCTCTCTCCTGACTACAGCCTCATCCCAGGCTTGAGGACAAGACTACACTCTTATGAAATTAATGGTATGACTGGTATGTGTAGTTATTCTTAGATGTACAGCACTAACCACCTCCTGCAAAAAGAAATCACAAAAATAATGGGCCTGGCATAATAAGTAGAGATGGATACATGTATAGATACAGCACTAATGAATTGCAAAAAAAAATAATTTTTTTAAATGGAGTTTAATCATAGATTAAACGGGGTTAACATAGGAGCTCTGAGGCGCGCACAGGTAAGAGGAGTAGATATCTGGCTCACGTGCAAGCTCTAGCAGGCAGTTCAGTCCGCGTGGCAGAGCCAGCCAGCCAGAAGCCTTCAAGCTCTTGGAACTCGAACCAGTCCGAGGGGGAGACACCAGCTACCATGACAGAGCCCGGCACGGAACGCACGACCGAGTCTACAGAAGGCATCCAGCTGAATCAAACTACGCTGAATGCCATCATCAACGGGGTAGCCGCACAGCTGAAGAGAGCAGGAGAGTCAAGCGACAGCGCAGGTCCACCAGGAGAGGGAGGTTAATTATTCAGTAGCCTAGCTATAGGATATGTCTTGCAATCCCTGCCAGCCCTCCTCCAACCTTGGCGGTTGTGAAATTCTGAAGGGAAGGGATCCGTTGAGTAGCGGTGGTCATAGCTGTAAGCCTGTCCTCCTCCAACCTCAGGGGTTGTGGAACTCAGAAGGAAGGGGAGCCGGATAGCTAGTTAAAAATTACATACCAAAAAAAAAAAAAAAAAGCCAAGCAGGTACAATGTAGCTAGGTCCCATTCATTGAGCTAAAGCGAGCAGCAGAGCAGGGCTGAGGGAGCTAACTGGCAAGCAAACCAGCAAGCATAAGCAAGGGCAGGGAAACCCTCAGCAGAGCAAGGAGCAAGCAGGGCGATAGCATGGCAGCACAAAAAAAAAAAGAAGCACATTGTCACCTTAGAGGCGGCAATTGGCAAGCAGGGAAAGTGTCACAGGGGCTGAGTCCATTACTACTCTGTTTTCCATACATGGCAGATGGCATTCCCTCTACTGAGGAGCTGGAGAGAAGCGAGGTGCGAGTATTTGGTAGCAGTGCAGGGAAGACACCTACCCTCCCCCCGGGTACGTCCAAGGAGACGGGGACGATTGGCAAGAAGGGGGGGGGGGACAGCAGCGGAGAGCAATCCCTGAGCGTGGGGGCTGGCCTGCTGGCCCTCCCGAAGAAGACGGTTGAGCAGATCCGGGCCAATGAATACATAGATTTCGCAGAGCTTCCCCCGGCTAAAGGGAAGGGCAGGCCAGTTCCCCACTCGCTGGAGGGCCAGGTCATAGTAGTGCAGGCTGCAGACCTCATCCAATCACGCAAGATCATTCCAGATTTTGCGACCTGGTCCCAGTGCTTTGCCCTATATGTTGCGACACTGGCAACTCATCAGCCCGAGCGGCTAACAGACCTGATGGCCTACCAGTCCCTTATCGCCAAGGCGAGCATAAAATTCAAGTGGCCAAGCTGGGTCGTATACGACCAGAACTTCCGCCAGGAGGCCGCTGGAAGCCCTGACCAGCTGTGGGGAAAAGCAGATCCAAGCCTGTATGCCCAGTGTTTTACAGGCCAGGCAGTTAGTGCTGAAAACTGGTGTAGCAAGTGCCAGTGCTTAGACCACACTTCGGCCGACTGTCCCTTCCGCTCGAGGAAGAGGGCGTGGAGCTCAGCTATTGGCCCACAAGGGGGAAAGGGAGAACAGCAGATCTGCCAAAAATTCAACTGGTACAATGGGGACTGCAGATTTGGGAAGGAGTGTCGGTTCCTGCATGTATGCAGTGCCTGCAAGGATCCCCACCCAGTGTCTAAATGCAAGGCAGGGGCTAATAGGAAAGAGTAGGAGGAACATAATGATATATAAGCTGATGGAACTTACAAATTAATAGCAAAGTTGTTCATTGTCCACATTATTAACAATAATCTCAGCTGAGGTGGAGCATGGGGCGGGGCAAGGATTGTAGAGTGCTTACTAGTCAGCAGGCTATCAACAATCACAGTGTGCTATCATAACTGCAGAATGTGAGGGGGGTGTGAAAGAGTACAGCCAACAGCTACTGGCACTGGAGAGTTGCTCACTAGGAAGACCAGCATCACTCCCAGGACACCTATCAGTGGTCACTTCACCGCTCAAGCTAGCCAGGTGGAAGGAGGAGCTAGAGAGCTATCCAGACAAACAGGTTGCTGAGCTCTTGCTGCGCGGGATCGAACATGGGTTCAGAGTCGGTTTCGACACCACAAGAGTAGCACTGAAACCAAAACTGGGGAACTTAATCTCAGCAGCAGAGCACCCCGGGGTTGTGTCGGATTACCTCAAAAGTGAGATTAGGGCAGGCAGGGTACGCTGTGTAGGCTCTTCAGGGGAGGCGCGGCAGCTAGGGGTTCATTGCAGCCCCTTTGGAGTGATCCCCAAAATGAACAGACCCAACAAGTGGAGACTGATTGTAAATCTGTTGGCCCCCGAAGGCCACAGTGTCAACGACGGCATTGACAAGGCCCTGGCCAGCCTCTCCTATGTGTCAATAGATCAAGTAGCAGCAGGCATAATCAGGCTCGGCAGGGGCACAGTCATGGCCAAGATGGACATTAAACAAGCATACTGCAACATCCCAGTACACCCTGATGACAGACTTTTGCTGGGGATGCTGTGGGAGGACAAGGTCTACATCGACTGCGCCTTACCATTTGGCCTGAGATCTGCTCCCCTGATATTCACGGCTGTAGCAGATGCTATGCAGTGGATCATGGAAAGGAGGGGCATCGCCCATCTGTTTCATTACATTGATGATTTCATCACCTTGGGTATCCCGGGATCAGCTGTGTGCAGCTGGAATTCTACTTTAATGCATGAGATTTGCAAGGAGATGGGCCTCCCTGCCGAGCCTGAGAAAGATGAGGGTCCAGCAACCTCTATCGCCTTCTTGGGCATGGAGCTGGATTCAATGGCGATGGAAATTCGTCTTCCCAGGGAGAAGTTAGAACGGATGAGAGCAGATCTATACACCTGGAGAGGCCGTAAGGCATGCAAAAAAAGGGAGCTGCTCTCCCTTATTGGGTCCCTCTCCCACGCCTGTAAGGCAGTGAGGGCAGGAAGATCGTTCCTGAGAAGGTTGATAGACCTGTCCACTGAAGTGAAGCACATGGATCACTATGTGCGATTGAACAGGGATGCTCAATCAGATATCGAGTGGTGGGCCCAATTCAGCTCATCATGGAATGGGGTGGCCATAATGCAGGATCCAGCCACTCAACAGATCGAGGGATCCATCACCTCTGATGCCTCAGGGGGGTGGGGCTGCGGGGCATTTTTGGGAGAAGAATGGTTCATGTTGCGCTGGTCTGACCATTATAAGGACTGCCACATTACAGCCAAGGAACTGGTGCCAATAGTTATAGCCGCAGCAATCTGGGGCAGAAGTTGGGAAGGGAAAACCATCCAGGCGTGGTGTGACAATGCTGCTGTTGTTCACATTGTTAACCATGGCTCCTCCAGGAATCAGGAAGCCATGCATCTGGCTAGGTGCCTAGCCTTTATTAAAGCCAAACTGGGGGTGAATATTGTAGCCTCTCACATCAAAGGGGTGAACAATGTAAGGGCCGATGCACTGTCAAGGAATAACCTGGCATTGTTCCGCTCATTACACCCTCAGGCTCTACAAACCCCATCAAGCATTCCAGAGGCCTTACTGGACCTACTGATCGTGTCCAAGCCCGACTGGACATCCAGGCGCTGGACAGAGCTGTGGAGCACTATTTTTCAAACGGCTTAGCCACTTCTACTCGAAGGTCGTACAACTCCGCTAAGAACCGCTATGCAACCTTTTGCAGACAGTTGGGTTTGGAACCCCTCCCAGCATCTGAAAACCAACTATGTCAATACATATCACACCTTGCAAATGAAAAATTATGTCACTCCTCCATAAAATGCTATTTATCAGCCGTAAGGCACCTTCACATAGCAGAGGGCTATGGGGACCCTGGGATCAGCAGCATGGCCCGCCTAGAACAAGTCCTGAAGGGCATTAAGAGCCTGCAAGCAAAGGCCCCCAAGAAACCCCCTAGGCTTCCTATCACGCCGGAGCTGCTATCTAAGATGAGGCAAGCATGGTCTAGGGTGGGCACCAAATGGAATTTCACCATGCTCTGGGTGGCAGCAACTCTCTGTTTCTTTGGTTTTCTCCGATCGGGGGAGATAACTGTTCCATCTCAAGCAACTTTCGATGAAGGAGCTCATCTGACATTTGCTGACCTTTCTGTGGATGACGCTGGCAACCCCAAAGTACTCCGAGTGCATATCAAGGCCTCCAAGACAGACCCCTTTAGAGTGGGGATAGACATTTTTGTTGGAAGGACCTACAATCACCTCTGCCCCGTGGCAGCAGTGCTATCCTATATGACATTGAGGGGCCCTGGCAAAGGCCCCTTCTTCCGCTTCCAGGACGGCGCACCACTGACCAGAGCCAGGTTTGTCATCTGCCTGAAGGAAGCCATATCAGAGGCGGGGGTGGACTGCTCCCCATATTCGGGGCACAGCTTCCGCAGTGGTGCCGCTACAACAGCAGCAAAGCAGGGCATGAGTGACACTATGATCAAAACACTCGGTCGGTGGAAGAGTAGTGCCTACCAACTCTATATAAAGACTCCCAGGGAGCAGTTGTCAGAGGTAGCTAGGGTACTGGCAGCCAATTCAACTATGATTGTAGCTAGATAGGTCGCTACGATCTGTATCGTGATTCTCTTGGGAGGGTCTAGGAAGATGGGAGATTGTACGGGCAACAGCTGGGGGGCAGGGGAGAGTCCCAGAGATGGGAGAGCCTAGGTTTTGGGTGGTGTTTGGGTAGTGTTTTCCCCAACGAGGGAAAACGGGTGTCAATTAGTGCTAATTGGTGCTAATTTGGCCCATTATAGGCCATTAGCAGCAAAACCTAATTCTTCAAGTGGGACTACCTCCACACCCCCAGCATACAGTATAGGAGATCGTGGTTCTGGTATTACAGCTTGTTT
This sequence comes from Crambe crambe, assembly GCA_963924555.1. Lineage (NCBI taxonomy): Eukaryota > Metazoa > Porifera > Demospongiae > Poecilosclerida > Crambeidae > Crambe > Crambe crambe. Next base: position 1,666,539 of record OZ004593.1, read on the forward strand.
AGAGAGCGAAATAGGTTAAATGAAAGAAACAAAACATTTATTCAAATAAATGAAGGTGATGTAGGGAGAACTATAGTTAACTTGTCAAAAAATTGAAATAAGAGCTGAATGGATGAGATTATGCAAGGATGAAGTCGAATGTGGGTATGTCACACTGTTGACCAGTTAACTAGTCATCCCTTCATCGCCTTCATTTAGCTATATGAATAAATGTTTTTTTTCCTTTCGTGTATTTTGTAAGAGCCCCACCCCCTCTGAACAATGCCTGTACGAGCCTAGTCTGGCATAGCGGGTCGCCACTACACCAGACTAGTACGAGCCCCACCCCACCAATGATTAGACTCATCTCCGATCAAGTTGCTCATATCAGATTGTAAACCAATGCTTCTCTGCTTCACCTAGTAATTAATCAATCGTATCAGTAACTTACAGAGTGCTAGCCTTTCTTTCAATGCTATCTATAGCTAATATTTCTTTGAGAGCTTCAAACTTTATTACTTCATCTTTAACAGAAAATGCTTCTTCAGCAGACATTTCTTGATACAGCTCTGTTCTTTATGGTGACTTTGTCAACAGTAGCAGGTGAGAGATCAGACATTATTTGTAAACATAGCTAGTATTGTCTGCACTTGATCATGAAAATCTCCCATTGGCATCATGATGACTATGATTGGTCTTTTGCAACTGTACTATATCACCATCAAGTTCATTCACGATTCAGTTAATATTCATAGGTGCTGATGTTATGTGATATTATGTCACGTTCTTATACAGGTTAACCCTATAGCGAAATATAGAGACCCTCCAGGTTCTATACCTAGAAATTTAAGATGCCACATGTCCGTGTGATGAGTGTGTGTGTGTGTCACTGATAGCGAGTGGTTGCACTCTTATAAGTAAGAGACCATGAGATTGAGCCTCACCAATGATATAATTATGATGCTTATCCATCCTTTTCACCAGCATTAATTTGCTAGTAAAAATCCATCCCACAGGTGTGCATGACCCTCATAGGCAGCAGTGTCAAGGTAAGTTATAATTCTTCCAGAGCTTCTCCTACATCAAATTGTTCACTCTTTGACTCTGAATAGACAGGTGGCTATTATGACTTTTCAACACCTCAAGTAGCTATCATTAGAGCAATGTTTTGGTCTCAAAGATATATAATTATTTTGCAACCTCTTCCATGCACCATTGCTAGGGTTTGCACCCCACCCATGCACTGTTGCTAAACTTCTGAGCTGTTTGGAGTAGCTAGTGAAACAAGTACCTAGCTATGGAGCACTACACACAGCAAAAACAAAGGAAAAAGTAATCTCAGCAACTGTTTGACTTTCACGGCTGATTATTAGCCTTGTATCCAGGCCCACTTTTTTTGTGGGGTGGATGAAAAGTGAAAAGGACCTGCATGTGCATACTACGCAAAATTGTGTGCATGCATGCGGGGTGGGGGTGGTGAATGATTATTAAAAACGAATGGCTGTGCATTCTAGGTGGATATATAGCTAGATCCAGCTCTGGCTGACCTACTGGCTCCATCAGTGAAAACTGATGGAGAAGCCAAGCTTCCCAGTTGTGTTGGTAGCCATATGCACTTCTTCAAAAACAGCTTGCACAGAAATGCTTCTTAAGAGTGAGGTGAGTTAAATCTAGAGTAAACACAACAGAATCTTCAAATGGTCTCTTGCTGCTCAAAATAAGTAATGTTTATTACACTTTGTGTAACAGACGTGCATGACAAGTTCGCCTTAATTCAAGGGCTAGAGCACATGCACATGCAATTTATATAAGGGAAAAAGCATTTCGTGAAATGAAAAAAAGATGTAGGGATGACCACTGCTCAAAAAAGTAAGGAAACAAGAAGGATGGAAATGGGATCAATCTTTGTTCTGTATATCCAGCCAACAATCCCTACATATACGTACATTACTACACTATAATCTGAAGTTACCCGACGTATATGTAGGGATTGTTGGCTGGATATACAGAACAAAGATTGATCCCATTTCCATCCTTCTTGTTTCCTTACTTTTTTGAGCAGTGGTCATCCCTACATCTTTTTTTCATTTCACGAAATGCTTTTTCCCTTACTTGTTCCTGGTCTTTTTTCCTCTCTTTTATGGTTTTAGCTATGATTAGAGTTCATTCTTCTATGTGTATGCAGGAACAGATGAAAGAAGTTCTCCAATAGTTCTCCAATAGCATACCAGCCCAATCATTATCGAGTCAAGGTGTTGTGTTGTTGAGCCATACTTGGAGGTCGAAGATGCTGAAATAGAGTCTACCGTGGTGAATCTAAATCCCTGAATCGATACAGTAGTCTATCATCATCATTATCCAGAGCTAGAGCTAGCTAGCTAGCTAGAGACAGCTGAGTAATATTATGATTTCGAATAATTGGATATTCAAATACATGCGCATGCATATTATAGAAAAGATGGCTTCCTAATTGAATTAGTCGAGTGCTGTGCTCCATAGTGTCTCCTTTTTCATCGACTCTTTCGAGGATCAACGAGTAGAAAAGATCGTAGTTGGTAGAATTTGGAGTGGATTTGTCCAGAAATCATGGCTGTAGCTTGAGTGGTTCGAGAGATATGGTTGTCTAAGAAGAAGAAGAATAATAATAGAGAAGAAGAAGAATATAGCGATTTACCTGCTTGCCATATTTCTGAAACGGTAAGCTCCCTGGTCCTGAAACTTGGTCTGCACATTGTAGTAGGCTCTAGTAGGCTGGATAATCATTCACAGTAGCTTTTGTTAGGTCTAAGTGGGAGAACTAGAATTTCACTTTAGTATTAGTCTATAGGCGGCGCGCGCAGCCGTCCGAGTCATCCCTACATAGAGAGTGCTACCGCACTCTCTGATACCATATTTCCTCTGCTCCACATAAAAGCAGGCCTCCATGGGTACGAGACTGGGCTGATTTGTTCACTTTTCCCTAAAACATAACGTTGTACTGTAACTTTACTTTTCTATTTACAGGTACCACATGCAGAGAATGGGCCCAGTCTGGCATCTAGTTCGATATCTTATTATTCCCTGCTCTAATTCTTCAATCTCTTTTTTTTTTAAATCAATGACCAAGGGGGATTGCTGTGAAGCATCCTTTTCCTACTAAGCAATGAGGAAGTAGGAGACTTCAGTATGTCCAATAATGAATGGATCTGGTTCTGATCCTTCAAATCTGGTACTATAACTAGAGCTAGTCAATCAAATTAGCTAGTACCATGTATTTGATCAGGTGACCTCATGTGACCATGAATTCATATGCTCCAGAGTAGCGCTAAAATAATGAGAGTCAGAGATGGAAAGTGTAGGGAGTGATCCAGAAATGGAGGCTAGCACTAAATTGTCGAGTAGCTGGATGCTAAGTCTTAGACACAAGAAGCTTTGCTCACAGAGGCTTGCTCTCAACACCATTGGCCTTCAGTGGTTTTAAAATTCCTTGGTCTCAGGTGCTGTTGTGCTCACAGAGATGAGGGAAGTTGTTCTGAGATGCAGCATCTTCTGGTCATCCCACAGCTTGAGTTGTTCAAATGGGGAGTGAGTCTAGAGCCTAGCCTTGATTTTATGGTAGCCTACACTTACAGCATCCTTTCAATAATGGTGGATCTGGTCACGTGATCAAATGAACTCATGTGTTCATACACAAATTATGCGCAGGGCATTGCTATTACAAGTATACACCCTTGAAAAACAATTCCCCAATGAGGTTATCATTAGCACCTAATATCAGGGGTGGATACAGGGAGGGGGGCACCCCTCTCATTTCAATTATGGTCATAAAAATAGCTAGCAGAATAATACTGAGGCATATACTGACTTATCCTGTTTTTGCCTCTCAAATTGCACCAGATGCAATCTAAGAAGATCAAAAACTCAAAATTTTCCCGGACCCCCCTAGATAGTACGCGTTGCATGCTACCTTGAAGTTTCTACTCAAAATTAAAATTTTTAATGGAATCCTGCCAGAGGTCTTACAATGCACATGGGCATCATGCCCCTCCTTTTCAAATTCCTGGATCCACCCATGCCTATGAATTCTATTAAAATTCCTTCTAAAAGTTTGAACAACATTGTGCCACACCCCTATTCCTAGGCCTATAACTCTATTATACTATGCACTGCATAAACACTGCTGGCTTGTTTGTGAAACATTGACATCACTACACTAAAAGGTAACAACCTTGTACATCCATGCAATAAGGTCAACACAGCATTGTCAGCCCCACCCACATTGTACTAGCTTAGTAGCAGCCCCACCCACATTATTGTAGCTAGCTAGCTAACTTAAGCTCTTGGTGATCAGACCTTTTAAATAACCGAGCTGTCTAAAGTCTTGCTACCTTTTTTGTAGATGTCTTCTTCTTTTAAAAAGTCTCTTCAAACCACAGTATACAGTAGCTAGCAGTTCAAATGATAATGGTCATGTAATCACTGGTGGTCATGTGATCATGATGATGTCATAACAATGATTATTTATAAGCATACTAAAAAGCTTTCTAAACATTCTACAGATATGTACAGAATATAAAGCAGAAGTTTATTACTTCTCGAAAGAACCCAACCATAACAATGGTTAGCCAACAAGTTGTGTTATGAAGCTTGCGCTCTGTTATGCTTAGTACTATCGGCATGTTCTGTGAAAGATCAGAACATCCATGACAGTCAAGATAAACTGCATTTTCTAGTCTGGATATCTGCAGTATAAGCAATTCCTCTAGCTAACTATGACAAACTAGAGCTCATAGAGTTCAATGCCCCACTGCAATAACTACACAACCTTGTTCACGAAATTAATATTTTTAGCATGTGCAATCTAGCTATATCCGGCAGGATCAAATAGCTGATAGCCTTGCATGTGGAGCCAGCAAGTAAAACATACCTGTGAGAAGTCATATGCAAAGAATGGACCCAGTCTGACATCTGGTTCAATATACGAAGTAGTCAGGTACTATAACTAGAGTTTGTTAAAAATAGTCAATCAAATTAGCTAGTAAATGATCATGTGATCTCATGTGACCATAAAATAGTATAAGTGTAGGGAGTGATCCAGAGATGGAGTGATCCAGAGATGGAGATGCTCAGTGCTAAATTGTTGAGCAGCAGGATGTTAAGTCTTAGACACAAGAAGGTTGCTAGAGGCTTGCTCTTGACACCATTGGCCTTCAGTGTCTTTATAAAATTCCTTGGTCTCAGGTGCTGTTTTGCTCACAGAGATGAGACTGAGATGTAGCTTGAGATGTAGCTTGAGTTGTTGAAATGGGGAGTAAGTCTGGAGCCTAGCCTTGATTTTATGGCAGCCTACACTAACAGCTTCCTTTCAATAATGGCTTAATCGACCCGACCCTTTACCTTCCTTTTCTTGGGAGCGGCAAGGAAAGTAAAGGGTCGGCTACGCCAGACTAAGATCTGATCAGATAAACTCATGTGTCATACACACCTTGTACAAATTATGTGCAGGGCATTGCTATTGCAAGTATACACCCTTTAAAAAACAATTCCTCCATGAGGTCTCATGAATTCCTTCAATAAAATTTGAACAACATTGTGCCACACCCCTATTCCTTGGCCTATAACCACTACATAAACACTGCTGGCTTGTTTGGACATCACTGCACTCAACCTTGTACATCCATGCAAGCGCAATAAAGTCAACACAGCATATTCAGCCCCACCCACACTGTACTAGCTTAGTAGCAGCCCCACCCACACTATTGTAGCTAGCTAACTAAAGTCTATTCGCGTTCACCTCGACCTTTTTATATCCGCGATAACTTGCTCAATTCTTGACCAATTTCAAAATTTCAAACACCAGCAGCTAGCTAATTATCCGAGATTTATGATGATACTTTTTATAAAGACTCAATCCTTACCAGTAAGAAGTTAGCTGTATGTCCCATAAGCAAAGTATGGAGCTGCCATTCATCACAAGGAATGTAGTGCACGCGCATTGCGCGCGATAGAGCAACAACAATGGCTGCCAGGTGCTACTGAATCTCGAGTAAGTTAGCTAGCTTACGCAAGTAACTGCTGGTTAAAACTAAGAAATATGAATTATAGAATAGTTCAGCTAACTAGAAAACTGAATCACAGAATCTTTTAGCTAACTAGATCGATAGAATCAATGAGAAGTCACATTTTCAAGTTTAACTACAATATTCGAATCACTGCTAATCTTCCCGGCAGTTTAGCTTATACAGAACATTCATTGCTAAACCCTCCAGGAGTTGCTGGGATCAGAAAAGGAAGGAGCAGGCTTGAGATGTCAGCTGAACCACCCTACCTCTCTGGGGATTGTCCAGTAGAAGAACAAGGCAGAAGTCCAGGGAGAGTCATGGCAGGCATGAGAGAAAGTCACGCAAAAACGAGAAAAGAAACGAGAAAATAACTTGATCTAAACTGATAACACGTGGCTCGGCTCCAATTACCCGCGCATACTTCTAGCCATAACTATGTGGCTACGCGTTCTTACGTAAGCTTACTACACCCATAGATAATATAGATACTCCGTATGGATGTGAAACGCTTCCGGATATCTTTCTACGGCAAATTCAATCATTGTCTCGCGCATGATGCGGACTAGTATGCGCACCTAATTGAAATTACGGGGCTTCCATGGTAACTACAATAATAATAATAATACCTGCCTGAAGGAATTAGAGCTCTTTAGTACATCCTGCTGCATAAGACTCTACTGCATGATATGCATGCAGTGAATGATTATAGCTATTCAAGAATAGAAACAAAATAAATTCAGAATTGATGAGAGCCTGTATATATGAGAAGATGATGGATGCAAAACAATGATTTTGGTTACTAAGAAAGATGTCAGTAAAGTGAAGTTGATATACTTGGCACATTTTTTTCTCTTTTCCCACTGTCAATCTTGACAAAATGAGTGATATCATCACTCACGAGTCTGCCATTGCTGAGAGGTATAATTATATTGCAGGATTTCTTTGTGTCCACAATGGCTTTCTCTTCTTCTATCTTTTCCTTTGTCCAACTTCCACCTTACTCTTTTCTTCCGTTTCTTATGATATGGTTTTTTTCCTTTGCTATGATTGTACATCATTTAAAAATAGCCATTGCATGAGATGTCTAATTATTATTGCCACTGGCTATAGGCTGAAATAGAATCTATGCTGAAAGACAGTCCTCTACTTTAAAGGCTTCTAGAACTAACCATATCAGTTAGAAGGAAAAATGATAGATTCTCCCGGTGTACCAATATCTAAACTGTTGCATGGCATGTAGTCTTAGTGTTCACAATGTGTAGTCCTGAAGAAAATCTAACCAAAGTGGACTACATTAATATGCTCAAATTCAGCTCTACAATATTATAACATTCCTATTTGACATTAACTTTCACATTCTCCCAGTCTAACATAATGTACTGTTGCCTCTGTATTACTTTTTTTCCTGGTGCAGTGCATTGGTTTTCAGTAAATCTAACCAAAAGTTGTTTTTAGTGTTGATACAATATTGTAGCAGTTCCCATTGCTGACTGGTTGGTTATTTCCACTAATTTTTTTAAAGTACTACTTACCTGATTATTATCAATTAATTTTCACATGTGAACTATACCACAATACAATTTAGTGAGCAACCGCAAAAGAAAAACTCAGTGACACCGCTTGCAACATCGGTAGTCAAGCGAGACAGTGATTGTACCGGGAAATTCCGTATACTATTCCGTGTTCGCGGGCGTTTCACATCCATACGGAGTATCCATCCGGTGAAAATTAAAAAAATTTTGTTATGGTAAAATTTATTATCTATGGCCTTTTGGCTCTTTATTGCGCAAATTTCAAAGCTATAGCTTTTATGACGCCTGAGGAACGGGCGTGTATAAACTTCGGACCGGACCGGACCAACGGACCGTGATCGATCTGCGTGCGCGGAGCGAGGCGGACCATGACGTCATGCCGATTTGCCAGCTGTTCTGTTTTTGCGCTAAAATAAAGATTACTCCCTGTAACTAGCCTGGCTTAACTGCAATGAAGAACTGTTTTGAAGCAAAATACAAATCTTTAACCCCGCCTATCCTCCTAGGAATGCAAAATGTGGAGAAGTATAGTTATCTAGAATGATATCAGCAAAGGTAAATTTTTGTTTTGTGCTAAAACTGATAGCTATTTTATTTTTTTGGAAGTGAGCTTGCTTAACTTCTTTTCATACCATACTTATTCTCTATATGACAGGAAAGTGGATGGTTATCGCTGGTACCAGAATGGGACCAAATTGATTCGTAGCAGTGATCCAAAATTTCAAAAATTATATTTTTCAATCGTTTTGCCCTCAGGAAGAGATCTGAGATTCAAGCATCATGCCTATTTCCTTTTGGATTCTACGAGAAATAGCTAACCAAGTTGTAATTCACTGCTATAAACTTTCCTCATGGACATTCCAAGTCTGGAAACCTCATACATGTCCCTCTGTTCTGACCAAACTTGCTTTTCTTTATCTACCAACTAATGTGTATGAGGTCCTTTGTCAAAGATTTGTCCCCTTTTGGAGTCTCCTTTATTGAGGTTCCTTTGCTCTTGCCATTCACTCATACAATGCCCATACATATGTAGGTCAATGTTCTCACATACAAAAAATTTATAGTACCAATCAACAGAGGTGCACACTGGCGTCTAGCAATAGTAGACACTACTAGATGATTGAAACAATCAAAACATACGTTATTATTACAACATTGAGTTTCATTGTCTGCTTTTCTGATTCAGAAATAATATTATCTAAGCAAGGGTAATCCCAATGTAGACTTCTCCAGTTGGAAGATGCTATGTCCAAAAGTGATTTATTAATTTATTCAAGTTATTTATTATTAGGATATACCTAAGCAAACAAATGGTTATGACTGTTGTGTATTCACATACATGGTAAGAATACTTCATTTAATATCAATATAGCTAAAACTAGCCATTTTTTTTGTATATGCAAGATATCACTGGTGTTTTTCAGTCAGGTCAGTGAATGATATAGCATTATGTTGTTTTTTATTATTTTTTGTTATTCCTTCCCTGCAGGAACACATAACTTGATTTTAGAGTTGAGAACAATCATTATTGACTAACTAAACTATAGCTATAGCTAACTAGCTAATATAGTTAATGTTCTAGAAAAGTTAATAGTGAACCAGATTGCAATTGACACTATCAGACTAGCTAGCTACCAATATTTAGCTACGACTACCAATACAAGTGAATGCAAAAAATTTCTTCGAAATAAAAATGTGAAGTAGGGATGCTATTATAACTGCAGCTTCATTATGAAAACCAAGTACTGCAGCATCGAAGCAGTATGGCCCAAAAATCTAGCTGGAATATGTATTATAACTGCATGCAAGAGAGTGAACGTAGTGAAGTGACCCTTACCCATCATCAAGTACGAGATACTATTCCTACTTCACTCCCTTGGCCCTTGATCATGGGAGTGAAGTAGGAATAGTATCTTGTACTTGATGATGAGTAAGGGTCACTTCACTAAGTTCACTCTCTTGCATGCAGTTATAATACATATTCCAGCTAGATTTTTGGGCCATACTGCTTCGATGCTGCAGTACTTGGTTTTCATAATGAAGCTGCAGTTATAATAGCATCCCTACTTCACATTTTTATTTCGAAGAAATTTTTTGCATTCACTTGTTTGCATTCTTTTTCTTTGTGATTATGAAAATTGATAGACACTAAAGGCTTCCTTGATTGAACTAAATTTATTTAATGATCAGTATTTCATTCTGTTCAGGGAGGAGAGTTTGAAGGATGATCATCTGCAGTGTAATGGAGTACTGAAAGGAGTGAACATTTTAAAAAGTGAACAGCATTAGCTAATTGTTACATATGTGATCACTGAAATAATTATTGAGATGGTACGTATGTCTTGCTTGAGGGAGGAGTATGGGGAGTTTATGCATTTAGTGTAGTGATCATAATAGTGGATGCCATCAAATGGCCACATCCTGTGCAGGTGTTATATGAGGAGAACTGCTATTAATTGCCCCACCCCTTTTATGAGGTAATATCGTGAAGATTTTTTTCATACGAGGCTGCAGCACATTATAGATAGCCCAGCTAGATTTTAGGCTATCCCTACTTAACCTTTTTATTTTTTACGCTCACTTGTTTCTATCCTTTTTCTTAGTGCTTGAAGTTGAATGAGGGAGGCTACAGTACAGTACTATACAAAGCCAGCTCTACATAAACCTCTTTTGTAGGTACATACAGTGTCTCTGGTTGAAGAATTTGTTTAGCTATTTAAGTTTTGTTGATATAAAACTTTACAGCAACAGCAATGTAAATGACATGTACACGGGATGGTGAAGTGAGCTGACCACACTACAGCCAAGTACTGGCTATAATGCTACTATAGGATGAGCATCTGTACTGTAATTCAGCAAGGAGTGACTGGAACATCATCAGATAATGAATGAAGACCTTGGCTATAGCTAAACTTAAGCTTACGTGGCTCCGCCCATAAGCCCCGCCCCCTTAAATGGCGTAGAAAGATTAGCAGCTGTGTTCCGAGTGCTATCGAATAGTGAAGTAGAGCCTTAGTCAAAACTAATAGCAAAAGATCAGCCTCTAGGTGCCGCTCTAACAGATGGCCAAAGCAGAATTTTGATGACTATAGCCAGTAAGTCGGTACGTCGATCTTATTATTATTATTATTATCCTTATTATTATTATTATTATTATAAAGAAAAAGAACGAAAAGTCAATTTTAGAACTCGTTTTTTTCTTATGTTGGCGAATGAATTTTTGGCTTTTGAACATTCTCCTCTCTTCTTTGTAGATATAATAATTCACTGTAGCCTTCTGAGAACCTGTAGAGTAAGGGTAGAAGAGAAAGAAGAGTTTTTAGTTTATACTGTCCTATGGACTTTGACCTGCCATCCCTACTTAGAGAGTGCTACCGCACTCTCTGATAAATAACACAATATTTAGCTCCAGACTATAACAGTTTACAGCATCGTGGTCCGTCTCGCTCCGCGCACGCAGATCGTACACGGTCCGTGGGTCCGGTCCGGTCCGAAGTTTATACACGCCCCTGAGGAACAGCTCTTAGAAAGATCGAGGTAGCGTCCATTAGCGTTATTGTTTTTTCGAGAAAAGCTGACTAAGCAACGTGAACATTATTTCCGGACATGCCCGTGGACTATTAAATTGACGGTGGGTGGGGTTTCGAACTGTAGTTAGTAAGAAGCTAGTTTCTTGCCTTTTGGCTCGAGAAAGGTCCAACCAAAGCTCCGAGAAGAGAAGCAAGGTACCGAAGGTAGCGCAGATAGCTTAGTAAGTTCATATTCCCCAGCGCATAAGCTGGAAAGCCTGCCTAAAGTTCAATGAATTTCAGCCTGACTAGAATCTCCGTGCACGAAGCTTCAATGGCTGACTAGCTAACTTTAGTGCTTCATTTGAAGCCTTTGTACTTGTAGTCTGAGCTCCAAACTTCATCTGTGCTTTGTTGAAGGATCATAGTTGTCATTTATGCTTAAAAAAATTTTTAGCCAAATTTTGGCACTGCCAACTAAACGTGCTCATATCTGATAATTGATTTTTGCACCGGACGGAGGGTTTTCCCAGAGCCGGTCACATATTATCTATGCTACATCACAGCTACTTCCGGGGTCGAGGTGAACGCGAATAGACTTTAGTAGCAGTCCCACAAATTGTAGCTAGCTAACTTAAGCTCTTGCTCTTAGTGATCAGACATTTTAAATAATTCAGTCTAAAGTCTTGTTACCTTTTTAGATGTCTTCTTTTCCTTTCAAAAAGTCTCTTCAAACCCACAGTATAGTATATAGCTAGCTAGCAGTTCAAATGATAGTGGTCATGTGATCACTCGAGATCATGTGATCACTGGTGGTCATGTGATCATGATGATGTCATAACAATGATTATTCATATTTAATGTCGGTCATAATAATTATAATGATAACATGTCTTATTCCTATAGTGAAGTAGTAGTATAGTTTGGAGATAGGTCCTGGGCTGGAGGTTTGTTTTGCCTTAGATAATTAGACTACGTACACAGGATTGGAAACAATTATTCGCGCGCGGACCATGCGCGTTGCGCCAAATTATTGCAGCTGTTTACAGTGTGTGGTTTGTTTCTCTAAGTGTGTGGCTTGTTAATGCTTGTATAGCTGGAGAAAACCTGATTTACAAGGTAAAATTGTGTTGTTATTGGCTAGCCAGTGCTAAGAGACCTAGCTATGATCTAGCTAGCTCTATCAGCTAGCTGGCTACTGCTAATTTACAGTGCTAGAGACCTAGCTAGCTAGCTATTAACTGAAGCTTACATGACCACTTCATTGAGCTTAATTGCTTTAACTATAGATCCTAGTGGAATTATTGTCCAAGTTTTACAACAAATTGTGAAGACTAAGATGTTCTCTCATCCACACAATATTGCTGTTCGAGAAATTGCTACTGCAGCTCTTGAGTGGTGCACAAATCCTTCAAGCTATGAAATGTTGAATTGCTTCTAATAAAATTACTTGACCCTCATCCCTTAGAGAAAACACAACGAATTATGTGGGGGCAGTACCATAAAATTAGAACCACCACAGAGTTTCAGAAAATCTGAAAAGACTTTTTTGTCAAGCTGGTATAGCAATCACCCCTCCTGTACTAGAAAATTACAGATGTGTTAGCTATTTGAACGAGTAATTCCTAATAACTGCCCTATTTCAAGTGACCTCAGCTCCGCCTCCCAGCATGATTATGAATGTGTAATTACTTACGAAGAGAGTAATGCATTGCGGTATGCAGCAGGGTACATCCCAAGGGCTCTGCACAAGAGATTAAAAAGTTCCTCTCACCCTTGAAAGAAAATTTGATATGTTATATTGATGATTTGTTACTATGATGATGATGATGAAGAATCAGAGGATTGGATATAGACTTGGTCGATAGGAGATTACTCCACATTTCAAACTCCATGTATAGTTTCATGGTGGAGATGGAGAAAGAAGTTCAGAATCATTTGATAAAGCCCATTGATAACATTAAGAAAAATATTAAAGAAGGAATGTACAAAAATAGTCTGAAATTTCTGAGGATTGGGATGAAGAGGAGAGCAAGGTGATTGAAATGATAGTGGACCTTTGGATCACCACACGAGGCTTTGCTTTTGCTAGCTCAAAATGGCAAGTAGCTAAGAAATTGATCCAGAAAACCAAGGGCATAAGGAAGACTACTAAGACCCTCAATAGATTATCATAAAATTAATTATTATGTAGGTATTATAATTTTATAATTATAAAGTTTCTACTGCTGATATACTAGCTTAATTTTGATGCTAAAGAGTGAACAAACTGCTGTGGAATTTGGGCATTTTGAAAGTTTCACCAAGGTGAGGTTGGGCTCTTTCAATCTGACCCATTTAGATGGAAGTCTGTCCAGGGTGATTGAAAGATCACTGATACTAGAAGCAGGACTTGAAGATAATGGCACCTTGAGAATGTTCTTACTTCCATGTTTTTTGACACACAGTTTGCTTTTTTTCCTCCTTGGCATAGCTGTACCTAATAAATCAATGTGGATAAGTTAGCATGTACATTAGCTATAATTTTGGTCACTGCAGCTTATGGGATTGATGCTATTCCAAACTGCAGCACTAACTTTATCAGTTAGCAAAATTTCATTGCTCATGCAACAGTGCCTTTTGTGTGAAAGAAAGCAAAAATATACACCTCCAAACACAGAAAAAGCCAGAAAGCATCAAAGATTCAGGACAAAAACATATATTATGCACACCATTCCGTATGGCAAGCATCACTCAATAACATAAACTTCATTAAAAGGACACAGGAATTATGCCTTTGCAATGAAAGAAGAAAAAAACTTTATCCGTTGCTAAGGTGATAAAAATCTTCATGGAAAACTATTTTATGAGCAAACTAACTATACTTAAGAAACACATTTCACATCCCTGGAACATACTCTGTAAAGTAGCCCTTTATTTGATGCTAAAACTCACCAGTTATTCTCCTTTCATGAAAAGTATACTCGAGAAACAAGGAATAAATTTCCAATTTTCCTTCGCGCATAGCAACACGGATAGTCCGCGACGATTTGTATTAGCATAATGGGCGCACGTGAGCTGTTTCCAATCCTGTGTACGTAGTCTAATTATCTAAGGTTTTGCTAATTGGAGCTAATAACCCTCAATAGGCAATTAACAGTAATTGTACCCAATTAGCTAATAAGCATCTTGACTTCTGTCTTCCTTTGGGGGAAAAAGGATAAGGGGGACCCCAAACAGGGGTCCCCTTCCGGTCCAGGACCTGGTCACATCTGACGTGCTTCTGCCAGATGGACAGCAGTTGGCAATTCCTGTAGAGAAAAACAATGCAAAATAACCTGTTCTCTCCTTGGCATCATTACTCTTATGCATACCTTATGGCTATACACCTGTATGGAGTGGGTGGGAGGGTAGCTTTCGACTCCTGCTTGCTTTGAAAGGGAAAAAACTGCTGTTTGACGAATTCGCGCATGCTTATTGAATACCTAGTATTCCACGTGCTTTTCTAGTGCGCATGCGCCATTTTCCCGTCTGCCCTAAACCCCAGCCCACTTTTGGACCTTCCCTCCATTAACTCCATTTAATGACTACATTAACTTTCATTTAATGTCGGTCATAATAATTATAATGATAACATGTCAATGTTACTCTTATTCCTATAGTGAAGTAGTAGTATAGTTTGGAGATAGGTCCTGGGCTGGGGTTTTGTTTTGCTAACTGGAGCTAATAACCCTCAATAGGCAATTAACAGTAATTGTACCCAAGCTAATAAGCATTAATAACGTCTTGACTTTCTGTCTTCCTTTGGGGGAAAAGGATAGGGGGCCCCGAGCAGGGGTCCCCTTCCGGTCCAGGACCTGGTCACATCTGACTTGCTTCTGCCAGATGGATAGCAGTTGGCAATTCCTGTAGAGAAAGAACTCTGCAATGCAAAATAACATGTTCTCTCCCTGGCAGCATTACTCTTATGCATACCTTATGGCTATTTACCTGTATGGAGTGGGTGGGAGGGTAGCTTTCGACTCCTGCTTGCTTTGAAAGGAAAAAACTGCTGTTTGACGAAGTTGCGCATGCTTATTGAATACCTAGTATTCCACGTGCTTCTCTAGTGCGCATGCGCCCTTCTCCCATCTGCCCTAAACCCCAGCCACTTTTGGACCTTCCCTCCATTAACTCCATTTAATGACTACCATCATTATTTTTCAAAACCACAAAATCCACGAAAATATCGTGCCTATACGGTATGTTCAAAATAGCTATCCGGATGCATACCGTGTTCTTAGTTTTTACTCTATTTCCTTTTAACCCCGTGTTTACAGGCATAAGACAGAAAATAATATTTTTAGAATGACCAAGTGCCAAAATTTCAAGGTTATTATTTGGCAATGCTTATTTGCTGCTCCAGGTTCCTGTCAGTCTCCTTCGTGCTTCCCGTATCTTCACATTTGAACCGCCTCTAGGAGTGAAGGCCAACCTCATCCGTACCTTCAGCACGGTGCCTGCAGCCCGCATGTGCAAAGAGCCCCATGAGCGTGCCCGTCTGTACTTCCTGCTAGCGTGGTTCCACGTCATCATCCAGGAGAGGCTGAGGTATGCCCCCCAGGGATGGACCAAGAAATACGAGTTTAATGAGTCTGATCTCAAGATGGCCTGCGATACACTGGACACTTGGCTGGAGAGTGTTGCACAGGTGAGGGGAAAATGGAACGTGTCAAGAGTTTTTAGGTTGGGGGCAAGGGGGGCATTTATACCCCCTCCCCCATTTATATGTTGTTGTTGTTGTTGTTGTTGTTTTATAAATCCCCACCACTGCTCATGTCCTTTTCTTTCAACTTTACTTGATTGTAATTTCACCATAGGGACGTACCAATCTCCCCCCAGACAAGGTTCCATGGAGCGCCATGCGTACCCTCCTCTCACAGTGCATCTATGGAGGACGCATAGACAATGACTTTGACCAGTGACTGCTCAACTCATTTGTGAACCGTCTCTTCACCGTCAAGAGCTTTGAGGCCGAATTCCCCCTCATGACTAACATTGATGGACACTTTGGCAAGAGGATCAACATGCCTGAGGGAATCAGGTGGGTGGAACGCTTATGATCCTCAATATCGAGTCCTAACCCTGAGATAGTAAAATGTCCACACTAGCTATATATAGTTTCGATCGATCTTGGATAAGATGATGTGCTTCAGCAGGACTAATAATGGTTTATTTCTTTCTCACAGGCGAGAGCAGTTTTTGCAGTGGGTGGAGAAGTTGCCCGAAAACCAAACCCCTTCATGGCTTGGCTTACCAAATAATGCAGAAATGGTTCTTCTGACCAACAAAGGTTTGATTTTGTGCCACCCATATATACTGCTTCCATTATTCTTAATTACGCTTCTAATAATATTATGGATTGTCTAACTCTTTCCTGCAGGAACGGCAATGATTGCTCATCTGCTCAAGATGCAGAGTCTAGAAGATGACGACGAGTTCTTTTCCACTGTTTCCACTATCATAGCCACCTCACCAACGTCAGTACTATATCTTACTATACTCTCACACTCACCATATGACATTACTGTCCAATGTACAATAGAGCATGCAGCACTTCACTAGTTTTTTTGTTTTTTTTCTCCCTTAGTGTGGGTTCCCCTGGCAAGGGCAAGCTACAACATGATGGACGTCCTGCCTGGATGAGAACACTTCATACCACTGCTTTAGACTGGCTCTCCATGATACCTGAGGTTAGTAATTGTTTCCCTGTCTATCAATCTGTTAATCATTTTGCTGACTATAGAATCTAGATGTGTTGAGGAGAACTGCTGAGAATATCAAGGACCCTCTCTTCCGTTTCTTTGAAAGAGAAGTAAATTTGTAATATTTTGACCATTCCTTCTCCCTTACCTCCACTCCCCGCCCCTTTCTCTCTCCTCCCCCACCCCCTCTGTCGACCCACACAGGTGAATACTGGTCATCGTCTGCTGACCACTGTGAGAGGGGACCTAAAGGATGTGGTGCAGGTGTGTGAGGCCAAGAAGAAACAAACCAACTACCTCAGGTCACTCATCAGTGACTTGGCCAAAGGTATGGAAAAATAAGTTTGATGATTGACATATGGTGGGAAGTTGTCACACATATACTAGCAAACCAAACCTCTCCTGAATTATTTCAATGCCATGAAATCCTTACGAATTTTCCTTTTTGTGTTTTAGGTATTATTCCAAAGAGCTGGCGACGTTATACTGTGCCATCAGGTTTGACTGTCATCCAGTGGGTCACAGACTTCAGCGAGCGCATCAAACAACTCCAGTCCACCTCCAAGAAGGTTGCAACTGGTAGCTCCAAGGTCCTCAAGGTGAGCTTAAAGAAGATGCCTGTGCTGTTTCAGTCCAGTGAGGATTAGAACTCTTTTGAAAAGATCCATGAGAAGAGTTGATCTGCCATATTATGATATGGTCTTTAAATAGATAC
Organism: Crambe crambe; assembly: GCA_963924555.1. Classification (NCBI taxonomy): domain Eukaryota; kingdom Metazoa; phylum Porifera; class Demospongiae; order Poecilosclerida; family Crambeidae; genus Crambe; species Crambe crambe. The sequence continues at coordinate 1,684,038 of OZ004593.1, forward strand.
ATTCCTAAGTGCAATGGGATATATTATGCCAATAATTATGATGTCAGACCAATGCAAATCTTGATCAGACATTTGACCTTTTGACCCGGTAAATGGCCTATGGCAGACTGTTATAATCCTCACTGCAGTCATGACCACAGTGAAATGATCCCACCTCTATATTACGCAAATGTGTAAATTGGTATCTATTGTGTCAGTAGTTATGTGTGGTCTATTGCATTTACTGAGCTAGCTAGAACCTGCATCACATACTCGTTACAAGTGAGGCTATGGTATTATGATTAATGATTTGTCTTTCACAGAATGTGAACATCTGGTTGGGTGGTCTGTTCACCACTGAGGCCTATATAACTGCTACTAGACAGTATGTGGCTCAAGCTAACAACTGGTCACTGGAGGAACTCTATTTGGATGTAAGAACACATTAATGTTCAGGCTCATTTTCTTGCTAAAATTGTACGAGAGAAATTGATAATGTGTGGAGGACCTACTTCAAATAAGGTGATAGAAATGAAATATTTTTGCTTATCTTCATAGATTGCAGTTGACACTAAAGGACCTGTTGATGACTGCAGCTTTGGAGTAACAGGTCTGTATATATGTACAGAAAGGACCGTAAATACTTATTGTGAGGGCCCAATATTCAACGGGTCAGTTGTGGGTATTACAATACAAGTTGATCATGGGAAAGTTAATCTTTGAGTGTTCATAACTAGTCACCTATTAGCTAGCTCTGGACTTGCATATTGTCATTATGGCTATATAAAGAGCTTACTGTTATGCTCACAATAGAAACCGATGGGGAAGGAAATGACTCTAAGTTAAGATTGTGTTAATCTTAGAATGGGTCCTTTAAAGATATTGGTGTGCTCTATAAGGAATTTTGCATATACTCTAGGTCTGAAGCTTCAGGGAGCAGAGTGCACTAAGAACATTCTTTCTCTCTCTGATACCATCCTGACTGAGCTCCCTCTCTCCAGCCTCAAGTGGGTCAGGTAAGGAGTGTGACATTTCATTCTGATTGATACTTAACACACTTTTCCCCATCACTTGTGTAGGGTTGATCCTGTCAATATGCACAAAATGGCCGAAGGGAAGGTATGTTGACCATTATTGTAATGTTTAACTATACAGTGGGACCTCTGAATAATGGACACTTGTAGGAGCCAACTTTTATCCTTTGTAGAGAGAGGTTATCCTTTTGCAGAGGTTATTTTGTATGTAGTAAGGTCCTTTGTTGAGAGGTTTATCTTCGGAGTATTTAGTTCCACTATGCTATGCACAGAACTACAAAGAAGATTCTTGTATACAGGCATCATTATGTATCATGCACTTCTGAACTTCTTTCTTGTCTCTCTCTAGGTGACCTTGCCTGTGTACCTCAACAGCCATCGTGCTGAGCTGCTCTTCACATTGGACTTCAAAGCAGAAGGGGTGACTTCATCCTCTGACCACTCCTACTATGAAAGAGGTGTGGCTATTCTCTGCTCTCCTTTGTAAACTGTTGACTATTTGGAACTTTTGTAGATGTTAGAACACTATAATAACATAAAATTTAATATGTAGTTATTTTAATTAGCTATAACAAAATTTGGACAATAAAATAGGTTGGTATCATGCATGAAAAAATTTGTGCTTTTTTTTCAATTTCTACTACATGTAGGGAGAGCAAGGACTGGGTCATTATACTAGATATCTAGCCTCGTTCCCAGGCCTTCCTCTCTCACGTACCGCACGGGAGGAAGAGAAGAAGAAAAATAAGCGTCTTTTTTCTTCTTTTTCTTCTTCTCTTCCTCCCGTGCGGTACATGAGAGAGGAAGGCCTGGGAACGAGGCTACTAGATATCTTGTTAATGAGAAGACAATTATGTTTTGCACTCTCATCAACGTCAGAGAATTGATCTAACCTCTGACCCCTGGTACCCAAAAGTGAAGTTTATATACATCTTGCTCTTGCAAAATTATTTTTATCCAGCCAATATTATGTATAGCTATTGATTCTGCCATAGGTTCTTGAGTCAAGTCTGTTTAATTGAGTTGACAGCCAGAAAAAACCTTTGCAACCAAAAAAGAGTAATGAAGATGTGCCCATTATAATATCCTGTTTGAAAGAAGTGAAAAGATTACCACCACCCTATGCTAATTCGTCTTGATAATAGCTGGTCAGCAAAAGGATACTCAAATGTGTCAGCACACAGTTGACAATCCCTGGTCAGCAAAAGGATACTCAAATGTGTCAGCACACAGTTGACAATCCCACCATATTCAGTATGAAAAACAAAAGCTTGGATGTTACATGACCAACATCATGTTTCAGGACATTTTACTATCAATTATAGTGAAGAATAACTTATTGCTCACCGTGTATAAAGAGTATTACATATCTCAGTATTACAGGTGTTGGTTTGTCCACCGTCTTCATGCACAGACTTTTCAACCTCTTCACTGTATTGATTGCATTTGTTTGCGCTGTCTTTATGGTGGATCTTCAAGAACAGGCTCTTTGCGGTATACGCAGGTTCCGCGGGCGTGGAGGAATGGGTTGGATGAACAAATGACAGCTAGAACAGGAAGGCAGTCCAGTGTCTGAAGGGATAGAGAAATCGGATACACATCCCAAACCAACAGTTGGGCTAATTCTTTTGCAAAGTTCATTTGACTTGCACTGTTGTGTGAGAACTAACCACACTCTGTCAAGACTTTCATTTAAGTTTAGATGTGTGTGAATATGACATTGGTACATTTAGCACTATCGTTAGGGCCTGGGTACAACGCTACAGCATGCACTAGAATAATTATTCTTGTGGGGCACTATTGCTTTTCATCTTCCTGGGAAAAAAATTAATTCTTTTTTGCACTGCTATTTCCCTCAATCCATTTGTCTTGTCAAATTCCCACTGATAGCTATGGAGCTAGGACTATCATCAGGTGTGTATAATACTATGTACGTATGTCTCGGCACTGCCTCATCTCAAGTATTGCATGGGCCAATTGGCTGTAGAATAAGAAAGTACCACTTAAATTATATTGATAGTAGAGACTTTTGGGAATCGTTTGTTAAGAGTAGACACATTAAGACATGTATATACAAACAGGTCCTTGAGCTAGCTGTGAAGTTAATGGTTTTTATTATTATAATATTTTCAGATCAGTCTGTGTATGCTACAATGGCAATGATAATGAGGTTTTTATATTTTCAGATCAGCTTCTGTGTATGTTACAATGGCAATGATAATGAGGTTTTTATATTTTCAGATCAGCCTGTGTATATAAGTTAATGGCTGCATAATAAACATACATAGCTATACTATAAACCTGAAAGCTGCTAATTCAAGACTCTGTCTTGTTCTTAATGTGGTTTGTAATACACAATATCTGACTTACAATTATTAAACAACCTATAGGCTGAAGTTCTGTAGAAGAATGTACAGTGTGTACTAATGTCTGCGATGCAAGTCTTTCTACTCCTAAGTTTTTTATTGGTACAAGGAGATGTCCAAGAGCTTTCTTCACCAGCAGTTCCTCTTGGTCATCAGAGTATCATTTCGGGTGAAAATCCGCATTCTGAGTTATTTTGCAACTCATCGTTAAAATGCTTGGAAAGTGACGAGAGTGCCTGTCCTCCGTATTTCACATGTGAGGAGCAACAGTGTCGGTGTCGAGATGATTACCCCCATGGTATCAAATGCAGTGCTACAGGCATTGAAGTCTTGACCTGTCACTGTGTCACTTACAGTTCTGCTAAGAAATTATTACTTTCGGGGGACTGTCTTTTCAATTGTGGGAACACAGTGAATACTCTGTATTGGCAACTTCCGGATAACATCAGTGACTTGAATGATAGTATGTGTGGTAAGGTTTGGAGGAGAGATGGAGTGTTATGTGGGAGGTGTTTACCTAATCATTACCCCATGGCATATTCTTACAATTTGACTTGTATCGAGTGCCGTAATATCGGGTGGAACTGGGCTCGATACATTATGGCAGCTTATATACCTCTCACTCTGTTTTATCTCATGCTTCTTTTCTTCAGACTCAACATAACATCTAGTTATTGTTATGCTTTTGTCACGTACTGCCAAGCTATTGCTATGCCATTTCTGTTACGAGTTGTCTTCATAGATGTGGCCTCCAACACCAGTAAAGCTTTTGTTATTGGAACCAAGATCTTAACATCCCTCTTTGGATTATGGAACTTGGATTTCTTTAGGCCATTCTATTCCGATATTTGTCTTGGGATAGGCATTCTCCCCACATTGGCATTGGACTATGCCATAGCAGTGTACCCTCTCATCTTAATAGCAATCTCCTATTTCCTAGTGGTTCTCTATTACAGGAACTATCGGCTGATTGTCTTAATGTGGAAACCTTTCCAGAGACTTTTTTCTTTATTTGGCAGGAACTGGGATATTCGCACCTCCATACTCGATGTCTTCTCGACTTTTTTCTTACTCTCAAATATGAAATTCCTTAGTGTGTCATTTGATTTGCTGATTTTCACAAAAGTGTATGAGCTTCACCCTAACGGCCACAATCACACCTTAGGACTGTATTATGCAGCGGATATTGAGTACTTTGGCAGTGAGCATCTTCCTTATGCTGTTCTGGCTCTGGTTGTGCTGCTAATATTTGTGGTACTGCCAGTAACGATCCTGTTTTGTTATCCCTTTGCACTTTTCCAGAGATTCCTCAACCTCTTTCCAATCCGCTGGCATGCTCTGCACACCTTCATGGACATCTTCCAAGGCTGTTATAAGAATGGAACTGATCCGGGAACCCGTGATTGCCGTTGGTTTTCTGCCATGTACTATATATTTCGCATCATCTGTTTTGTGGCTTATGCCTTTGTTCAGAATATTTTGTGTTTTGTGATATGTGGGGGTCTGGTGCTCCTCTTCTCCATCCTTGTGATCATCATCCAGCCATTCAAGTTGTCTGTCGCATACAACAACAACATATTGGCAGTTTTCGCCCAGCTTCTAGCTCTCTCTTTCATATTAGTGGCTGGATCAGGTTTGTCCATTATCCACATGCCATCGTCCACTCAGTTCTTCTACATAATCTCTTTCATGCTCGTTTGTACTGCTTTTCTTTATGTCATCTCGACCATCTTTGTTTGGCTTGCCAGGAATAAGAAATTAAGTCTTAATTTGATCCATAGATTCCTAGCCTGGAGGAAAGGGTACGATCCGGTGATTGCAGCATCAGGTTTTCCTATACTGCACTCCAGAGAGAGTATGGAAGACGTCATTTCACAGGCGAATTAAGATAAATTATTTCAGATACAAAATAGTATGTTTTATAATTTTTTAGTCTGAGCTTTTGTTTATCTGTTACACTAGCTAGGAGTGTAAATAAAATTATCATGAAGTGGCGAAAGCATACGTAAGCTAGTAATGGGCTTCAGCCTATACTCTTAAAAATGTACACCATTACCTTTATGCAGGGCTTTGGATTTTATTAACAATTGTATTGTAGAGAACATTCTTTTTTTAATTTAAGTTTAGAGATGTGTCCCCTAGCTGTACAGGATGCTTAAGTATATTCATGAGAATATAATTTAGTTAATGTCATAGACCCAGCCCACTTTCTTTGAAGTTTCTTTATCCAAACAGGGTGGCTGGCCCTGCATTTAGGAAACACTGGTTATATTACTGTGCACTCTAAGTATGTAGTAATTTTTTTAGTGGTGGTCTTGTGCCAAGGGAGGATCACTTGTGTTGATTGTAGAGACTTTGGGGGATTCTTTGATAGAGTCAATTAACACATTAGCTAAGACATGTACAAACAGGTCTTTATGGCTGTGTTTTATAATCCTCCCTCATTTTCAGATCAGCCTGTGTATGTTAATGGCTGCTTAACAATGATGATAATGAAGCATACTATAAACCTGAAAGTAGACTTTTAATGTGGTTTGTAATACACAATATCTGATCTACAAATTAATTTCAGTTTAAACAACCTATATCTAGAGGTTAAACTTCTGTAGAAGAACGTACAGGTGGAGTTAGTGTGTACTGATGTCTGCAATGTAAGTATTTTTACTCCTAAGTTATTTATTTGTACAAGGAGATGTCCAAGAGCTTTCTTCATCAGCTGTTCTTCTTGGGTGAAAATCAACAAGCAACATTATTTTGCAACTCATCGTTAAAATGCTCAGAAAGTGACAAGAGTTCATGTTCTCCGTATTTCATATGTGAGGAGCAACAGTGCCGGTGTCGAGAAATTGATAATGTGTGGAGGACCTACTTCAAATAAGGTGATAGAAGTGAAATATTTTTGCTTATCTTCATAGATTGCAGTTGACACTAAAGGACCTGTTGATGACTGCAGCTTTGGAGTAACAGGTCTGTATATATGTACAGAAAGGACCGTAAATACTTATTGTGAGGGCCCAATATTCAACGGGTCAGTTGTGGGTATTACAATACAAGTTGATCGTGGGAAAGTTAATCTTTGAGTGTGCATAACTAGTCACCTATTAGCTAGCTCTGGACTTGCATATTGTCATTATGGCTATATAAAGAGCTTACTGTTATGCTCACAATAGAAACCGATGGGGAAGGAAATGACTCTAAGTTTGCATAATTTAAGATTGTGTTAATCTTAGAATGGGTCCTTTAAAGATATTGGTGTGCTCTATAAGGAATTTTGCATATACTCTAGGTCTGAAGCTTCAGGGAGCAGAATGCACTAAGAACATTCTTTCTCTCTCTGATACCATCCTCACTGAGCTCCCTCTCTCCAGCCTCAAGTGGGTCAGGTAAGGAGTGTGACATTTCATTCTGATTGATACTTAACACACTTTTGCCCATCACTTGTGTAGGGTTGATCCTGTCAATATGCACAAAATGGCCGAAGGGAAGGTATGTTGATCATTATTGTAATGTTTAACTATACAGTGGAACCTCTGAATAATGGACACTTGTAGGAGCCAACTTTTATCCTTTGTAGAGAGAGGTTGTCCTTTTGCAGAGGTTATTTTGTATGTAGTAAGGTCCTTTATTGAGAGGTTTATCTTTGGAGTATTTAGTTCCACTATGCTATGCACAGAACAACAAAGAAGATTCTCATATACAGGCATCATTATGTATCATGCACTTCTGAACTTCTTTCTTGTCTGTCTCTAGGTGACCTTGCCTGTGTACCTCAACAGCCATCGTGCTGAGCTGCTCTTCACATTGGACTTCAAAGCAGAAGGGGTGACTTCATCCTCTGACCACTCCTACTATGAAAGAGGTGTGGCTATTCTCTGCTCTCCTTTGTAAACTGTTGACTATTTGGAACTTTTGTAGATGTTAGAACACTATAATAACATTATAAATATGTAGTGGTAGCCAGCCATACACGTAGACTTTAATTTCATGTGGAATAACATAAATTTATTATCTAATGACTAATCATGCATGAAAAAGTTTGTGCTTTTTCAATTTCTACTACATGTTAATTGATATTATACTGGATGTCATTAAATTTGTTAATAAGAAGACAATAATTTTTGCACTCTCGTCAGCATCAGAGAATTAATCTAACCTCTGACCCCAGGTTACGGGACGAGGACCCCAGAGTGCATGGTAACCCAAAAAAATTTTACTCTTGTTTTGTCCAGCCAATTATGTGTGGCTATTGTGTAACTGCTTGATTCTGCCATAGGTTTTTGAGTAGAGTCTAACTGATCAGTGAGTTGACAGCCCGATTGTACCTTTGACCCTGACGCAACAAGATGTGTCCATTATAATATCCTGTTTGAAAGAAGTGAAAAGATTGTCACCACCCTATGCTAATTCATCTTGATATAAGCTGGTCAGCAAAAGGATATCAGTCCACAACCGTTCTTACGAAATCCAAACCATATTCAGCATGAAAATAAGCTGATAAGACTTCCACAAAAGCAGCAAGACCATCATCATGTTTCATGATCACTAGCTAATCATGGACATTTTTTATAGTGAAGTTCTTTTTTATTGCTCACCATGCTTAAAGAGTATTACTGTCTCATACCATCAGAACTAACATTATTTGACTATCAGGTCACTGCAATGCTTGAGAGCACCAGCAAGATCCTTCATGCTTGCACCATCATCGTTAGAACTGCTATAAACTGCTGCAGTTACCAGAGCACAACCAATATGATTCGAACTAATATTAAGCATATGCAGCATACTACAGCGTTTAATACTATCAGCAAGATACTTTGCACCATCTGCACCAATATGATTGGAATGGATATCAAGTGTATGCAGCATGCCACAGTGTTTAATACCATTAGCAAGATACTTTGCACCATATGCACCAATATGATTGGAATTAATATCAAGTGTATGCAGTTTACTGCAGTCTTTGAAAACATAAGCAAGATCTTTTATTCCATTATCACGAATACGATTATAACCAATATCAAGTGTATGCAGACTACCACAGCAGTGCTTAAGACCATGAGCAAGACCCTTTGCACCATCTGCACCAATTGCATTAGAAGCTATTACTAGTGAATGTAAGTCAGTACAGTACATGAGAGCTTTAGCAAGATCCTTTGAACCTTCATCACCAATATCATTAAAGCTAATTAAGCGTATGCAGCATACTAAAGTGTTTAATACCATCAGCAAGATACTCTGCACCATCTGCACCAATATGATTGGAATGGATATCAAGTGTATGCAGCATGCCACAGTGTTTAATACCATTAGCAAGATACTTTGCACCATATGCACCAATATGATTGGAATTAATATCAAGTGTATGCAGTTTACTGCAGTCTTTGAAAACATAAGCAAGATCTTTTATTCCATTATCACGAATACGATTATAACCAATATCAAGTGTATGCAGACTACCACAGCAGTGCTTAAGACCATGAGCAAGACCCTTTGCACCATCTGCACCAATTGCATTAGAAGCTATTACTAGTGAATGTAAGTCAGTACAGTACATGAGAGCTTTAGCAAGATCCTTTGAACCTTCATCACCAATATCATTAAAGCTAATTAAGCGTATGCAGCATACTAAAGTGTTTAATACCATCAGCAAGATACTTTGCACCATCTGCACCAATATGATTGGAATGAATATCGAGTGTATGCAGTTTACTGCAGTCTTTAAAAACGATAGCAAGATCCTTTATTCCATTTTCACCAATAGCTATCATTGGAACCAATATTGAATGTATGCAGCATACTACAGTGTTTAGAAAGATACTTTACACCATCTGCACCAATATGATTGAAATGAATATCAAGTGTATGCAGCATACTACAGTGTTTAATACCATCAGCAAGATACTTTGCACCGTCTGCACCAATGTGATTGAAACGAATATCAAATGTATGCAGCATACTACAGTGTTTAATACCATCAGCAAGATACTTTGCACCATCTGCACCAATATGATTGGAATGAATATCGAGTGTATGCAGTTTACTGCAGTCTTTAAAAACGATAGCAAGATCCTTTATTCCATTTTCACCAATATCATTGGAACCAATATTGAGTGTATGCAGCATACTACAGTGTTTAATACCATCAGCAAGATACTTTGCACCGTCTGCATCAATATGATTGGAACGAATATCAAATGTATGCAGCATACTACAGTGTTTAATACCATCAGCAAGATACTTTGCACCATCTGCAAGATACTTTGCACCATCTGCACCAATATGATTGGAATGAATATCAAGTGTATGTAGCATACTACAGTGTTTAATACCAGCAGCAAGATACTTTGCACCATCTGCACCAATGTGATTGAAATGAATATCAAGTGTATGCAGCATACTACAGTGTTTAATACCATCAGCAAGATACTTTGCACCGTCTGCATCAATATGATTGAAACCAATATCAAATGTATGCAGCATACTACAGTGTTTAATACCATCAGCAAGATACTTTGCACCATATGCACCAATATGATTGGAATGAATATCAAGTGTACACAGTTTACTGCAGTCTTTGAAAACATTAGCAAGATCCTTTATTCCATTATCACCAATACTATTAGAACCAATATCAAGTGTATGCAGCATACTACAGTGTTTAATACCATCAGCAAGATACTTTGCACCGTCTGCATCAATATAATTGAAACCAATATCAAATGTATGCAGCATACTACAGTGTTTAATACTATCAGCAAGATACTTTGCACCATCTGCACCAATATGATTGGAATGAATATCGAGTGTATGCAGTTTACTGCAGTCTTTGAAAACATTAGCAAGATCTTTTATTCCATTATCACCAATATGATTAGAACCAATATCAAGTGTATGCAGCATACTACAGTGTTTAATACCATCAGCAAGATACTTTGCACCATCTGCACCAATATGATTGGAATGAATATCAAGTGTATGCAGCATACTACAGTGTTTAATACCAGCAGCAAGATACTTTGCACCGTCTGCACCAATGTGATTGGAATTAATATCAAGTGTATGCAGTTTACTACAGTCTTTGAAAACATTAGCAAGATCCTTCATTCCATTATCACCAATACGATTAGAACCAATATCAAGTGTATGCAGCATACTACAGTGTTTAATACCATCAGCAAGATACTTTGCACCATCTTCACCTATATGGTTGGAATGAATATTAAGTGTATGCAGTTTACTGCAGTCTTTGAAAACATTAGCAAGATCTTTTATTCCATTATAACAAATACTATTAGAACCAATATCAAGTGTATGCAGCATACTACAGTGTTTAATACCATCAGCAAGATACTTTGCACCATCTTCACCTATATGGTTGGAATGAATATTAAGTGTATGCAGTTTACTGCAGTCTTTGAAAACATTAGCAAGAACCTTTATTCCATTATCACCAATATGATTGGAGCTAATATCAAGTGTATGTAGCAGAGCTCTCTGAGATCTCTGTTTTAATAAATACAATGCTATACTCTCTGCTTCATCATTTCCAATACCTCTACTCCTAAGGCTGAGTGTGTCAATAATGGTATTATGTTTGCCCTGCAATATGACATCAGCACCATGTTCTGTGATATCATTGAAAGATAAATTAAGGAGCTTGAATGACTTGTTATCCTTCATGGCATTAAATATAGCTAAAGCTCCTTCATCACCAATGCGATTACAGCTCAAGTCAAGGGTGTTGAGACCAATACAAGTTTTAATGCTACTGGCAAGAGTCATTGCTCCTTCATCACTTATCAGGTTGAGAGAAAGTTCCAGTGTTTCAATAGTGCTACATATTTTTATACCATTGGCAAGAAGTCTAGCTCCTTCATCACAGATATTGCAGTTTATGAGACTAAATCTGCTGAAAGCTGAACTGCTTCGTATGTCATTTGAGAGGACTTTCACTTCTACCAATTGAAGTTTATGAAAGCTCATATTTACATCAGATGACTCACTAATGCAGTAGAAATAGAATGGCAGAGAAAGTTTGGAAGATAGATCCTTCTTGGTATTATCAGAAAAACAAACATTAACAAAATTCTTGCAATCGGACATGAAAGAATATATCAGATACTGGGGAAGATCACCAGATGAATAAAGTGGGTTCCTGTCTGAAGCATCAATTTTAAGTACTTTAAGGTTAGAATGGTTCAAGCCATCAGTTAGAGCATTCACTGCATCTCTATCAAGCTGTGTACTAGTAATGTCCAAGATTTCCAATGATGGCAATGCATGCATTAGTTTGTTAACTGATGCTAACTGTTGAGTGACACAGTTATGACCATGAAAACATAGAGTAGTCAGTAATGAAATTTTCTCCTTAGCCTTTTTCACTAGTATACTTATCCCCTCCTCTACTAATGTGCATCCATCAAATATGAGTGTATCGATAGTACCTTGTGTTGCATTGGAAACAACAAAAGCAATGGTATTGAAATCTGAAGGAGTTAAAAAGGTATCTTTGAAAGAGAGACCACCATCCTCTACTATACTATTGCAGGTGCAGGGTTGCTGAGATTCAAGAGAACATTGCACTTTGTATAAAGTACCATACTGTGCTCTATCAAGTAAAGTTTCAAATTTGTTGTTTTCATCAAACCTGACCAACCCACAATAGAACTTCCAAACTGCTTGCATCTGTTTGGCACTCCCATATTCATCAATGAGTCTAGCTTGCTCTTCCTCTTCCAGGTGAGAGATATGGTATGCTGCAAGAAATTCTTGAAAGGTAAGGTGAAGAAATGTATACAATTCTTCCATACCATATCTCAAAGCTGCTCTATCAACAGTAATCAAGCCAAGACAATCTTTATCTTTATGGATATCAAAAAAATTGTCTACATCATCATGTAACATGACTTGCTTTGAAGATACTGTCATTTCAAAAGCAAGCTTGCAAATCTTCAAATAGGACTCCCTCTCAGAAGGTGGTAAGGACTCGATTGATTTTATATAAATAATTTTTTTATCATTACGTAATGTGCGTATAAAGAAGGATATGGTGAAATCATTATATATACCAGTTTCTGTTTCAGGAAGGGTCTCACTAACCTGACAAAGAAAGCACACCATTGCAGTATGGATAGGCAAATAGCACATATTGTGCACATTAGGGTGGTGATCAAGGTATTTGTGAAGTTCTGAACGTTTGCATTCAGATGAAAAGCTATATTCTTTTATATACTCACATATCTGTTCTTTCAGAAACCCAAGGACTTCTATTTGTCTAGTTGCTGAGGATCTAAAATCAGCTACAGCAGCAGGACGTGAAGCTACTATGACCATAGATCTAGGAAGCTCCCTTTTAGTGATAAGCTTATGGATGTATGTATCATCCCTCTCAGGTAGGTACTCATCTAGACCATCAAGTATGAAGCAAAGACCTAAACCACTATGTTTGTTTGCATATTTCACAATATCAAGTGTTGAATCAGCATCATTGTAATAGCATTTGAGTATATCCTGCAATTCAATTTCTGGATTGCTGTGAAATCCTCGGAGATGGACTAGAAATAAGAGTCTGATATTTCCAAACTCTAGTTCACTTCTGGCCCAGTCTTGGCTGACTTTGTGGACTAGGGTTGTCTTCCCACTACCAGGACGACCTTCGATCAGCAGACGTACCCCACTACCAATATTACCAAATGCTTTTTTATACTGGATGCTTTCTTTATCTTTAAAGACATCATCTGCATCTCCTCGGATGGTGCAGCGAGCGTATTCTCCAGCATTATCGATGCCCTGCTGTTTGATTAGAGCCACGTTTATATAAGCATTAATGCTTTTTGGAGGCCAAGTATCTTCTGGTACTTCAGGCTGTGCAGTATAAATATCAGTAAGTCTTTCCCTGTGTTTATCTAATGGAGTTTCTATCGTCAACAGTATAGGCTCAGATTCTATACGACAATTACCATCATTGATAATACAGATGTAAGATCCATCCACAGTCAGATCATCAATAGAAATGTGGATAATACATTCTCTAGAACCATTACATTTATGATGTTTTTTATTATCATCTAGTTCTTCCCCATTCTTGTACCACTGGTATTTTAAAGAAGCCTCAGAAGGACCGATAGCTTTCACTCCAAGCAGTACACTATTTTCACTTTCTTGGATTTTGGTCGCGTGAGATTGGTCAAGAATTCTCAGACTTAATTCACCTTGAGTAGGAAGAACTGACTGGACAGATCTTGTGGCACCCACTGATGGTAGAATGCCCTTTTTTATGAGATTTTCCTCAAGATTATTTGCAAATGCACCTAGTCCTACAGTTTCACTGCGTAGCGCATTTTCTAACGTTTCCAATGTTGGGGGCTTGGTACAATCATATTTTTGTGCCACCCATACATGGAGTACTTCATTCAAACACCCAATTAATTTATGTATATGAATCAAGGTTGTTATGCTGTCTATCTCATTTTTAGGCAACCCTAGAGAGATAGCAAGTGTATTCCAAATGCTAGAGTGTGCTGCCAATACCTCAGTTAAAGCTGAAACATGTTTATCTTTAAAGCAGAAATCAGGAGTAAAATTGTCCAATTCTTCCCCAATACTGATACTTGGTGAAGATACACCACCCAAACCTTTTAAGAATTCATAATATGGTTTAAATGAAGCCAGTATGCTTTTAACTTCGCTAATTCTTTGCAACAGTTGCAGCCAAAGTTCAAAAAGGTCATAACCTTTCACTATCTCTTTGTACACATGCAACATTAAGTACCTACATTTCAGTGAATGTGGTACACTATGGTGTACAGAGCGCAAATTCTCCTTTACAATTGGAGGGATTAGCTTGTCACTGCTTGTATGCTCGATTAAATCCTGGAAGCCTGTAGTTTGAAGACAAACTAGAATCTCTTCTTCAAAATGTTTGAGGGAGTAAGTAGCATTTTCCAGTAGCCCACTGGGTTCTACAAGTTTGGCCTTTCTTTTAGTCCTAACTATAGCTGATGCTTCGAGGCAAAGTACCAAATCATCTTTACACTTCAAAGCCTTTGTTACTTCATCTTTTACAGAAAATGTTTCTTCAGCAGACATATTTGATACAGCTCTGTTCTTTATAGGTGACTTTTCAACAGTAGCAGATAGGAGAGTCTGAATCAAGAAAGGAGGATACAGTGATCAGACATTATTTGTAAACATAGCTAGTTAGTTCAGCCAGTGTTATCTTAATTTGAAACCTCCCCATCATGATGGGAGGACCAGGTCTTTTGCATTGGCTGAGCCATTCTACTAAATCTATCACCATCAAAGATATGAGGAATTGAGGAATTTAATAGTTAAGTGCTGATAAATGATAGGAAGCTATCTCTTGTCTGTGATATAATTATTACCGTGTGCTTTTGCTGACTAAGCTGGTATTATAGTTTGACCAGGCCTTTTCTGATATTGCTCACTTAGTTCCAGTGGCTATTTTGGCTTTTCAACACCTCAAGTAGCTATCATTAGTAATAATGCTTTGGTCTCAAAGTTATATTATGGGCGAATTTCGCAACCCCACCCATGCACCATTGCTAGGGTACTATAGCTCCAGAGCTGCTTGGAGTAGCTAGTGAAACAAACACCTAGCTATAGAGCACACAGCAAAAACAAAGGAAAAAGGAATCTTAGCAACTGTTCAACTTTCATGGCTGATTTCAGCCTTGTATCCAGGCGCCAGGCCCACTTCTTTTGTGGGGTGGAGGAAAAGTGAAAAGTGCCAGCATGCACATGTGCTTAGTTAACTACACAAAATTGTGTGCATGCATACATGCATGGGATGGAAAATGAGTATTTAAAAAAAACGAATGTATTAGTAAAATAGCTGTGCATTAATTCTAGGTATCTATATAACTAGCTCCAGCTCTGGCCGACCCACCGGCTCCATCAGTGAAAACTAATGGAGGATGGTCGAACAAATGGCAAGACACTTGATAGCAAAGACTCTTCCAAATTGTGTTGGTATAGCCATACGAATACATCATTTCCTTCAAAAACAGCTTGCACGGAAACACTTCTTAAGAGTGAGGCTAGCACTGGAAGAGCAAACACAACTGAATCTTCAAATTGTCTCTTGCTGTGCTGCTCAAAATAATGTAATGTTTGTATTACGCTTTGTGTAAGAGATGTGCATGAAAATATTATAGCAAATTCCCTTAATTCAAGGGCTGGAGCACATGCGCATGCAATTTAGCTATATACCAGGCCCTTTCACTTTTCCTCTGCTCCACAAAAAAGCAGGCCTCCATGGGTATGAGGCTAGGTTGTTTTTTGCTCACTTCTCCCTAAAACATCAGGTACCACAGCACGTGTTTGAGAAATCCGGACCAGGTACAAAACATTATCAATTTTTGATGATGTTACCTGTGAGAAGTCACATGCAATGAATGGCCCAGTCTGATATCTGGTTAATATACGAAGGGGTTTAGAATTAGTCGGGTGTATATTCCATGCTGTAATTCTTCAATTTTTTTTATACATTATGCTCCTTTTAAAAAAACAACAAAAAACATGGGTTGCTGTGAAGCATCTTTTTCCTACTTAGCAATGAAGGAGTAGGAGACTTCAGTATGTCCAATAATGAATGGATCTGGTTCTGATCCTTCAAATCTGGTACTATAACTAGAGCTAGTCAATCAAATTAGCTAGTACCATGTATTTGATCAGGTGACCTTATGTGACCATGAATTCATATACTACAGAGTAGGATAAGAATCAGACTCTTAAAGTGATCTAGAGATGATGCTAGCACTAAATTGTTGAGCAGCTGGATGCTAAGTCTTAGACACAAGAAGCTTTGCTATCTTTTCTTGCAGAGACTCGATATCATTGGCCTAAAATTCCTTGGTCTGAGGTTCTGTTTTGCTCACAGAGATGAGGGAAGTTGTTCTGAGATGCAGCGTCTTCTGGTTATCCCACAGCTTGAGTTGTTGAAATGGGGAGCGATACTAGAGCCTAGCCTTGATTTTATGGCAGCTACACTTATAGCTTCCTTGGTGGATCTGGTCACATGATCAGATAAACTTGTGTGTCCATACACGCCTTGTACAATTCATGTGCTAGGCATTGCTATTGCAAGTATACACACATGAAAAAACAATTCATCATTAACACCTCATGAATTCTATTAAAATTCCTTCTAGAAATTGGAACGATATTGTGCCACACCCCTATTCCTAGGCCTATAACCCTATTATAATATGCACTGCATAAACGCTGCTGGCTTGTTTGGGAAACATCCACTTCACACTGCACTATCAGGTAACAACCTTATACATCCATGCAATAAACACAGCATAGTCAGCCCCACCCACATTGTACAAGCTCAGTAGCAGCCCCACCCACATTATTGTAGCCTATCTAGCTAAATTAAGCTCTTGGTGATCAGACCTTTTAAATAACTCAGCTATCTAAAGTCTTGCTACCTTTTCTTCTTTCCCTTTTAAAAAGTCTCTTCAAGCCACAGTATATATAGTAGCTAGCTGTCCAAATGATAGTGGTCATGTGATCACTGGAGGTCATGTGATCACTGGTGGTCATGTGATCATGATGATGTCATAGCAATGATTATTCATAAGTATACTAAAAAGTATAGTTATGCTTTTTAACATTCTACAGAAAATATAATTAAGCAGAAGTTATTACTTCTCGAAAGAACCCCACCATAACGATGGTCAGCCAACAAGTTGTGTTATGAAACTTACTCCATAGCTAACTAGTAATATCTTATTGATAAATTTAATAGCAAAGGTGTTACATAATCACACATAGCTAGTGCTAAGAAAAACATCTAGAATCTCATGACAATAATTATTATTAACATCTAATAGCTAGCTAATTTGACACCAAAGCAATAGGTTAGTAGCTGTTGCTCTGTTATGCTTTGTCCTATCGGCACGTTCTGTGAAAGATCAGAACATCCATGGCAGTCAAGATAAACTGCATTTTCTAGTCTGGATATCTGCAGTACAAGCAATTCCTCTAGCTATGACAAACTAGAGCTCATAAGTTCAAAACTGTAATAACTACACAACCTCGTTCAGCTCGATACACGTAATTAATACTTTAGCATGTGCAATCTATTTCTGGCAGGATCAAATAGCTGATAGCCTTGGATGTGAAGCTGGCAAGAAAAACATGTATTTAAGCCACCAAGAGAGTGTTCTTTAGAAGTATGAAATATGCTAGAATAAGACCGTATTTTAGTAGTTATTTACAAGTTTCATATATTTAACTATATATATCCTAACCGATTGCTTAACCCCTTGCTGCACATGCATAGAGGGACAATCATTCAACCTATTCTGAAAAGAACCATACAATTGAAGGATTGTGCAGTCCTGGTCTCTTTGTAAGAGTGGATGACGTCAATGTGGCTGCTATACTTATCACATCATCAAATGTGATGTGGTCAAATGGAGCTCAGCAGTCATGGAAAGTGAAAATTGCGCTAACCACGAGGTATAGCTTGAAATTGTGTGCATGCATGCATGGGTGAATGAGTATATATAGTAAGTAAAATAGCACGTGCGTTGTAGCTATAGCTACTGACCCACCAGCTCCATCAGTGAAGACAAGAAAAAACAGCACTATAAGTTTACTCCTCTAAGAGGAAATGCAATGGAATCTTCAAATGGTCTCTTGCTGCTCAAAATAACATAATGTTTATTACGCTTTATGTATACAGACGTGCATGAAAATAGCTATACCAAGTTCCCTTAATTCAAGGGGTGGAGCGCAAACCCTTTCACTCTTCCTCTGCTCCACAAAAAAAGCAGGCCTCCATGGGTACAAGGCTAGGCTGATTTTTGTTCACTTCTCCCTAAAACATAACATTGTACTGTAACTTTTACTTTTCTATTTACAGGTACCACAGCACATGTTTTGAGAAATCTGGACCAAAGCTAAACATTGATGATGTTACCTGTGAGAAGTCACATGCAAAGAATGGACCCAGTCTGACATCTGGTTTGATATACGAAGTAGTCAGGTACTATAACTAGAGCTTGTTAAAATTAGTCAATCAAATTAGCTAGTAAATGATCATGTGATCTCATGTGACCATGAATTATTACAAGTGTTGGGAGTGATCCAGAGATGGAGATGCTCAGTGCTAAATTGTTGAACAGCTGGATGTCATATCTTAGACACAAGATGCTTGCTAGCTTTGCAGAGGCTTGCTTTTGATACCATTGGCCTTCAGTGTCTTTGGTCTCAGGTGCTATTTTGCTGACAGAGATGAGAGAAGTTGTTCTGAGATGCAGCATCTTCTAGTCATCCTACAGCTTGAGTTGTTGAAATGGGGAGTACGTCTGGAGCCTAGCCTTGATTTTATGGCAGCCTACACTAACAGCTTCCTTTCAATAATGGTAAATCTGGCCCTTTACCACCTTCCTTTTAGGAAAGTAAAGGGTCAGCTACACCAGACACTAAGATCTGATCAGATAAACTTGTGTGTTCATACACACCTTGTACAAATTATGTGCAGGGCATTGCTATTGCAAGTATACACCTTTAAAAAACAATTCCTCCATGAGGTCATCATTAACACCCCATGAATTCTCAAATTTGAACAACATTGTGCCACACCCCTATTCCTAGGCCAATAACCACTACATAAACACTGCTGGCTTGTTTGGACATCACTGCACTATTATGTAGCAACCTTGTACATCCATGTAAGCGTAATAAAGTTAACACAGCATAGTCAGCCCCACCCACATTGTACTAGCTTAGTAGCAGCCCCACCCACACTATTGGCTAGCTAACTAAAGCTCTTTACTCTTGGTGATCAGACCTTTTAAATAATTCAGTCTCAAGTCTTGTTACCTTTTTTAGATGTCTTCTTTTCCTTTTAAAAAGTCTCTTCAAACCACAGTATAATAGCTAGCAATTCAAATGATAGTGGTCATGTGATCACTGGAGATCATGAGATCACTGGTATAGTCATGTGATCATGATGATGTCATAACAATGATTATTCATTATACTAAAGAGTGTAGCTGTGCATTACACAGCATTTTTAAACAGTCTACAGAAAATCTGTTGCATCTCAGCATATAGCTAGGACTTCATGGTAATACTTTACATGATTGGCAAGCCAATTAATACACCAAGTGCCTATAGTTGCATAACAGCTTCTTGTGAAAGCAGAATGGTTCTCAGCTTGCCATCTTGTGGATAATGCAGTAAACAATGAAAGAAGAAATAAAGCAGAGCCCCACCATACGTAACTGTGTAAGTGTGATGGTCAGCCAACAATTTGTGTTATGAAGCAAGGATCATCCTTACTCTCCATAACACAGCTACAATGATTCACTTGATAATTTAACAGCAAAGGTAGTACATAATCACACATTGTGCTAAGAAAAATATCTAGAATCTTTTGAAAACATCTAGCTAATTTGACGGCAATTGTGAAATGAAGTCATTCACTATCCTCCTCTTCCTCCTACATATCTTCACATGACATAACTCTACATGCAGCTAATAATAAATAAATATTTAAAACAAGAGAGAAAAATTTTTCAAGGAAGGGGAGAATGGGGAGAAATACCATAAAGTACGGAAAAGAAAGAGCTAACAATGCACTCTCGTTTGCATCAGGATTATGTACTGATCCCAGGTTACGGGACGAGGACCCCAGAGTGCGTGGTAACCCAAAAATATGAATAGCACAACTAATAGCTCATTGATCTAATCTGTTGTGCCTTGCTTTTTTGTTAGCTCTTGTTCAGGTAGCAGAACCATGCAGCCATGATCACAATAGATTGACAATGACTAACTGTAGTTAGGCTGTAAGTGTTTTTGTCTTGATTTCAATTCTTGATTGGGTAGCTAATTACAGCCAGCCATCACTTGCATGCAGTACAAACAGAAAGAGCTTAAAATGCTGGTTTGTGCTATAACACTGATTTGCTTTTTTGTCTCTCTTGGAGTTTCTTGTTGTATCACTTCATGAATAAACAATGTTGCATTCAAATCATCCAACTATACTATTAAGGCTGTTGTGGTGTGCTTACAAGCATCAGAAAGAGCCTTTTCACTGTGAGAGCCGATATTATTGCAACTGATATCCAATGTATGCAAGTTACCGCAGTGCTTGAGATTAGCAGCAATGACCTTTGCACCATCCGCACCAATGGTGTTATGACTGAGGTTAAGTGTGTGCAGGTTACTGCAACGTTTGAGAGCTTTAGCCAGGACCTCTGCAGCATGCACATCAATTCTGTTATGGCTGATATCAAGTGTATGCAGGCTACTGCATTGTTTAAGAATTCTTTCGCTGTACACACCAAGGCTGTTGTAACTGACATCGAGTGTGTGAAGGCAACGGCAATGCATCAGGGCTCCAACAAGAGCTTTCATACCACTGTCACCAATACTATTGGAACCGATATTAAGTATTTGCAAGTCACCAAAGTCTTTCAGTACATCAGCTAGAGCCTTTGCACCATTGAAACCAATGCTGTTACATCCAATATCGAGTTTGCGTAACTCACTGCAGTTCTGGAGAGTTTTGGCTAAACATCTTGCACCATTTTCACCTAAACCATTACAGCTGATATCAAGTGTATGCAGGCTACTATAGTTCTTGAGAGTATCAGCTATAGCCTTTGTACCACTCACACCAATATTATTGGAGCCAATACTCAGTGTTTGCAGGTGGCAGTGCTTTAGACCATCGGCAATAAATGTGGCACCATCTTCTCCTACATTGTTGTAACTGATATCGAGATTATGTAGGTTACTACAATGTTCAAGTGCACCAGCGAGTGATTTAGCACCAGTGCTACCTATGCAATTCTCACTGAGATCAAGTGTCTGTAAATCAGTAGAAAGAGCCTTGTAATCATGAATGTCCAAGTCCACAGAAAAGGCCCCAGACCAAGGATGTATATCTTTAAACTCATCCCCAAACCGAGAACATAACTCATTCCGACGTTTAGAGTAGTTTAAGATATGAGAAGCTACCATGGTTGCTTCGTTGCACCCTAGACCTCTTTTCTTGATAGCGAGTGTGTTGATGAGAGCATCAGGCTTTATCTCAAATACATTATAAGCACTCTGTACTGTGATGTCATTATTCCAAAGTAAGAGCTTAAAATTTTTGAAACCCTTCACAGCATTAGCTATCGCTACTGCTCCTTTATCACCAATGTGATTACAGCTAAAGTCCAGTGTGTGGAGACCAATACAAGTTTTAACACTGTCAGCAAGAACCACTGCACCTTCATCACTTATCAAGTTAAGAGAAAGTTCCAGTGCTTCAATAGTGCTACATCTTTTAATACCATTAGCAAGAAGTCTAGCTCCTTCATCACAGATATTGCAGTTTATGAGACTAAATCTGCTGAAAGCTGAACTGCTTCGTATGTCATTTGAGAGGACTTTCACTTCTATCAGTTGAAGCTTACAAAAGCTCATATTTACATCAGATGATTCACTAATGCAGTGAAGATAGAACGGCAGGGAAAGCTTGGAAGATAGATCCTTCTTGGTATCATCAGAAAAACAAGCATTAACTAAATTCTTGCAATGGGACATGAAAGAATTTAGCAAATACTGGGCTAGATCACCAGATGAATAAAGTGGGTTCCTGTCTGAAGCATCAATTTTAAGTATTTTAAGGTTAGAATGGTTCAAACCATCAGTTAGAGCGCTCACTGCATCTCTATCAAGCTGTGTATTAGTAATGTCCAAGATTTCCAATGAAGGCAATGCATGAATTAGTTTGTTAACTGATGCTAACTGTTGAGTGACACAGTTATGACCATGAAAACATAGAGTAGTCAGTAATGGAATTTTCTCCCTAGCTTTTTTCACTAGTATACTTATCCCCTCCTCTACTAATGTGCATCCATCAAATACGAGTGTATCGATAGTACCTTGTGCTGCATTGGAAACAACAAAAGCAATGGCATTGAAATCTGAAGGAGTTAAAAAGCTATCCTTGAAAAAGAGACCACCATCCTCTACTATACTATTGCAGGTGCAGGGTTGCTGAGATTCAAGAGAACATTGCACTTTGTATAAAGTACCATACTGTGCTCTATGAAGTAAAGTTTCAAATTTGTTGTTTTCATCAAACCTGACCAACCCACAATAGAACTTCCAAACTGCTTGCATCTGTTTGGCGCTCCCATATTCATGAATGATTCTAGTTTGCTCTTCCTCTTCCAGGTGAGAGATATGGTATGCTGCAAGAAATTCTTGAAAGGTAAGGTGAAGAAATGTATATAATTCTTGCATACCATATCTCAAAGCTGCTCTATCAACAGTAATCAAGCCAAGACAATCTTTATCTTTATGGATATCAAAAAAATTGTCTACATCATCATGTAACATGACTTGCTTTGAAGATACAGTCATTTCAAAAGCAAGCTTGCAAATCTTCAAATATGACTCCCTCTCAGAAGGTGGCAAAGACTCAATAGATTTTATATAAATATTCTTTTTATCATTGCGTAACGTGCGTATAAAGAAAGATATGGTGAAATCTTTATATATACCAGTTTCTGTTTCAGGAAGTGTCCTATCAACCTGACAAAGAAAGCACACCATTGCAGTGTGGATAGGCAAATAGCACATATTATGCACATTAGGGTGGTGATCAAGGTATTTGTGAAGCTCTGAACGTTTGCATTCAGATGAAAAGCTATATTCTTTTATATACTCACATATCTGTTGTTTCAAAAACCCAAGGACTTCTATTTGTCTAGTTGCTGTGGACCTAAAATCAGCTACAGCAGCAGGACGTGAAGCTACTATGACCATAGATCTAGGAAGCTCCCGTTTAGTAATAAGCTTATGGATATATGTATTGTTAGTCTTAGGCAGGTACTCATCTAGACCATCAAGTATGAAGCAAAGACCTAAACCACTATGTTTGTTTGCATATTTCACAATATCAAGTGTTGAATCAGTGTCGTTATCATAATAGCATTTGAGTATACCCTGCAATTTAATTTCAGGATCGCTATGGAATCCTCTGAGATGGACTAGATATAAGAGCCTGATATTTCCAAACTCTAGCTCACTTCTGGCCCAATCTTGGCTGACTTTGTGGACTAGGGTTGTCTTCCCACTACCAGGACGACCTTTGATCAGCAGACGTACCCCACTACCAATATTACCAAATGCTTTTTTATACTGGATACTTTCTTTATCTTTAAAGACATCGTCTGCATCTCCTCGGATGGTGCAGCGAGCATATTCACCAGCATTATCGATGCCCTCCTGTTTGATTAGAGCCAAGTTTATATAGGCATTAATGCTAACTGGAGGCCAAGTATCTTCTGGTACTTCAGGTTGTGCGATATAAATATCAGTAAGTCTTTCCCTGTGTTTATCTAATGGAGTTTCTATGGTCAACAGTATAGGCTCAGATTCTATACTACCTTTATAATCATTGATAATACAGATGTAAGATCCATCCACTGTCAGATCATCAATAGAAATGCTGATAATACATTCTCCAGAACCATTACATTTATGACGTTGTTTATTATCATCTAGTTCTTCCCCATTCTTGTACCACTGGTACTTAAAGGAAGCCTCAGAAGGACCAGTAGCTTTCACTCCAAGCAGTACAAATTCACTTTCACTTTCTTGGATTTTGGTATCTTGAGATTGGTAAAGAATTCTCGGACTTAGTTCACCTTGAGTAGAAAGAACTGACTGGATTGATCTTGTGGCACCCACTGATGATAGAATCCCCAGTTTCATGAGATTTTCCTGAAGATTATTCGCAAATGCACCTAGTCCTACAGTTTTACTACGTAGCGCATTTTTTATGTTGGGGGTTTGGTACAATCATGTTTTTGTGCCACCCATGCATGGAGTACTTCATTTAGACACCCAATTACTTTATGCATATGAATTAAGGTTGTTATGCTGTCTATCTCATTTTTAGGCAACCCTAGAGAGATGGCAAGTTCTCTCCAAATATTACAGTGTGCTGCCAGTACCTCAGTTAAAGCTGAAATGTGTTTATCTTTAAAGTAGAAATCAGGAGTAAGATTACCCACTTCCTCTCCAATACTGCCTATACTTGGTGAAGCCATGCTATCACTAACATCTGGACTTTTTAAGTCTTCATAATATAATTTAGCTAAAGCCAATACACTTTTAACTCCTCTATTTCTTCGCAACAGTTGCAGCCAAAGTTCAAAGAGGTCATGACCCTTTACTATCTCTTTGTACACATGCAACATTAAGTACCTGCATTTCAGTGAATGTGGTACACTATGGTGTACAGCGAGCAAATTCTTCTTCACAATCTGAGGAATTAATTTGGCATTACTCGTATCCTTGATTAAAGCTGGGAAGTCTACTGTTTGAAGGCAAACTAGAACCTCTTCTTCGAAATATTTGAGGGATTCTATTCCCAATGGCAGTATCTTTGAAAACCCATCACTATATGTGTCTTTCACATATTCCACATTCTTTATCATCTCAGCAACTTCTATCAAATTGTCGTCACTTGCTTGTTTACCCAACAGCTTCAAATCTACATCTTTGAGGTAGTCTATCAATCTGTTCAGGCAACCTTCGAGATCTTGATCAGCTCCAGTAGAGTATTGCTTGGCCAGCATTTCTTTTTGAACACTCAATAGATTCCTAAGTAGCTCACTAAGTACCACAAGCCCAGCCTTTCTTGTATTCCAAACTAGGGTGAGATCTAGATCTGATTCGGTGGATGCAAGACAAGTTACTAAACCATCTTTGTAGAGCTTCAAAGCTTTTTTTACTTCATCTTGAACTGAAAATGTTTCTCCATCAGTCATTTTCGAAGCTTTCTGGCAAGCCTTTTACAACAATATAGCTAGCAGAGAGGAGAATCTGAAATAAAGATGGCATAGTGATCACGAAGGATTCATCTTAGGCCACTCATATCTTTTTAGCTAGTAGTACGTACCCTTGGAGATGAAAATTGGTGAGGAAATACCAACCATATAGAATACATGGACAGTTTTTCATCAAAGTATACATGATTTGAGAAAAGAGTGGCCAGTTGAAAATGGAATATTTTGAATTTCACTGTCATAACAGACTACTTCGTAACTTTTTGGTTTCGATGCTTTGATACTAACTTCATTTATACAAAACCACATTCCCCAAACATTGGAAACTTGTAGCTAGATAGCAAGCAATGCTTCATATTTAGTTCACTTCCCTTCAAAAAAATGCTAAATCAGTTCTGGTTAAACAATTAAGTGCCTATCTGCATTCTCACAGAGCATTTGTTTTACGTACGTAGCTTTCTCAATTCTTGACTAGCTACATTTCTAAAATCAGCAGGGAGCTAGCTATGGCTATAGTTGGTACAGTTAAGAATTGTGACGGTATACATAATCATAGACTTTAGCTAATTAGCTACTTGGAATGCAGCCAACCCTCATGAGGCAAAACTGAGGATGGATGGTTTTGTATGAATTGTTATATGTCTACCCATTAATAGTGTCCACTATCTTGAAGTGGATCATCACTTTTGATCAGATGATAAAACCATATGTTGAGTAGCCAGCTATAGCTACTTGGTTGCTAATGAATGAATCATCAGGTACCAAAAGTATGTTACATAGCTAGCTAGCTAGTTCTAGCTACATACCTTCTTTCTTCTACAGAGTTTTCACAAGCTGCTACCTAGCTCACTTCACTCCACTCAGCTCACAGTTAACAGTTCTAGTTCTCAATCATTATTCAGCTTATCATGTGACTCATAATGATGTAATCACTTGACAAAGGGTAACCACCATGGTCATTCATTCCACTCAATATTAAATCTTCTGGCTCACAGAACCCTAGCTATAATTAATAGCTATGAGCTTCTTGTACTGATCTATAAAACAAGCTAATGAGACACCACTTCAAACATTGTCCCACCATTATTATGACCTCACACACAGTAGCTAGCTAAGTAGTTTGCTTTTCTATTATTGCTTGGTTCAGTACCTAGCTACTTCCTTTGATTAGCATATTCACCACTGCCTTATAACAGCATCAGCAATATTAAGCAACTGTAGATGAATAAATCTCCCCTACTCTCTCCTTCTTGGTGAGTTCCCGTCATCCCAAAAAGTTTCCAAAAAAAGGAAATTTCTGGGATCTGTTATGCATGACCAGCTAGCTAGCTAGCTATTTCAAAATAACTAGTTAACTGTGAAAAGTAAACTTCTAAAATACATGTGCATGTAATGAATCGTAATAGTGAAGTCCTTCTTCAGCCATAGCTAGCTATATGTAGTTATGCACATAAATTATGATTGTGTATTCCAGTAGAAACCAAAAAAGGAAAGTGAAAGATAAACACTTAATTGTATTCTTAAGTTTTCCCAAAAGTTATAGCTACAAGCATCAAAACACTCTAAATACACATTGAAAGTTTTTCTGAATCAACTAGCCAGCCAGCTACGTAGCTAATCTCTCTCTCAAGTTAGTTGCAAGTAGCTAACTACTTAGCTAGTTAGGAAGATATGAAGATGAAGATGTCTGTGTATGCATGCATCATGTTTTTCACACTGATGGTTTGGTCAGTTGAATCTGTACAGAGTGTTAAGGACCAGTATAGGAGTAAGAGATACTGGAGTGGTCCACTAATGGCAGCGTCATGGAGTCATCAGAATGTGTGTTCTAACGACAGCCATGAAAATCTGTGTCCTCCTGGTCTCTTTTGTACCACACCGATTCTTGCAAATCACACGCAGAAGCAGAACAAAGGAGGTGAGTGTGTATGTGGTGGCCACTACCCTCAAGACATCATGCTCTGCGATCAAGCCCAGGTGAGCTCTTATGTCCTGGACTGTTTTTGTGCAACATTCAGTGAGAGCAGGAACCTGATACAAGTTGGAGCGTGCTTTTTCAATTGTGGGAATCTCACGAAGGAGAAGTTTCATGATGATGTTTATCATGCATTGGACAGAAATGTTTCTTGCCTCAATGATAACATGTGTGGCTACTTCAAAAGGGAAGGAACACTATGTGGGAGATGTCAGTCAAATCACTATCCCTTGGCTTACTCCTTTGATTTGCGTTGCATGAAGTGCCAGCATGTCGGCTGGAATTGGGGAAGATACATCATGGCTGCTTATCTTCCACTCACTGTTTTCTATCTGTTTGTCCTCTTCTTCAAGATAAACGCTGTTTCCAGTCACTTGCATCCGGTCATTTTCTACAGTCAGTTCATCTCCATCCCAGCCATGTCACGTATCGTTCTCTCGGCTATACACACAAAACCAGTATATCTCCGAGTGGCCAAAGCTTTACTATCATTCTATGGCATATGGAACTTGGATTTCTTCAAACCATATTATACCGATATCTGTCTCAGAACGAGCATGCTGGGAACATTAGCTCTGGATTATGCTATTGCTGTCTACCCTCTCTTTCTCATGCTGATTACATACTTCCTGATAGTCCTGTACGACAGGAATTACAAAGTTGTCACTACCACCTGGAAACCTTTTCGGGCCTTATTTACCCTCTTCAGGAGGAACTGGGACATCAGGACATCAGTGATTGACGTGTACGCTACGTTCTTTCTCTTATCAAATATTAAATTCCTTAGTGTAACCTTCGACTTACTTGTCCCAACACATGTGTATGATATTAATCCAAACAACTATAGCAAAACCTTAGTACTGTATTATTCTGGAGATGTTAAGTATTTCGGTGAAGAACATCTCCCTTATGCCATCCTGGCTCTATTCATGCTAATGGTATTTGTGATCATACCAACAGTTATCTTTAGTCTGTACCCTTTTGCGTTCTTTCAAAAATTCCTGAATGTCATCCCCTGTCGCTGGCATGTTCTACACACAGTGATGGATGCCTTCCAAGGTTGCTACAAGGATGGAACGGAACCAGGATCTCGAGACTGCCGGTGGTTCACAGCCATCTTTTTAGTATTTCGTCCGATCCTGTTTCTAATTTATACCTTTACTCTTTCTTCAGCCTATTTTGCCCTCAGTGCGATCGCCATCTTGTTGCTGGTACTTCTCATCATAAACATTCAACCCTTTAAGTCTCAAGTGGCTAGATACATGAAAATTAACTCCACATTTCTCATCTTCCTTGCCATTTTCCACATGTCTTTGACTGGATTAGACGTCGCAGGTATTAAAGTTCACAGATTCATCAAAACGTTCTATGTGATAACAGTACTGACTGGAGTGATTCCTCTAGTGTATGCATTCCTAATGATCTTCTACTGGATATTCTCAAGGAGAAGGTTTGGGCTTAAGCTAGCATACAAGATCAAGGCTTGGAAAGGAGGATATGAACATTTTGACGGAAACGAGGATGATATCCTCGACAGCATTGAGAAAAGTCGTGATAATTGCTCTAAATCCCTGGGTAGATATTAGCTAAGTTTGTGTGTGTGGTAGCTAGTGGCATACTTCTCATTTACCTATACATACATACATGCTATGTCAGTGATTATCATCACTAGAGAAGGCTGACATGACAGATATTGTGTTGTTCATATTTTGCATGCATAAGCTTAGCTACATGTGAACAGTTGAAACTAGAATTAAGGTACACAATTCTAATGTTTTCAAAATTTGGTTTTGGGGGCTGTCCACTCATTATTGACCTACTGTCAAAGGTCATAGCTATAGTTAGCTATTGAGATGTACATAGCTACATACGTAATATGTACCATGGCTTTTTTTTAAGGATGATGCATAGGCGGTGGAACAGGTCAGGCCAGTCAGGCCCAGGCCTGACCGATAAAAACAAGGTAAGTAGCTACGTAGCAAAACAGAAGAAAGATGCTCAAATTATAGCAAATTGTAGAGCTTCAGTGGTCTGTGGGATTACATTTCAATTTCAGGCCTGACCAATCGAATACCTCAGTTGGTGTGGTGCCACTGAGAGTAGCTATGTATCAGATCCTCGACTGTTGGACTGGGATGATGTTCTGGATTGATTGGCCGTTCCCATGAGTGTGTGCATTGATGCTCTTTTAGTTCTGCAGAAAATGATGTACTCTGATGTAGCTAAGTTTAACATTGTGCATCATCATTCCAGGCCATGGTGTAGGGTTATATCCGTTTCTCTCAGTATGAGTAAGCTTAAGTCCTGTACATTTTTGAATGCGTTGCTATGTGTATAGCCATTCTCTTGTGTACTAATACGTAGGTTATGGTCATCATTCATAAAAACACTACCGGCTAGCTAGAGTTGACCTGGCAGAAGCTTGCACATGCGCTAAAATTATAATAAGTGCCCTTGGTTGATTCGTTTTCGTCATTCTGTCTGACCTGACCTTTGCTGCTGACCAGAGAATAGAAATGCCGTTCAGCAAAACTGTCCTGCTGGTAAATTAGTTAATACAAATAGGCTCTAGCTGTACTTCTAGCTAGAGAGTTGTTGTTGTTGTTGTTGTTGTTGTTGTTGTTATTGTTGTTGTTGTTGTTGGTGTTGGTGTTGTTGTTGTTGTCGTCGTCGTTGTTGTTGTTGTTCATTTGTTGTTGTTTTTTTCCCTACACGTAGTCATTGGTTGGAGCTTGTTTGTTGTCGCTTTTGGATTTATACTAGCTAGCACTGTAGCCAGTGCTAGTTTCAGTGGACCCCTTTGGGTGACTGCATGTGTTTGCTACTCCATACTATTAGGAGTCTATGCACCAACAAGTCATGTGGTAGTGGGAATAATTGTATCCTATAGCTAGAAACTGTTTTTGAGTTGGACTATCTTTATGATAAGATAGCTAGCCAGTTAGCTACTTAACTACGTACACAGTAGCTAATTTTCAGACTTCATTATCTCTTGATAAACAGCTACATTCATGATTCTTAGGCCAAAGGCTCTGCTGCTATTGCCCTTGCATTCCTCAGCATTTCCCTGTATGTGCTGGCTCTTTTTTTTTTTCATATCCGTCTAGGTACATTACTAATTATAGTGAATGTCATTGGTATCATTGGAGGAGTGGTGGCAGCGCTAAGCCTGGTAAGCTATAGATTAACTAATAGATACTCAGGAGAAAGTCATTAAGAAGTTGTCCTTAGTTAAATGCCTGGTATATAGCTAGCTAACAATAATATTATTCCTGCACTCTAGTCAGTAGCTAATATTTTGCTTGCAGATAACACTCTTTGCTGTTATGCCACATATTGTCAATACTCATAATGGGCCGAGGCGTGAACCTGTTTCCTACACAACTGCATCGTTGGACCATCTGCCTACATATATGAGCCAGCTGACACAGAACTCTTAACTAGAAGCATTAACTGAGACACATGGCTGGATGCTGTTATGAACTTCGATTATGAAACTATAACTATTAGTGTAGTAGAACAATAATTATTATAGCTACACGTAGCTAGCTCTACTCCATGTACTTTTATTATCATGACTCTCATAAAAAAAACATATGCATCATGAATTAGTGCCGTATAGCTAAAAGGACGCATTGACACTATTCCATTAAGAGTTACAGCACATAATAGTAGCTAGATTACTGGGGTAATCTAATAATTTTTTCAATACCTACAATCTCTTTTTTATGTTTCCAATCTCTTAGGCACCAATTATACAGCTATTAGCTATATCCTTCACATGAAACAAGTTGGCACCCCATTAGCTAAGTACATAGCTACCAGTATACGTACATCTTCTACTGTACTAGCTATAGCTAATACTGCAACCTTAGGAATTCAAGGCTGCAAGGAACATAGCTATAGTTAAGTCTCATGAGCCATTTGATATTAGAAAGAACTTCCTCTTATTGGTGGCTACATCTTCTCCTCGCAATCTTAGGAATGAGGGGGCTCCGCGAGACTGCATGCGCATGCCTAACGGAAAGCTTACGCATGCGTACATTAGCTAGTGAAGCTAGCTAGAAATGACTTTCAACAAAGTTGCCTGTGTGCATTGATGTTGACTTTTAGTTCTGCAGAAAATGATGTACTCTGATGTACTATTATCCGTTTCTCTCAGTATGAGTAAATCCTGTACATTTGTGAGTGCGTTGCTATGAGCGGTTGAACTTTGACCTGGCAGAAGCTTGCGCATGCGCTAAAAGTATAATAAGTGCCCTTGGTTGATTCGTTTTCATCATTCTGTCGACCTGACCTGTGCTGACCAGAGAATAGAAATGCCGTTCAACAAAATTGCACTGCTGGTAAATTAGCTAGATAACTATATAGAAATGCAAGCTAGCTAGCTATAATTCTAAAAATAGCTACATAATATTATATGTTGTTGTTTGTTTTTTATTTGTTGTTGTTATTATTTTCCCTACATGTAGAGGATTACTCCTTTTTTGGCAGTCCTAGTCGTTGGTTGGAGCTTGTTTGTTGTTGATTTTGGATTTATTGCAAGAGCCACTACCAGTGTTAGTGACATTGGAGACCAAGTGGAGTGAGTTAGGAGATGGGTCGTGTGTTATGAAACAGTGGGATAGTTACTTTATACATTGTATCTGGATGGGAAAGTGCAGTTTCAAGAAAGTTTCCATAATATAGAGAAGCCTAGCTACATATTATTTATGCCTATGTTATATTCAAATTTTGTTATCTTGTTTTCTTCTTTTGAATTGTACAGAGAGCGGATCGCTCTTGTCACTGCCCCTCTTTGGGTGACTGTATTCGCTACTCCAATAGTTATTATACTATTAGGAGTCTATGCAGCAACAAGTCATGCGGTAGTGGGAATTATTGTATCCTATAGCAACTGTTTTTGAGTTGGACTATCTTTATGACAAACTAGAGTGATAGCTAGCCAGTTAGCTACTTAACTATGTACACAGTAGCTAATTTTCAGACTTCATTTTCTCTTGACAAACAGCTACATTCATGATTCTTAGGCCAAAGGTTCTGCTGCTATTGGCCTTGCATTCCTCAGTATTTCCCTGTATGTGCTGGCTCTTCTTCTTCGTCAAGGTCTAGGTACAATACTATCTATAGTGAATGCCATTGGTATCGTTGGAGTAGTGGTGACAACACTAAGCCTGGTAAGTATAGATTAAATTTTGTTCTAATAGATAGCTACTCAGAGTTATTAGGAGAAAGTCGCTAAGAAGTTAATTGTCCCCAGTTAAACGCTTGGTATAGCTATAAGTTAACAGCTAACAATAATAATTATTCCTGCACTCTAGACAGTAATTTTGTTTTCAGATAACACTGTTTGCTGTTATGCCACATATTGTCAATACTCGTAATGGGTCAAGGCGTGAACCTGTTTCCTACACAACTGCATCGTTTGGACCTAATACTTCATCTTTGAATGTTCAGCCGTACATGTATGAGCCAGCTGACACAGAAC
The DNA here is from genome assembly GCA_963924555.1 of Crambe crambe. Taxonomy (NCBI): domain Eukaryota; kingdom Metazoa; phylum Porifera; class Demospongiae; order Poecilosclerida; family Crambeidae; genus Crambe; species Crambe crambe. Next base: position 1,716,716 of record OZ004593.1, read on the forward strand.
TCTTAACTAGAGGCATCAATAACTGAGACACATGGCTGGATGCTGTTATGAACTCCAATTATGAAACTATAACTAGTAGCTATAGTAGAATGTAGTGTAATGGTGAAAGACAACATGTTCATGTAGCTATCCTCCATACATGTACTCTTAATATCATGACTCATAATGAAAAAATCATATCCATCATGAATTAGTGAGTGGGGAAGGGGGATTTGCCCCCACTTCAAAGATCCATTAAGACTTACAGCATAATAATGGATTTCTGGGGTAATCTACTGGTATCGCTAGATGCATCTTCTCCTGTAGTGTGGCTAGCTAACACTGCAACGTTAGGAATTCAAGGCTGCAAGGAATATAGTTAAGTCTCATGAGCCATTTGGCATCAGGAGGAATGAAAGAACTTCCTCATGTGTATTTTGGTAGCTACATCTTCTCCTCGCAGCCTTAGGAATTCAAGGCTGCACATGAGAGGTAGCTAGCTATCAGGGCTTCAGGAGGAATGTAGTGCAATGCGATGAGGGTCACAACAGATGAAGAGGAATAAAGCTATGGTATGCCACAAAAGTCATGCAGTATCCTGGGCTCTGTTGAGATTATTAAATTGTGGGGTGTTTCCTGTGTACTGAAAATGAAAACCAGCATGTGCTAAGTTACAGTGCTTCCTGGCAGGCATAGTTGACACTTAGCTATCTAGCTACCTGTGTCTAATAAATATTTGATTTCTCTCTGAGCTATCTGGGACTGTCACATAAGCCTGAATGATGTACACAAGTGGCTCTCAATGACAGCATGTATTAGAACTATAGAAAAATGTGGGGTCATTCTAAATGTAAGCCAAGCAAACTGAGTTTAATAGTCGTCACTATCCCTAATCCAATTTTGTCAGGTATAGCTAGCTATGACCAAAAAATTGGTAAAGGGTCTCAACATTTTGCCCTTGAAATTCTGGTTAATATCCAAAGAGCTTGACCTCCTCAAGAAAATCTGAAAATCTTGTGACAATGAATGGAAAATTTCAATAGTTTGTATTGCCTAAGGTAGAAATCGTAATAATATTATGGAGCACTTGCACTTTTTACCTATAGTATCAATGTAAGTAATGGAAGTGTCTCATAACAATAATTATCCCATGCACCGTTTTCCATATCATATCTATCTCCCCTATTCACTTTTGATAGTAGCTAGCTAGCTACTCAAGTTCTCCATAACTTGATTACATATCATATCATGTGTGCTGCATATCTTTCCCCCTAGCAGCCTTTGGGATTGAAATTTGGTGTATAGCTAGATTATTGTTGTCATGACTCAGTATATGCACCGTGAATTAGTATAGCTAATGGTGGGGTGGGAATATGCCTGGTTACAAGGCTACATGAAATGAGTTGGCAACACATTAAGCACAGTCATATTCATGAAAGAGCAATGGCTTCCTCATGTGGACACTTATTGGTATGTTTTCATCGTTAGCTATATAGGAATTCAAGGCTACAAGGAAATTCTTAAGCATGTGGCGGCTTGGCATGCCATTCTGTTCATCTCTTTATATTGATACCTATGGCTTGCCACCAAAGACCACAAGGGGTTTCCTGGTGTGAGGTATTACGGCCTGGTAGCAGGCCCTCTTAAAAAAAAAATAATAATAATAATTGTGCAGCCTTTCCCCTTTGGGAAGGGAGGGGGCGTGGCTCCGCGAGGCGTACGACGGGTGCATGAAACCCTAACGAAAAGCTTACGCATGCGTATACAGGTAGTCTCGCGCGCCAGACGTATTCCTCGCAAAAAAAAAAAGTGCGGCTGGCTAGCGATCAGGATTCAGAAATGACTTTCAACAAAGTTGCCCTGCAGGTAACTTAAGTAGATAGCAGCTAGTTCTATAGCTACATTCAGCATTATTTTTTTCTACAGAGGATTTCTCCTTTTTTAACAGTCCTAGCCTTTGGTTGGGGCTTGTTCATTGTCGATTTTGGATTTATTGCACATGCTGGTGGAGCCGGAGGTGGAGAGCTGGCAACTATTCTCACTACCCCCCTTTGGCTGGCTGTAGTTGCTACTCCAATAGTTGTTACACTATTAGGGGCCTATGCAGCAACAAGTCATGCAATTGTGGGAATAATTGTATCCTCAAATAATGACTAGGCTAGAATGCTAGCTAGCTAGCTAACATGCAATTTCAGACTTTTGTTTCTCTTGACAAGTAGCTACTATATTCTTAGGCCAAAGGTTCTGCTACTATTGGTCTTCTATTCCTTGGTGTTGCCCTGTATGTGCTGGCTATTTTTTTCCATCTGGGTGCTGTAGCAGTAGTGAATGTCACTGGTTTCATTGGAGTAGTGTTGGAAATACTAAGTCTGGTAAGTAGACTAGCTACAGCCATTATTAATGCTACAAAACTACTGGGTTCAAAATCATATCAAGTTAGGCAGCAAATATTAGGCTTTGTTTGCTAGTTGCCAAGTTTGTTATAGCTAAGTAGGATTGGAAGTAAAGCCATGTGTGCCATGGGGTATACCCCCCCCCCCCTTTGTTTTCAGATAACTACAATTGCTATTATGCCACATATTGTCAAAACTCCTAATGGTGGACATGTGCAGTACACAACATTGTCTCAACCTTCTGCAGAGCAGAATACTTCGTCTGTGAATGTTCTGCCCCATGTGTACGAGCCAGCTGAAACAGAACTCAAAACCATCGCTGATAAATGAGACACACGGATGCCATTATGAACTATAGAATGTAGTGTAATAGTAATGTAGCTATCTATACCAAAGACAACTATTAGAACAACTCTAACGTGTCCATGTAGCTACTTTCTTTGTTATGACTCCTAAAAATAATTATTTTTCTGATTTTAGGCACCATTAATTCGTTACCGCATAATATTATATTTCCAATCTTAGCTATTATAATTATTCTTCACATGAAACAAGTTGGCAGCCCATTAGCTATATATATATATACTGGTAGCTATATAGTGCTATAGCTAATACATGAAAGAGCAAATGTGGCTAGCTAATACCACAACCTTGGGAATTCAATGCTTGACATCAGGAGGAATGAAAAGAACTTCACATGTGGACACTTATTGGTTCTCCTGTAGCCCTGTAGCTAATACTGCAACCTTAGGAATTCAAGGCTGCAAGGAATACTCTCGCGAGAGGAATGCGAAGAGGGATTACAATGGACGAAGAGGAATAGAGCTATGGTATGCCATCAAAGTCAGTATCCTGGGCTCTGTTAAGATCAATATTGTGGGGTTTCTGAAAACGAAAACCTTAAGTTGTGTTTATAGCTAGTGCTTCCTGACAGGCATAACTCATGAGACTGTCACATATGACACTTAAATATACCTTTGTCTAATAAATACTTGATTTCTCTCTGAGCTCTCTGGGACTGTCACATATCATACTTATGACACATGCACTCATAGCCTGAATGATATACACAAGTGGCTCTCAATGACTGTACCTATGTGGCTAGCTATAGAAAAAAAATGTGGGATCATTCTACAGTTAAGTGTAAGGTGTAGCTTGAGCACTGAGTTTATCATCATCTCCCTCCTCCAATTTTGTCAGCAAAATATTGAATTTTTGATGAGGCATTTAGCTAGCTATAACCAAAAAAATTGGTAAAGGTCTCAGCATTTTGCCCTTAAAATTGGGTTAGCTATCCAAAGTGCAGTACAGTGAAACTGATATTGAATATAATAATTATCGACTTCATAAAATAAATAGTTTGTGTGGCCACCTAAGGTAGAAATCATAATTTATGGAGCACTTTCACTTTTCTACCTAGTGACAATGTCAGTAATGAAAGTGTTTGATAAATATATTCCATATCATCTAGCTATCTCCCCTATCCACCTTTGATAGTATTCAAGTAGCCTTGGGATTAAAATTAGGTGTGCAGATAATTCAACCACATAACAGATTGAAGTTCCAGGACTGTCACATAATAACTTCATGCACCCTAAAAATGAAGCATGTGCTAGTAAAAGTATAAACTGCATAGCTATACTCTTTACATGGAGCATTCCATATGCTCATATTACCAGCCACTCCACATGTTGGCCTACTTGTGCACTATGCATAGTAATAAGGGTCACAATCTTAATATAAAACCTTCAGCACTACAAGGTCTTTCAGTCACTAAAATTTAATAATAAGTTACTATAAAAAAATTTTTATGTCGGTATTATAAATTTTGAGGTATACTGAACAGTTCCATAATTGTTAAGGTGAGACAAATGAACGATAACTAAAGAGTTTAAGGAGCTATTTTGATTAGGACGTGTTCTCACTAATGATCTTCTACTGGATATTCTCAAGGAGAAGGTTTGGGCTTAAGCTAGCATACAAGATCAAGGCTTGGAAAGGAGGATATGAACATTTTGACGGGAACGAGGATTATAAGAAAAGTCGTAATAGTTGCTCTAAATAGATAGCTAGCTTATGTGTGTGGTAGCTAGTGGCATACTTCTCATTTACCTATACATACATACTCTATTATGTCAGTGATTATCATCGCTAGAGAAGGCTGACAAGATGAGTCAGACTGTGATCAGACATTATATTTCGCATGATAAATGTGAACAGTCAAAACTAGAAGGTACACAATTTCTAATGTTTTCAAAATTTGGTTTTGAGGGTTACCCACTCATTATTGACCTACTGTCAAAGGTTATTGCTAGTTATTGAGATGCACATTTAGGTACATAACATGTAGCATGGCTTTCTAAAAGATGATGTCAAGGACAGTTGGTGGTGGTGCCACTGAGAGTAGCTATGTAATCAGATCCTCGACTGTTGGACTGGGATGATGTTCTGGATTGATTTTGCTTTATTGGCCATTCACATGAGTGTGTACATTCAGAGATGGCCCTTTTACAGTTCTGCAGAAATGTAGCTAAGTTACTAACATCGTGCATCATTATTCAAGGCCATGGTGTAGGGTTATCTGTTTCTCTCAGTATGAGTAAGTCCTGTACATTTATGAATGTGTTGCTATGTGTCAGGCCATTCTCTTCTGCACTAATAGGTTATGGTCATCATTCATGAAAACACTAGCTAGCTAGCTAGAGTGGTTGAACTTTGACCTGGCAGACGCTTGCGCATGCGCTAAAATTATAAGTGTCCTTGGACGTTTTCATCATTCTGTCTGACCTGACCTTTGCTGCTGACCAGAGAATAGAATGCCGTTCAACAAAATTGCCCTGCTGGTAAATTCTATAATACAAATGCTAGCTAGGCTCTAGTACCTATACTTCTAGCTAGAGAGTTGTTGTTGTTGTTGTTGTTGTTGTTGTTGTTGTTGTTGTTATTTTTTCCCCTACACGTACACGTAGAGGATTACTCCTTTTTTGGCAGTCCTACTCGTTGGTTGGAGCTTGTTTGTTGTCGATTTTGGATTTATTGCAAGAGCCACTACCAGTGTTGGTTACGGTGGAGTGATTGCTCCCCTTTGGGTGACTGTATTCGCTACTCCAATAGTTATTATACTATTAGGAGTCTATGCAGCAACAAGTCATGTGGTAGTGGGAATAATTGTATCCTATAGCAACTGGACTATCAAGACTAGGACAAGCTAGAGTGATAGCTAGCCAGTTAGCTACTTAACTATGTAGCTACACTGGCCTAATTTTCAGACTTCATTTTCTCTTGACAAACAGCTACATTCATGATTCTTAGGCCAAAGGCTCTGCTGCTATTGCCCTTGCATTCCTCAGCATTTCCCTGTATGTGCTGGCTACTTTTTTTAATTTCAATCTAAGTAGAGTGCTAACTGTAGTGAATGCCATTGGTGTCATTGGAGTAGTGGTGACAACACTAAGCCTGGTAAGTATAGATTAAATTTTGTTCTAATAGATACTAGGAGAAAGTTGTTAAGAAGTTGTCCCCAGTTAAATGCCTGGTAGCTATAAGTTAACAGCTAATAATAATAAATTATTATTCCTGCACTCTAGACAGTAGCTAATTTTTTTTTTTTTTTTTTTTTCAGATAACACTGTTTGCTGTTATGCCACATATTATTGTCAATACTCGTAATGGGTCGAGGCGTGAACCTGTGTCCTACTCAACTGCATCGTATGAGCCAGCTGACACAGAACTCTTAACTAGAGGCATCAATAACTGAGACACATGGCTGGATGCTGTTAGCTATGAACTGCAATTTTATGAAACTATAACTAGCATTGTATAGAATGTTGTGTAATGGTGAGACAACTTTATAAATGAATACTCCATGTACTTTTATTATAAAAAATAATACGCACCATGAATTAGTGCCATATAAAAGTTGCAAGTAGCTAATGACACCTTGGGGGGGAGGGGTGGGGGGGGTGGGGGGAGGGGTGAAGGGGGATTCTCCCTCATACTTCATTGCCCCATGAAAGAGCTACAGCATAACTACCCTCCCACCAAGGCCACCATCTAATAGCATCTTCCTCTGCCTATGTATTTTTTTTCCAATCTTAGGCACCATTATCCCATACCCACCAGTAGATAGTACTAGTGCTATGAGCCATTTGGCATCAGGAACTTCCTCATGTGGACAGTCACACTTATTGGTACATCTTCTCCTTGCAACCTTAGGAACTCAAAGAATACTCTCACAAGAGGGAGCAGGAACCTTAGGAATTCTCTCACAAGAGGCTCCTACTTACTCATAGCCAATAACTAACTGATCATGCTCATGTAGAGTAGCGATGGGAGTTTACGGACAGCGGTAGTTTACGGACACTTTAGACTTCGACCCATGGTAAAATTGGTACCAATTAGGCGGGAGATTTCAAATTTTGCTGACAGTAGTGATTTTTTAAGAGCAAGAATCTACAGCTAATTCAGTAAATTTGCGTAGTTTTTTCCTGCTCAATTTTTGCTTTGAATGATCATAGTTAGTATCTCGGTCAAATAATGAGGCATGGAAAAAATGACTGTAAGAAAAACCAACTTTATAACTGCACATAGTAAACAAAAACTACATGTAAACACAAAACATTATATATCAATAAAGAGCAAATTTATTGCTCTTTCCAAATGTACCCTTCATAAAATAACATGACTGACACAGTATCAGCAATTTTGGCGTAAATAGATTCTTATTGTGGAGGCAGTTACTGGACAGTGAATAATAATGGGTAATGATCTTTATAATAGGCCATGGCAACAGCAAGGAAGCGGAGAAATTGGAAATCCGAAGATCTAGAGAGAGCTGCAGAGGAAGTTAGAGAGGGGAAGGTGTCTGTCAGAGAAGCAGCAGCAAAATATTGTATACCAAAGAGCATGGTACATGATCACTCCAGCTTGAAGGTTAAGCAAGTTTCAAGTCCTGGACCATCTCCTGTGTTAATGATAGAAGAAGAAACTGAATCATGTTATCTTCTATTATCATTATCATTATCATTTCTTACAATAATAAGCACATGTGCAGCCATTTTACCTTCATTTTAAGAGCTGTCCGCCAACTGCCTCTATTGTCCGTTAACTGCCTCCAGTAGGCGCCTACTCTAAATCTCTCCCAGAAATCAGCATAATAGGACTTGCTTAGCTTCCTGCCTGGATAGAGCGAGGTAGGCCCATAGCTATCCAAAGCCCCCCTGCAATCTTCCTTGCACTCGCTAACCCGCCGGGAAAAACCACAACTTTGTTAACTGTCCGTTTACTACCTCCGTTACTCTAGTGTTTATTTAATGTCATTAGTAAAAAAATTTCTCCATCCCCCACAATTTTTTTTTTGTCTACAGCCTTGAGGCAGAACTAAGCAGTGTGTATTAGCAGGCATTATGTGGTTCAGGTGAGTATCTACTATCATCGGTAATTGTACCAGTGACCACTGTCTCCATGTTGACGATCAATCTAAGAACACGTGCAAGCAGAGTTCTTTAGCTTTCTTAAGCCTTCTGTTAAGCAGTGGGTTCAGGTGAGTATCTAGTCAGCTTTAGGCCATGCAAACTAAATTCACTGTTTATCGTCACAAGATTTCTAAATTTGCATGAGGGAGGGAGGTCAATATTCAATATTCAATATAATTATGATAAAAAAAACACTAGCTAGCTATGGCTGGCTAACTATAAACACAAAAAAAGCAAAGCAACTAAATTATTGTCTTCCTCTTATTACAATCATTAAACACCATCTTCAAAATTCAGTGCCTCCACAGTGTATACACAGTATAAAAAGCTCTGGTACTCCACAAGCTATCATCTGTATTAATAGCTGACAAAAAGCAGCTAGGTCATAATCAGCTACTTGTATTATGGAAATGTTTCCTATCTTTTATCAGGTTATGGCCTTCCAACTTCAATAATCTGTGACTTAGGACACTAGTGAGAGTGTGCTTCCTGACCGTTCACCTGCTTACTTACTTGTGTACATCAATTTTTTTTTTTTTTTTTTTTTAAGAGTTGACCACATACCAAGTAGAAAAAACAGGCAATAAGAGTTTACTTCATATTTACAATGTATGCTTTTTTTTACATTACAGATGTGTCAAGCTGTCAAGGCAATAATTATTTTGATCATATTTTGCTAGTGGCTCTCAATGACAGCATGGCACATAGCTACAGAAAAATGTGGGGTCATTCTGTAAGGTGACTAAGCAACTGAGTTTATCATCACAGTTGCATCCTACAAAAAATTGGTAAAGGGTCTCAGCATTTTGCCCAAATGTTTATAATATAAACCTTGCACTCTAAAAATGAAAGTGTGTGCTAAATGCACTTTGTAATGGTATACTGTAAACTGCACAACTTTACTCTTAAGCTACAGAGAGCATTCCTTTGGTTAGTTGTGCGTCATCATCGTTATACATGCATAATAATAAGGTCACACCCTCAGCACCGAAAGGTCAGTTACTATAATTATTATGTCGGTATCATAAAATTTGAGGTATAGAACTGAACAGTTGCATAATTGTAAAGGTGAGACAAAATGAACGATCAAAAGGAAAAAAAAATTAGAGTTTAAGTACTTTAATTATGACGTGTTCTCACAACTATAATAACTGTGGAGAGAAAAAGATAAAGAAAAAGTCATAAAAAGCAAGATTACAGTTACTGCAACCATCCACCATTAATAGACCAGGAATCAATGTAAAAGCTTTAATAGGAAGGTGGTCTCTTTAATATTATGTACTTGGACATGGCAGAATGGCTTTAATTAATAATAGGGCCTAAGCCACCACCCTGTAATAATACATGGTGGTGGCTTCACTATGTGTGGACTTCCTATTGTAGTTTAAGTCTGATCTGTACTGCATATGTGGCAGTATTATTAGTATCTGGCAAGGGTTGGCAGCAATATTAACTATCTGGAAATGGTTGTCAATATCAAAAGTCACTAAGACCATAATATAATGTACTCACTGATGACTATAATGAGGATGATGATAATGATTGCAGCGAGAATCAGTTTGAGTCGACATTGCTGCCACCATGCCTTGTGGTGCAGTTTCCTGGAGCTGTGTCTGAACTGAGTGGCGCTGTCTGCCAGACCCTCTGCATATCAAAGCAAAGACCATTGAAGAGATCGACACATAGTGTTTCAGCTACGGGTAGATCCCCACTTATTAAGATTCAGGGTTTTGAAGCCTGGCTTATGGCTTAGCTAGTCAAACTATTGGAGAGAGGATGAGGGTGCTGTACTAACAGGGAGTTGATGCATGAATCCAGTTTCAATTTGATGCAGATGGGTGTATGGAAACATCACAATAATAACATACAAGCATGTATTAACATACCCGATTTTTCCTCAAGGTCTTCCAATTTCTCTCCTCTGTCCAGCACTTTCGTTATGTTGTCTTTCATTATACTGATCACTCCAGTGACTTGGTTCTGTACCCTGTATTGAAGTAACCAATGACAACGACAGTACCCCATTAGTTTACATTACTGTGAAATGAAACCGGACAAGTAACAGTGCCCATACAAAAAATCACACATTGCTTGGTTGCATTCCTAACATTACAACTTTCAGTAAATGAATCTGAAATGTATTTAGAAGTGTGCCAAAAGTTAAGAATAAAATGGCTGTAAATCCAAAATGCTTTTATGTGAATTTTGTTTCCACAATGTGGAGTGTATTTTTGTAAATGAGATTAGTCTTGAAGTTATTGTCTCACAGTTTTATTTTTTGGTCTTGTGCAGTACTTCGAGCTGAGTGATGTGGCTTATTTGGTGAACTGTTCAGGAAGCTATGTATGGAGAGAGAGAGAGAGAGAGAGAGAGAGAGAGAGAGAGAGAGAGAGAGAGAGAGAGAGAGAGAGAGAGAGAGAGAGAGAGAGAGAGAGAGAGAGAGAGAGAGAGAGAGAGAGAGAGAGAGAGAGAGAGAGAGAGAGAGAGAGAGAGAGAGAGAGAGAGAGAGAGAGAGAGAGAGAGAGAGAGAGAGAGAGAACCATACAAAGTTCAAGTATACAGACATAAGACCACCTACTCATAGTCTATTAGTACTCACATTTCTTCCTCCTCCTCATCAGAGGAATCCAAACCCAGAAGATGGACCTAGAACAGAATATGACTCATCTCATTATCTTAATAGGTTCCTAGGCACTGGTACACTGATTTCTTACTCGATCTTTCTTTTCATCCTCTCCCTTCTTGAATTTTGGTGGCATCCTTAACTGTAGCGCTAGTTATTTTGTCTACCTGTAGCGCAATGACTCAGATGGTGCGCTTCAAATAGAAGCGTTGCATTACGTCATATCTCATGACTAATAACAGGTCAAAAGGTCAAATTGATGTCTGCAACAAGATTCTTGTGCCTTAGAAACTTCTTTCCTCGGTATGTTTTCTCACCGGGGCATCACTTGCTCAATTCATCAGTGAAAGGTGCCGGAAAACCAGTGCTAACTCTCTTTACCAAGAAGAATGTCAGTACAATGTACAGCAATTCCTTAAAGAGATGAATTTTTAACTGCCCACTTGCAGGAACACTGCTCATTATGTGATGAAGCAAAACAAATTTTAAGCAAGTACTCTACTGAAGTGAGAAGATAGTTGCAGTGATTCCCACTTCTAAATGTTGAATTCAACATCTGTTATATTGCCCCATGCAGTTCATTTACGAGGAACAGTATATAGATGAGGTCTGCAACCGCAAGTGGTGGGAGAAGTACAAGTATGACATTCCTGTGATTCACATCAATGGAGAATACCTCATGAAGCACAAAGTTAATGAACGGATGCTCAAAAAGACCCTCGACAACTTGAAAATCAAATCTTGATAGTCGTGGTGTGGCTACTAGACTAGGCAGTCTTGCTGCAGGAAAATATGGTAAAGGGTTAGCTAGACCACTGGTGCTGGACTTTTTTGGACTATTGACCATTATAGTTGAAAACATCACACACTCTCTACATACATAGAATATCACTGTGCAATGCATAACATGTAGTAGACACTTGTAACAGTCTGTTGAGGTCAACGGTTTGATTTAGCCACTCGTTCCAGCTCGTCCTTCTTCTTGATTGCATATGAATTAGAGGACCCCTGTATTACATACAATACCAGGCATTTACTATGGAGCATAGAAAGTTCAGAAATTCCCTGCATGAAACTGATCAGACCCACCCAGTCTTGGCTATCATTTCAGACCTGTGTGCTCCTTACCTTGGCAGCATTGATCAACTCATCGGCCAAGCATTCTGCAATACTCTTGATGTTTCTGAACGCCGACTCTCGAGCACCTGTCAAATATGGAAGTGGGATGACATACAAATTTGCACTACACTATCACCCCCCCCCCCCCCCCAAGAACTTGTATAATACGTTATCATTTCTCCCCCAAGAACATGCACCATATTCTCCTCCACTACTGACCTGTGCAAAGGAGCCAGATGGCCTGGTTGACCCTCCTGAGGGGAGAGACGTCTACTGCTTGTCTCCTCACAGTTCCTGCCCTTCCGATTCTTGTAGAGTCCTCACGAGGTCCGCTGTTGGAAATAGCATCCACCAAAACTTGCAAAGGGTTCTAATTGGAGCATAATAAAAATGTCATGGTCAAGCCCTTTCTATGAAAGGTTCACAGCAAAGAGTTCCTTCTTATAAGATTTATTTCACACACTTAAGGGAGGGGTGGATGGACATGTGGATTTTGCACCGTTTTCTGTTATGGGCATATACAGTGGAACCTCGAAATAACACACTTGGGCTTTTGTCTCCTGTAGAGAGGTTGTCCTCTTTTGGAGATTATTTTGTGAATGTACTACTTTTAGACTGTCCTTTGTTGAGAGGTTTGTCCTCTTTTGGAGTGTCTCTTATAGGAAGTTCCACTGTAACGAATCCACATCATTCGTAAATGCAACCTCAATATAAAACACTCCCACGTGCGCATCACAACTAACATCTCCTGTGAGTAGGTGGATGATCTCGAAAGAGTGCTTGACGATGGTCACAGCCATGAGCTTCTTCCCATTGTTGCGGCCATGCATCATGAGGGAGTTGGTAAGACGCTCGACCACTGGACACTGCAGGAACAGGCAACAAGGCATACATCATCATATCCTGAGGGAAAATGGTTAAAGCACTAGAGGCAGCACCAATTGCCGGATCAACTGACTTAATACAACACCTTAGACCAAGGAATAGGGATGGCTCAGCAAATTCAAAACAAGTTGAGCCACAGGGTGTGGTAAGGGGAGAGAGGTAACGAGTCTTAATTTAGCCCTACCCTTTATGATGATATTGCTATAGTTGTCTGCTACACACGACATTCTCAAGGTAACTGCTTACATGGGCCTTCCTGAATCTCTTAGCAGAGTATCTTCCAGCTGTGTGAGGCAGGAACACGGATCCTTTTTCTTTAACAGTGATATAATCCTGCAGTACAGTATACCCCCTCATTTGTCAATTCCACAAAACATTAAGAAAATCCACTTGTAATCTATTACAGTTCCCACTTATACACTCACAGCCAAACTGATATCATTGACATGAACTTCATCTGAACTCCACTTTCCAAACAACTTGACTTCCACAGTGGGAGCTTCCACTGGTGCCACGTCCACCAGCTCATCCTGGGCTGCCATATTATAACACCTCTACAGTTCAACAATTTATAGCAGCATGCCACAACCACAGCTAATCTGTATTCATTTACCTCCTTCTCAGCAAGATCCTTATAGTAAGACTGGGAATAAAAAAAGAGAAATTTCCACGCGGTCCTCTGCGACTTATGCGCATGCTCTAATGCGTTTAATTAGGAACGTAAAATATACGGTATAGTTCACTTGGCGGGAAATTCGTGTGGAGGTACATGTACATTAACAGATGATTTGAAATGACAAGATTTGAAATGACAAGATTTGAAACTAAGATTCAGGTTCAAATAAAGCCAATAAATTTAAAAATGCCTCCTTGTGTCCATATGCAAGTATCATCTTCTGTAAATGCTGAGGAATAGGAGTGACTACCTCCAAAACTTCACTTGAAACTAATAGTGATTATATACATGACTGTATGTAAAGATTAATGATGATGAATGCTTACCATTAGATGCTGTCTTGATTTGTACAGAGAGAGCTTGGTCTACATCTCCTTCTGCCGAAACAGCAAGAGTCCAGGTAAAATTTAAGCTCAATCTGATAACAAAGCAATAAAGGAAACTCACAAAAGCTATAATATTATCATAATTATTTACCCTCCTGGAACAGAGAGTTTTAACCTGGTTCCACCAATTCCTTCACTACAGTGAACCCATTCACCAAACTTAGCCTGGTTATCATATATTATTAGAAAAATATATGGTACTGAAAAATATGTAATCCATTACGAACTTTAGCTTTTCCAAAACATTGTACTCTTTCTCTATGGAAAATACAGTAGTTAAAATATGTCTGGTAGAAAGACATAAGGTTGCAGTCCTCAGATACTCTAGAAGAAAGCAAAAAAAAGTTCCAACTTTCATTCGGAGTTTTGTTGCACATACATACCTGGATAGGAAAGTGTTCATATCCCTCTCAGCCCGAGAGTCTACTTTTGGTACCAACATCACGATTCTTGCAATATCTTGGGGGTCATCAGACTTGCAGGCTTCACTCTTAAAATGTTAATTTTACATGATAATAATTATTATACAAAATAATAGCAAACCCTTTCTTCTCTGACAGCAAAGACAACTCTAAAATCATAGCCTATGGTTGATCCAACATGTGTGTATTCCCGTAGTAATCCTGTATCATCTGTTTGTTAAAATGCGAGGAAGAGGAGAGGGAAGAAAATTAATATTGAAATTGAAATCTACTATCTGACCTTTCTCTTTAATCTCCCAATCGACAGATTTGAACTTTATTCCACTGAAAGACTCATTTAGTTTGATCTTGGAGCGAAACAATCGTAACTTCTTAACGCTTTCTTCTCCACCTGCCTTCAGTAGTTGAGCAAACAAATCATCCTTGCTCATTTCATCAAGAGGTTTATCACCTGTTGCACCACCAGCAAGCTCTAAACTATATAATAGAACACATCCAGGATATTGCATAACCCTTTGTACATACACACACGCACTCAGGGTGAAAATACGTCAAGGTGCTAGCTAAAGATGATAGGGTGTGCCCTTTCTATGTCAAGGTGCTAGCTTCTCTAAGAATTGGGATACTATTATTATGAGGAAATCCTAAGGACTACTTGCAATAGATGGATGGGACTGTCCCTACTGACTGATTATGCGACCTACATGGCACTCTGTAAGTTAGCATCCTCTACCGATTCGCCGTGGGCATCTTCACCCATTGCAAGTTTTGCTTCCAAGGACTCTATTTCCGATTCCAGGGTTGCCACTTGCTCTTCCAATTCACGTCGCTGCTGTTCCAGTATTTCCTCACTTGATGCTGTACCTGGTGCTGATACTGGTACTGTGGCATCATCACTTTCATCAATACTGGAGTCTAAACCTTGCTCAATCTCTGCAACCCTGTAGGTATAAGAAGCTACATATTTATGTAGACTTGCTGGCAAACTAGCTAAGACAGCCAGCTCAAAATAGCATGGTTAAGGTGTGCCTTTTTATAATACTGCCTCAAATGTGTGGGTGGAGCTGAGAGGTGGTCTTAACCTGCACTGCAGGTAGAGCTCTACCAACTCACCACCATCTCACTAGCACCAGCCAGACCAACTAGGGTCACCATCCATGAACTGGGCTGGCCCGGCACCGCTTAACTAGCTTTGTAGCCAGGTGGAGAACAAACAGCAGTCAGGATGGAAGCTTAAAACCCACACCTGAGCTTAGCTAGAAGTCACCTGGTAATTGCGCTTTTTACTTGTCTCAGTATCGACTCATCCAAGTCTAAAAAGGAACTGGAAGATGACGCCATCATGTCAGTGCGGCCAAATGCTGCAGCTGGATCCCGCCAGCTTATATGGTGCGCTTCTTTTGGAATAATATGAATAAGGTGTGCTCTATTTTACAGAGTTAAAGTCCCTGGAGTAGAAATCATGGCAGCTCTTTATGCAACTACCAACAGTCCTCCCCCAGAAGTGAGCAGTGATCTTGTACCTGAAAAGCAAGGATCAGCCCGGTCATCATCAGCAGCATCTCCTCAACACCCCAACCCCAAAGACAAAGCTGGACAAAAGCGTCCCTTAGATGACAATACTGAAGATTGGGACGACCCAATGGGTTACATGCGTGTGAGGCAGCTTAAACGCAGGAGACAGTTTAAGGATATGGGAGTTTGTAGAAAATCTTCCATCTTCCAGGGAGTAACTATTTATGTAAATGGTTGGACAGAGCCGAATGCCGCAACGCTGAAAGAGATGATGTACCAACATGGAGGGAAATACGAATATAACATATACTCACATTCAGTTGTAACACACACAATAGCATCAAACCTACCGAATTCGAAGATCCTTAAAATCGGGAACTCCATTGTTTGCACGCCCGACTGGATAGTGGATAGCATTGCTGCTAACACTTTGCTTCCTGTGGATCAGTACTTACTATACAAGCCTCAAACCGGGCAAAAGAAACTTGGGTTCATCAAGAAAGGAGAACAAAAATCAAAATCTGAAGATACTGTTAATAGTAGTGAAGAAGAGCGAAAGACCAAAATTGAAGCAGCAAATAAAGAACCCACTGATAATGGAGTTGCTGATAGCAAGATGAATAGACCTTCTAAAGGAGCGGAGTTTGTCAATGATTTTTTTTCTCACTCGCGTCTTCACTACTTGTCTACTTGGAGTATGGAGCTGAAACAGTTCACTGCAGATATGCTCAAAAGAACTACACCAAAATTTCCCAAGCTTCCACCTAGTGGATCCTTACGGAGTCAGGGAATAAGAGCGGTGGTTCATATTGACTTGGACTGTTTCTTTGTATCAGTGAGTCTGCGAGACAAACCGCACCTCAGGGGTAAGCCCGTCGCTGTGACACATGCCAAACTGCTCCATGACAACTGCAAGCAATCAAATGCTGATACAACACAAAATGAAGATGATTCCAAACCTGTTATAAATCATTCTATCTCACATGATGAACAAAGTGAGGGTGGCGGTAGGAATCTGTCCCATTCTCATGTTCCTTTGGATTCAACTTCAGACATTGCATCTTGCAGCTACAAAGCAAGAGAAGCAGGAGTCTCCAATGGAATGCTGGTCGGTGCAGCTTTGAAAAAGTGCCCAGACCTTATACTCCTACCATACGACTTTGAATCCTATCGAGCCGTTTCTCAGATATTTTACGAAATTTTGCTTCAGTATTCCTCTGTTGTGGAGGCAGTGAGTTGTGATGAGGCATATATTGAGCTTACTGACTATTGCAAAGACAGTGAACATGTGTCTACGATAGTCCAGGACCTCCGAAGTGAAGTACAACTTAAAACGAACTGTACCGTGTCAGCTGGTATTGCTCACAATATGCTTCTGGCTAGAATGTGCACAAGAGTTGCCAAACCCGACGGTCAGTTTTACCTTTCTGCTGATGAAATGGGCAGGTTCTTGGGTTCTCAGAAGGTTCGTGACCTCCCCGGTGTTGGATATTCCACTGCCAATAAACTTAAAGGAATGGGAATAGAAACATGTGGTCAACTCTGTTCCATGTCACTAGACTCATTACAATCCCAGTTTGGTACCAAGATTGGGAAAAATCTTCACGATAATGCTAATGGTATAGACAATAGGGAACTTAAAATCGAAACTGAGCGAAAATCAGTTTCGGTGGACATCAATTTCGGAATCCGATTCAAAGGTTTATCGGAAGCAGAGGTGCTGATAGGAAATTTAGCAGATGAGCTGCAAAAGAGAGCTGAACAAGCTCAAGTCATGGGCAACCAGATATCACTTAAGATGAAAATACGGAAACCAGACGCCCCCAGGGAAACAAAAAAGTATCTCGGACATGGTGCTTGTGATAACGTATCACGATCCCTGGCCCTTCTCCAGCCGAGCAGAGAAGCTGGAGAGTGTAAGCATCTTGCGATACGACTCTTGAAGCAACTTAGACCTGTTGCAGTTGACATTCGAGGAATGGGGTTGCAACTGAGCAAACTGGTATCCACAGCTTGTGCAGGTGGAGGCAACGAAGGTAGTGCAGCTGCTCACTCAAACTCCAAATCGAGTGCAGCTGGAGGTGATTTGAGGAAGATGCTGGAAAATAGCATGGTAAAAGATTTGAAGAAGTAAGTAAGTCATTTGTGTTCACAGAGTATACTCGGACCTCCAATAAAATTAATGACATTACAAAGGAGGACATCTCTGAACAAAAAGAGTAACATGCTGACACATTTTTTCCTCTAAAAGAAGGTTGTTCCCTCTACAAGGGAAAGACAAATATCTGGTTCCATTAAAGTGCATGTCCACTATTAAAAATTTGGAGGCTTTTATATTATGAGTGATACCCCTTCTAATTTAAACCCTAATGAGACATTTTTGATTCCATACTTATTTCTTATTGCAGTTCACCCACTCACAAAATGGAACTTGCTAATCCTCACACTCCCTCTCGCACTTGGTTCAAGAGGTCACCTAAGAAGCCCTCTCCTTCCAAATCCCCTGCGAAATCGCTGATACACTACTTTAAGAAGAGCACTGATGCCTCTTCCAGCACAACGGCTAGTATATATGCCACAGATGAACCTAACATGAGGGCGCCATCCACAAATGAAACTCTTAACATGGCAGCTTCCAAAGATGAATCGTTTAGTATAGAATTACCTCCAGCTTCACAGCTGGATCATGAGGTCCTTGAAGCTCTTCCTCTAGCCCTCCGTGAGAAGATATTGCAGGGCTACAAGAATAAAGGGGAGGTGAGAAAATCTGATGACAGCAAATATACAGAAAATCCCATTGAATCCGGTAATAATGAAATAGCACCATCCCTCTATCATGGAGTAGAAACACGTAGTGATAATGCAGCAACCAAAGACAATAGTGAAGAAGAAATAGTGATTGGTGACGAAGAACATTACTTGTCTGAATGGAAGAAATACATTCGAGAGTGGATAGCTGCATGTATTAATGGTCCAGCTGAGACAGATGTGATTAAAGTTGCTGATTATCTTTGTAAGTTGGTTCAGGTTAATCTGGAAATGGCAGAACGCTGTTTGAAGTTTGTCAGACGTTGGATAGAGCTGCAGCAACAGTCTCCTTGGTTTCCTTGTTTTAACACCATGCTGGAACATGTGCAATGGAAAGTACAACAGAACTATGGTGGAACATTGAAAATTAAACCATTAGACAAAGGGGTGTGGTCTGCAGATATCTCTAGCTAGCTAGCTAGCTCTGAGCGCGCTGATATGATATGATATGATTTAAACGCTCGCGCGAGCTTGTGTTGTCATGTGACGTCATCACTTATTAATTAATTGCAGCATATCGCATAATCATACTTAACTTCTGGGGCCTGTCGCTTGCTTCCTTGTGGTATTCATGTGTTAATATTCGTCAACGACTTTCATGAGTTGTATTGTCAATTTCGCCAGTAGAGAACTTGAATTTTGGTAGCTAGCTAGAAATCTTAGATAATTTGCTAGCTAACTAGACAGTGCAGCTAACGAGCTAGCTGACTGGATTATCACTCGAGGGCCAGGAAGTTTGAAAAAAAAGAAGCCCAGAGGCAGCAGTTTTTGGATTGGACTACCACTGTGAGGATAGAAAGGTATTTAAAGCAGTGTGGGCCTGTTTTGCTAGTTCATAGGCCCAGGCCTATGTATGGTTTATATCTCTCTGATGTTGTGGTGTGTAGCCATTATAAGGCTTAGTGTTTATTACACACACTGTGAACTGTTGACTATAAACATATTGCTATCAGTATCTAGCTAGACAGTAGTCAATCCACAGGTGTTGTTCTATCACATTGTAAAGTGTCTAATGTGAGTTGTGTGGAACACATGACTGACCTTGATATTCTGAAGAGAGAAGTTTGCTAGCTGCTTGTTTTCCTTCACTTTGAGCAATGTTGTGAATTGTTCTCGAGTCAGTTGTCACAAGTGAATAGAGTGTGTGTTTTTATTCCTTTCCTGGATAATAACATCAAATATACTTTGCTTTTTGGCCATATGGGGAGGAACCTTCAAACCAAGTGACTTCATACATTGCCACTCTATAGCCTATTGGAGTACTCAAGTGATGAGACACTAGGGGCGCAGTTGGTTACAGGAATAGCTGGGTCAAAGGTCAATTTGGAGTTTGGACAAAATATTGTGATCTCTTACATTAAATTTGTGGGAACATCTGATTTTCCTGATAGCAGTAGTTAGTGGATGTTCATTTGGGGACAGAGTGAAGGGAAAATACTCGTGACTTTTAAGCACAGAGGAAATTAAGTGTTACCTTTCTAGTATGAGAAAATCAGCATTGATTATTTGTTCAGTTTGTGCAGTTTACCAACATTCAAATTCGTATAATCGCATTTCGTAGTGAGCCCGATTATGGTGCTCATACCTGTAGCCTATGCCACTCATGCCAATTCCGATAATCTTATCACAAGAAGTCGTAATTCACATTAATTGCCTTATATAACAATGAATCGTCCCCTACCCTTTTTAGCCGTGTTGAAATTTCTTTGTTCTGGTCCCCCTCAAGTTATATATCGATGTGAAGTTCTTGTCCCTCATGTTAAAAAGTAAACTTGTGTGTATTACTGTACCATATTTGTGCTTGTCCTTATGCACAAAAGGTGTTGTTTATGGTGGCATTATTAAAACTAACAAGAAACTCTATTCAATTGGTCTTAACTCTTTGGAAAATGACTGCAACCACTGAAATTGCGTAGGACGAAATTTCATCGGCCATTTCTTGAGGAGATGGTTGGGTGATCACTCCTTTTGTTAGTGATCATTTGACCGTTCACCAAGGCTTGACAACGCACCACATGAAAAGGAATATGATAACTACATATGCACTCCTGAAAAGAGGGAAAAATAGTAATTGCAAGACAGTGTGCCATCGTAACTCGATATGCCTCCCTCCCCCAAGCTTTGAGATTGATTGAGGAGCCAACTTCCCTAATTGTATTTCATTTCCTGTTAATACAAGTCCCCTCAGCTGCTCTGGGTTTAGCCACAACCACATGTAAAGAAGTAACTGTAGATTACATGTGGGACTCTTTCAGTTGGCATATCCCTTGGTTCCAATGTCTGTAGACAGTTCTGCTGTAGATTAATAGCTACTGGTGGCCCACTGCACAGATGGTAAGAGATGGTTCTTGTAAGCTCTTGCCACTTCCCATGTACAATTCATGTAGTCACTCACAAGGACATGGATATTGTGTCAAGCTTACTGCAAGAATGAGGATTGGCTGACTGGGCAAAGTACAGTTTACGTATGTTGATCATTCTTGAAGATATGGATATGTACTGAAATTTTCCGAGCATTACCTAGTTGAAGAGATGGGTTGATGATAGGACCCGGTCCCATTGGTCCCAAGTTGATGTTGGGACCTGGTCCCATTGGTCCCAAGTTGATTCATGTTTCTGCATATTTCAGGATGGTTGTCCACCAAGAATGAGAAATAGGTAGTGGCTTACAAGGACCTGATCCTTTCATGTCCTGTATGTACAATCCGTGCAGTTGTGAACAAAATGTTCCCCTAAGTAACCAACCTCCAATGAAAGGACTTAAGCTTGTGATGTATGGCATACTGACAGATATTGTTTATATTTTTAAGCTGGATGGCTGGAGCTTCCGTTTTCAAAATGATAATATCTTCAAAACAACTGATGTGTAAAATGTTCACGCATTTCTTGGGACTCTTTGTAACACTCGTGCTTTTACTCTCTCTCTTCTCTCTCTCTCTCTCTCTCTCTCTCTCTCTCTCTCTCTCTCTCTCTCTCTCTCTCTCTCTCTCTCTCTCTCTCTCTCTCTCTCTCTCTCTCTCTCGTACAGGTGTACAATCTGAATAGTGTCCATATTATGTGTTTTGATTACACTGTATTATGCCCGAACGTCTACCAGAAGAGTTTACATACACAACATTCAAGCTCCTTTTGATTTCTACGTGAGCATTGTTGCCAGTTGTTAACACCCAGGCCTCGAGACCTAGACATCAAAGCGTGTCTGATGATCAGGCATCATTCAGTGAGCCACATCAAAGGTGTGCTACAAGAGTCCCCTTCTATAGCAAAGTGCTTCTTTTTTTTTTTGTTTTTCTTTTTCTTGCCATAACTTCATATGGACAATACGTATGTATGTAGGTGGGAAATATTATAAACAGGAAAGTTGCTAGGAGATGCACATCCAAGGCTTTCTTGTGGTACATGCAAGATTTTTTTTTTTTTAATGCTAAAGAATTCACTTTATAACCAGATTCCCACTTTAAGATGTCAGCAAGCATGGGAATACTGTTAGTGGTCAAGACCAGCATTATGTACATGCAATATCATATGTACAGTATACTAGAAATAAGTGGTCCATGTTCAAAATCTGGGCAAATTATTCTGGTAGGCTCTTTTCTTGAAATGACGCTCTTTTCTTGAAATGACCAGTTAACGTACTGTACTGTTGCAGTATATGGGATGGCTGATGGACTTGACTCACAGTGCCATAGAGGCTAATACAGTTAGTAATGAGATTGGCATGGTATAGGTATACTGGTGCAGTATGGGATGGCAAGGTACATAACTGGAGGTGGTAGTTAAAAAGTTTGGAGTGGCTGGTGTGTAGAGACATCAAGCTAATTGGATTACCTGATGATTGTCGTATTTAATTGCCAAGATCCTACGTTACCTCTTATAACTTATAAGGTTACCTTCCAGGCCAGCTGCAAGCAACAATTCATGATTGTGACCGTTCATTGAGGGTAGAAATGACTTCAACCATTCCAAGGAAATGGCCTCAGTTCAAAATTCACTTAATATCATTAATGTGGCTTACCGACCCACTCCTTTAAATGCAGAAAACTCCGTTTATTTACAAATAGCACTTTATGATAACCCTTCTGATCGGGACACTTTCATAAGGAAATGTGTTAGTGGTATAGGGTATATAATATAGAAAAAGGATACGACTTTGTGTGCTGCACTTCATATTAATTACTGCTCAAGTAGCCAGTCAAATTAGTGAAATTAGTGGGAGGGGGTGATGGAGGAGTCGAGGTGGTCTACGAAATGAATGGGGTTGTCTCCCATCCTACGCATGGTAGCATCTGCAGGGAGAATTGGGTAGAAATCAGGAGGGTGCACTCGTTTTGGGGCTACTTTGGCTTTCCACAAGTTATGGACCCATAGATTTAAGGCTGAAGAAATTCTGAGTCTAACCCCATCATTTAAATCAAGTTTGGGACAATTCATGTTTGAGAAAAATTAATTAATTAAATTAAAAACAGGCTTGTCATAAGTACATATCCCTTTGGACTTCATGTGGCTAAAACAGTGACATTTTATATAACATACTGTAGAATGCTGTGGTAAATACTAATGAAAACTTGTAGTGTGTATTCTACTTAATAGATCTGAGTACATACTGTGCAGTGATAACAAACATCTCTATGTTGTGCAATCTACTCAGTACCAGGTAGAAAATCTGGTTCTTAATCAAGTGTGCTTGGATGAGAATTTCCCGAACTTCTGTCACATAATATTGGACTATCTCCACAACCAAATTTTAGCCCCAAATCTACAAGATGAAGGGCTAAAAATTACCAGTGGCCACAATATATTTTTCTATAATATCACATTGTGTGTGTGTGTGTGTGTGTGTGTGTGCGCATGCACGTATGTATGTACATGAATATGCAAAATTCTTTTTAATTTGCTCTTCAACTTCTGAAAAGGTCATCTCGAGCCTTATGAGTGGCTGGCTGTGTTTATGCATGAGTTCTAATTATTGATCTAAGGAAGTGTGTTTTATTATTATTTGGTCTCAATACGCACGACTGTTATGCATGCAGAAGTTGCATACTTTAGCACAGCCTAGTAATCTTGTGGAATCCAAGACATTGGCAGGACTAGAGCAGAAGTCCTGCCACCCCACACATGCAGTGGTATAATAATAATGTGCTTGTAGTCCTCAAATTAGCTATATAGTGTATATCGGGTTATTTCCAGCTAATTTCCCTAATTTTTGTCTGGTCAAAAATTCTAATTAGCATCTATGGGATTAGGACTATCATCCGGCACTTTATACATATGTCCGGACAATTTCCCCATATGTTTGGTCCATTTTTACCGCATATCTACATTAATATCAAGACTATCATCAGGTGCTATGTATGAATTTTCCCATTTACCTGATCCAGGTCTAATCCACATTAACAGCTCTGGGATTTCATACGTATGTCACTATTCCCCCATAGTTATATCTTGTCCATTTTTACCGGTTATGGGATTAGGACTTGATCGTTTTACTCCCTGGCCACCCTTGATTATACTTGTGGACGCTTTAGCTCTTTATTAATGGACCAGCCATTATCACTACCGCTCTCTAATAGTCTGTATTGATCAGCCCATTAAACCAGCCAATCATCTCTAATAATTATGAGAAGGTCACTTTATAGGCCAGTCACCTCTCTAATGAGGTGACTGGCCATCATCCAGAAGTCTATGTGGCTATACCCTCTCTAATAAGGAAACCACCTCTATATAGATAACCATTGACCATCCACTTCTTTAATAAAGACTGGCCGTCATCTCTGATACAATTATAGCCCATCCACCTATTCACCTCTATAGATAACCATTGTCTCTAATGGGGTCATTCTATAGACAATCCACCTCTCTAAATAAGGTATTTACCTCTATTATAGACAAATACTGTCTTTAATGAGGTTACTCTATAGACCATGCACCACTCTAATAAGATGTTTACCACCATTGTTTCTAATGGAGTTACTCTATGGACCATCCTCCTGGCATTTCTTTAATGGAGTTACTCTATAAATCATACACTTCTCTAATGGGGTTACTTATATAAACCATCCACCTCTATCTGTAATAAAGTTAATACTTGTTATCAAACAGCGCAAGTTTGTAAAATTATGCAAAGTTTGCTCTGTCGCCCAACAACAACAATATGCATATGTTCATACAAGTGGGCAGGGTGTACTCAGCAACTTCCCATACAATCATGACTTCTCTGGTATAGGGACACACCCCCATCTTGTGATCGTGATATTCCTGCACTCTATAGCCCTTCAATGTTGTGGACCGAAACCTCCATAGATCTACATTTATTGCAACGTGTGTATATTCCTCTTGCTTCTTTTCCCCCTAGTGTCCTCATTAAGAGCAAACATAAGGATGATTTATTATGACTTTGAAGTGACACATACCCCAGCCTGCCTACAGACAGTTGGAGTGAGGCACATAGACACCACATCTGGTTATAATAGGTGGAATCGGGACTCTTTGTCCCTGGCTGGATTGCTAGTACATAGGTTAGGGTCTCAGTCTAAGACTCATCAGCTTGATTGAAGTACAGGCTAGTCCAGCTGCCACTCCAGTCCAGCTGCTAAAAAACCCTTACCTGTAATTGCCTAACTTGCTCAATAATTGTTTACCAGCTGAGAGATAATTGCTATATATACAAGTAAAGTGAGTGAAGAGTGAGTGCAAAATGAAACATAAAGAGGTACATTCCACTGTATAAGAGTCCCCGAAATGAGGACACCTCTAAAAAAGGGGGTGTCCGTGAGGGGTTGTTCAAGGAATCCCATTTGTTCACCCCCGATACGAGGACACCTCTAAATACTGTCTGTTACAACATTAAAGAATCCCAGTAGTTTCGGGGTGAAATGAATGCTATGGTGTAGTACTTATATGAAATTTGGTCAACTATTTCCTTGAAATGACTAATAGTCATAGGGCTAGGGGTATGGGGCTAGTGGTAGCCTGAGCCCTAGCCGTAGCCCTAGCTAGCCCTAGTTATTTCCAGCTCTGCTTTCTCTAAGCACTGTTTTCCGGTCCTTTGAGTGTTCATTGGATTATGTAACCATAACCCACACATGGACTAGATTCACAGTGATTGTAATATCTTATGTCAACATTTGTATCGTGTGTCGGGATGGATTGTTTATGGTGCATGACTGAGCGAGCGGAGATCTCCCCAGCCACCCAAGTCAAGTGTGTTCCATTGTCTGGCCAGTTCCAATTCCCTCCTTTTATGGGGTTGGTGAGTACTTTGTGAAAACAACCATTGCCAAAACTGTAGCCAATGCCCTATTACCTTCAGTAGCTCTTTATAATGTTGTTGTTGTTTGTGTTATCAACATTCTGTATAGTTGATAAGTCCAGTGTTTCCCCCGGCCAATGAGGGGTACAGGGGTGCTCCCCCTAATAGGGCTACTTCTCAATAGTTACCACCTCTCTATAAATGTCATGGGAGAAAACGCCATAAACCAGATATATCCACCAAGTGGACTCTGGTATATAAGAAACTCTCTTGAGAAATATTATCGTTTAGTAGTAGAGAAAATTTTGATGTGCCTCGATATTATCTTGTGGGTTTACAAATTAATTTCGATGTTGCTAATGTTTCCCAGTATATCTTCCTATTGATTTCAATTTCAACACTCGGTAACAGCACTGAAGTTGCTAAGTGATGAATAATGCATGCTATGCGGTTGCTTAGCAACATGGTGGAGCACACCTTCATGTGTTTGTTTGCACCGAGTAATTTAAGAATTGGGTTTGGTGAACTTGAAAACACACATGTTTAAATCATGATCGATGATTGATCACAAGATCAGGTGACTGGACACACCTTCGTGTATTCTGATTTGTTATGAGATCAGGTGCTTCATGTGGATTATAGAAAGCCATCCAACTACGTAATATCGATATCAGATACACTTTACATACATACAACCACCAGCTAGTCCTCCATCTACCCTAAATGTTTCTCCCTGAACCTTCATACACCGTATAGCGGGTATATTTCGAGGGGTGAAAGTTTCACGATTACGTAGACCTTTTTGTCTTATGTCGCGGGGAAATCATTTGCGGTTTAGATTTGAAAAAAAAACAACAACCTGGCCAGTGGCCATGTGCATGTATGCACGCACACAGAGCTATGAGGTAGCTAGCTGAAGCTTCTAGGAGCCTAATGCAGCACATAAAATGAGCTGCTTGTCAGTCTAACTACTGGAAGAAGGCTCAACAGAGGGACTTCCCAATCCAGCAGACTGGGGATGGAGAAAGGAGTTGGGAACCACTGTGGACCACTTTTTCAGAAACATTATAGGCATGCTATGAATTGATCCATTGTGGATACAAGAAAGGCTGTACTAGATGGTGCAATTGTGTGAAGGCTGCCCGCTCTGTGCCCCTATTATGGAGATTGCCAGTAGCTAATA
Organism: Crambe crambe; assembly: GCA_963924555.1. NCBI lineage: Eukaryota > Metazoa > Porifera > Demospongiae > Poecilosclerida > Crambeidae > Crambe > Crambe crambe. The sequence continues at coordinate 1,743,428 of OZ004593.1, forward strand.
AACTGACACAGTTTATCAATAACCTTTAATTTATACAGTCACAATTAAAATTCTCGTAACTTTGGAATGGAATGAGATATGGGCATGAGTCCAATCCCATATTACTCCTTAAAGTGTCAGCTTTGTTCTGATACCTAATACTTGATAGTTAATCAAAGCATAAATGATAGGAGGTTGTGGTTTCCAAAGTTAATTGACGTCTAGAGGTCACCAGAGGTCAAATTCAAGATGGCTCCCTATCTGAAAATGACCTTTATGGTATGTAAAAACTATGTACCAAATTTCATGCTTTTATCAGAAAGTGCACAAAACCTCCCTTTTTTGGTGTTAAGCCACTCTACTATATACCGTGTGTGGCCATATAAATTTTTTCCACCTCTTAATATCCTAACCATGTGCCTGACTTTCTACACACAAATGTGTGATTTTAATAGAACCTCATGTAAAAATTAAAAAAAGGCTATTAATAAAAACAGGATAACACATTCCAATTTTGTGACTTCAGCACCAGAACTAATTGTTGGCCTAGTGCTTCAATTATAAGAAATGGCATTTCAATCATGACGATGCATTCTAAAATAATTCCGACATGATACGTGATGAATCCACCATGTTCAAACAGGTTTCATTGTTTTCAGACACTTGCATATGCACAAGTCGTGTAGCATTTGATGGTTTCCCATTTTCTCGGAATATTACACACATGAAACCTGTCTAATCTGAACACCCTGTAATATGAGAGACCAGCTCCTGTTAAGACCACTCCACGATGTCTCAACAGCACCTATGTATTTCAAAGAAAACCACTTCTTTAGTGAGGTCACCTCTTTATTAAAGGCACTTATTTAGTGAGGTCACCTCTATATTAAATATTGTGAGGTCACCTCTATTATTAAAGAAGGCCCACTTGTTCCTGACCCATAGGTGATCACAGCAAGCAGATTTCACTAAACCTGTGTGTATATCATGTAATAGTAAAGAATATTGAAATTGTTATGGGAGAACTGCAAAAACCATATAGTATTACTTTTCAAAGCCATGAAAATTCATAGTATTTTATTGCACTTCCTGTGAATGAATCACCTGCTGTGTGTACTTTTTCAATCACAACAAGAGAATATCCTCGTGCTCCATTATAGTTATCTTGCCTAGTGCATGTATGCCATAGAAAGTCAGTCTCCCTATACTGCCAGCTACAATGGTTGAACACTCCCTATTGTTAAAAGGAGCAGAAGCAGCTAGAGGTCAAAGGTCAAATCTGGATTCTTGCACCCTGTCTTTGTGTATTTAGTAAATGGGCCTTTTTGTATGATGACACTACGTGAACTCAATCTTGGCATCTGACACTGCAGGTCCTTGTCTGAAGTGCTTATCTATATACTGTGCTTCCCTGGGCAGGGTTGCCTGTTCTATCTGACCATCCACTTTATTCTCTCGTGGTCGTGATGTCTTTATTGAAGACTGGAAGGTAAGTGTTCTCTCTCTCTCTCTCTCCCTCCCTCCCTTATCCTTGTACATACAATACATCTCTGTTTCGACTGGAAGGTAAGTGTTCTCTCTCTCTCTCTCTCTCTCTCTCTCTCTCTCTCTCTCTCTCTCTCTCTCTCTCTCTCTCTCTCTCTCTCTCTCTCTCTCTCTCTCTCTCTCTCTCTCTCTCTCTCTCTCTCTCTCTCTCTCTCTCTCTCTCTCTCTCTCTCTCTCTCTCTCTCTCTCTCTCTCTCTCTCTCTCTCTCTCTCTCTCTCTCTCTCTCTCTCTCTCTCTCTCTCTCTCTCTCTCTCTCTCTTACATACAATACATCTCTGTTTCCTTTCCCTCTGAACAGAAACAAAATTCGTGCCAAGTCTCAGAAGGACAAAGTGCGGAATGCACCTGCTCAGCTCCCCACCATATCTGGTCCAGCCAATACCATAGTCAGGCAGGTGTGTATCTACAGTACCTACCTAACCTATCTCTACTCATTGGGGACAGACAACAGTAGAGAGTGTGGATTACTAGGGAAATGCAAGCATTGCAGGGCAAGCCCACATACTCAGTTAAAAGAAGCTGTAACATTAGGACTTCTCTGCTAATGTTTGATAGGATTAAGAAAGTTTACATGTATCTGTTAAAGCAAGCACTTGGGGTTAACAGAAATAAACTTTAATCATTTTAAATACATTATTCATAGTTTATATACTGGGGCATCCTGTCTTGTATTCATGGTCTGCTGTCTGTCTATACTTGATTGGGAAGAATTGATATTCATTAACTTGCTTCTTAATAATTGTATAACCCAGCCTGGTGAGGGTTTGTATCTGAAATTAACACAACATCAGAAGAACATTGCCACTCAGCTGAAGTTTATTTCAGGTACGTGTACACATAATATGTATTCGGTAAAGGGATTTCATTGTCATAAATATAGATATGATACTATGGTAGCGGGTTAATTTTGTTGGTAAATAGTGGATGGTTACTCCCAGTATACTAAATGCAGGGCGGGCCATTCTGTTTGGATAAAGAAACTCAAAGAAAGTGGGTTGGGTCTATGGCATTGATATTCTCATGAATATACTTTAAGCACCCTGTTTGGAAGTACAGCTAGGGGAGACTCTGGGTTATGGCCCATTTATTGAGGAATGCTAGAGTCTATATTCGGTAAAGGATTTTAAGTTATCAAAAGTTATCAATTTTAGCTGCTTTGCAAGACAATGGTCACACCCAATATCGCAGCCGACATAAGAAGATGGACTTGACAGCTGTCGTGACAGAGCTATTGGTCCAACTGGACTGTGCCGTCACCACTACTCATCAGTGTCTCACCAAGGACATACTCGGCAAGGATTCAAGGTGATTACGTCAATCAACCAACCATAGATTCATAGTATGAAGCTTGCAGGAGGGGGCAATTTTTAAACCCCCTCAACTACACTATGTAGTCTTATTTTTTTTCAACCATTTCAGTGATATTACATATTCAACTGCAGTATGTATACATGATCTTGCTAGTATGATACATTATATTGTATGGAGAAGCCTCTATAGTAATGCAGTGGAACTTTACCTTAAGGCCACCTCAACACTAAGATATTCAGTACCAATAATTTGCATATAATTATTATGGGTGTACAACTGTAATGCTTCTTTACCAGTATCAAGCCCGAGCTCGAGAATCAGGAATCGAAGATATACCTTGGAATAGCGTTCATTGTCCGATGGATTGACTTTGATAGCAAGGGGGTTGGGAGAGAGATGCCGCAGGAAAGGGAGCAGATTACAGAGACGATAAAGATGTTCGAAGTGGCCCTAGCAGAGGTGGTGAGGCTGGTGTACCAGTGTCAGCTGCAGAATGGAATCACGTCAACACCTGCTAATCATCAGCGAAGGTAAGTGATTTATATGTGTTCATGTGGTAAGAGACAATCGCTTGCTATCCAAGTGTTTAGTCAAACGCATGAAAGTTACGGTGGTGGAATTACTCTCAAAACAGATAATTCAGAAACTGGGAACCTCAATTAGTACATGTGTAACTATTAGATGACAGTCCAAAAGTTATACATCCACATAATCTGTTATCAGAAATAAAATTTACCTTAAATTGCCCTAGAGATCTGAGAATTCAATTTGCTGGACGAAATTGATGTGTACAATGTCATGTGCTCTTCTTTCAGGTCATCAGTGGATAACAGTGCCATCCACTCGATTCATAGAAGCAAGATGATATCGGGCAGCCCAGTGGTGGGGGGTCTGGAGGACTTCATGCAACAGCAGCGTGGCCATCCCACTGTCGAACAACTCCGCATGGAAAGCAACTCTCGCAAAACTTCCTGGGCCCCAAACAGCCCTAATTCTCCAGGTACGTACATGCAATGACTGTTTGTATTATCTCACTCATTAGAACTAGAAATAACTGACCATTTCCAAGAAATGGCCTGCCAAATTTCAGTTTTAAGTATTACAAGATACTGAATGTCCGACCAAATTTTTATAATGACCAATCAAATTATTTCTAGCTCCGTACTTCTTCCTGAAGCTGTGCACTTGTAATAAGTTATTGGTACATTGATTTTACAATGCCTGTGGGGGGTTAAGTGAGGTGGGTTTAATGTGCTTCTGTGAGGCTATTTCATTGGACAGCTCATTTCATGTGATTTTCACTCACGATTTTGTTCGGTCCTGCCTTTTTGAGGATATCCCCAGCTGATACAAACTACCCAATTTCCCCAATCCCTTGCTTGGTTGCTTGCTAGTAGAGGGTCGGTATAGTGTTAAGCGTGACTAGGATATAATTTAAATCACTTGCATATTAATCGCTGTCATACTCAGAATGAACTAATCGTGTTTTCTTTTTTGCAGGTTTGGGACCATTTAGGAACAAGGCCAGCACGTTGATGCCAATGACGACGTACTCTCGGGATTCGGGTCTATCCGAAGGTAGCAGTGGCGGGGCTTCCGATGAGGAGAAGCGACGCTCGGGGAGCTCGGATCATAACCTGAGTGGAGGCCAATCCCCAGAGCACTCTGCATACGGTCGAGAATCCTCAGTAAGACTTAATAGTTAATTGTTGTTCACCATCTCATTACATGATAACACCTTTAAACATGCCTAGATGAGAGATAACCATCATTTGTTAAAAAATAGACTTAATTGTTTGTCTAAACATACAGTCTTAGAAAAAATCCACCGTACGTATGTACCTTAATGAACTCCATCCATTTCTACCATCCTTTATAAAGCTCTAGCAAACTCTGTTCTACCCCCTCCTATCACCCAGTGGCTTACACCTAATGGTACTTCATTCTACATGTATGTAGAAATGGTTGCTTACCAGTATTTTTAAGAAGGGAAAAGGGTCAATGGTGTACTAACTGTGAGTATATATCATAACAAGTCTATTTTTCCCAAAAGTCTTCGTACTTCCTATTTCCCTTGTTAATACACACATTACATCAAATATTTGTTTTCGGCCACCAGTGTGGACTTTCAGTTGAAATTGAAATGGTCGTATTATAAGGCTCTTAGTGTGCATTAAGTTACAAGTATTGCAGTTGTGTAGTTTGCAGATGAGATTAGAACTAGAACTCAGTGTAGATAAGAGTCTATGAATTAGCTGATAGATTTTGATAAAGTTCATGAGTTAATTGTGCTGTTTAGAACTGTCATGTTTGCATGTGTGGAAAAGGTATGAAGTTGATCATTATGGCTAGTGGTGGGATGTACTTATTGTATTGGCAACATGGACCTACAGTACTTACTAGATACCAAGAAGTAGGTTTTACTGGGCAGAGAGCTAGGTGGTTCCAGTCAAAATAGCTGGAATAGGTGCTGTTGGGATGTGGCAGAGTAGTCTCATGACAAGGTGGTCTGTTTGCTGTAGCTGGAATACAGTGCTGTTTGGACATGGTGGAATGTAGAGTGGTCTGATTAGGCAGTATGAGACATTCTGTAAGAGAAACTAAGTTTGAGAAGTTCCTCTGAAACTGCTATCATCAACCTCCCTCCCCCTCCCTCCCTCCCCTCCTTCCCCCTCCCTCCCTTACTCCCCCCTCCCTCCCTCCCTCCTTCCCTCCTCTCCCTCCTCTCCTTCCTCAACCTCTTCCTCTCACACCTCTTCCCCCACCATCTCCTCCCCCCTCCCATTTTTTAGTCACCTGACTGGGACAGCAATCGCCAACAGCAACAGCACCAAGGAACACACAAATTCCCCACTACTGCCCCCATTCCGATTTCTGCTCCCCTTGGCCCTGAACCTCTTCCTTCGCTGCCCGGGGAGGCATACTACGCCCTTCCTCCCACGCTCCCCCGACGAGAGGGGGACGAGGACGAGATCAGAAGCAATCCCCGCCCATCACTCCCCTTAAAATTACAAAGTAAGTTGATGTGCGTCCTTTCTTGTTTTCTTTTGTTTTTCAAAGCAATGATGTATGATAAAATTCTTCAGATGAACAGCAGGTTAATGGTCACTTATCTCCAGACTCCGCCCCTGGCCATGCCCACTCCACTGTCGAGGAGACAGATGGGGGTGAACTTCCTCCTCCTGTACCTATCAAGAAGAGACATGCGTAAGTGAGCAGGGAGAATTCTATGGGTCTTATTTCACCTACGTATGTTGCTATAACTTTGACCAAATTCCAAAATTTTCTGAAGTTACAAGTAGGTAGACTCCATTTCAGCATCTTCGACCTCCAAGTATAGCTCAACAATAACACAACACCTTGATTCGTTGATAAATAATGATTGGGCTGCTATGCTATTGGAGAACTATTCTTCTTTCATCTGTCCCTGCATACACATAGAAGAATGAACTCTATACATAGCTAAAACCATAAAAGAGAGGACTACAAAGAGGAAAATATAACTTCATTTCATTTCATATATGTAATTCTATATATCCATGTAGAGCTGTACAGCAAGCTCAACAGCTGAATGGCTCGGTAAGTGTTCTGAATTTGAGTCTTCTAGAAATATCTGAAGTTTACTGCACATTTCTTCAATTCTGCCACCAGGGTAACGAAGAAGCCCCTCCTCCTGTTCCTGTCAAGGTCAGACGGTCCACCGTTGCAGGTCAGAGAGGATCGGTCTCCTCTCCTACGACCACACCCACCCATGCAGCGTACTCATTTCATCGTCCCATCCATTCATCTGCTTCGGTTGATGTTGGGGTGAACTCAGTGGATCTAGGGGTACGGCAGGGCTTAGGGTTGGAACTCCCTCCTGTGCCCGTACGCATGGAGTCCATCCCTGGGGTGAAGACAGCCCTGGTGCAAGACACACCCCCTCCTAAACCTCCTCGGAACGACCGTCCTCCAAGCATTGAAGTGGTAAGTGGCTTGGGTCATTCAAAACCTCCAGTGGGCCAAATCTATAGCACTCTTATCTTTTCTCTGTATTCAATTCTTGTTGCTTTTGAGGCGTCAGCAGAGTATGAATTGGATTGAACAAGCACTGTGGTGGAAATGGAATTCAAAACGCAGGATGCCAGTTTACTGTTTTTCCTTTCAATCCAGAAGGAAATATGTAATTACGGCCAACATAATAGTCTATACTTGTATGCATGCATCCATGCATACCCTCTAGTCATAATATAGATATCTCCTTCATACTTGAAACAGAGAGCAGAGCACAAAATAATGAATGTATATACTGTACCATACATAGTACAGTATGTCTAGTTCAGCTTCTGATAGGGAATGATACACACATGCACACCTTCACCTTCAGCTTACTCTACATGGTGCAACTTTCAGGTTTGTAAGTGATACTGGGTTGTAGGTATATATAGGCTGTCTCAGAATCAACATTGTTTTATGCACGTACGCACGTGTGTGCACCTGTGCTAGTATACTGATAGATGAAAAATCAACACGATTTGAAGGAAATAATAAGGAACTGACCCGTGAAATGTCAACATTTCATGGATTTAGACTAATCGTATTATTGTATATCTTTTCCATGGAGACTTGAATATATTTTCAGTATAATAGTGATAGTGAATTTTCGTTATGTAGGCATCTCCCCAACACCTTCCCAAGCAAATGCCTACACTAGCTTCTCGACAGATTGAGGAAATGAATGCTCTGAATGCAGTCAGAAAGTATAATGAGGACATACGAAAGGCACAGGAAACTGGACCTGATGCTATCCCCCCTGTTCCCCTCAAGAAGAAGACAAGTCAGTCATCAGAATGAGTCTCTCTCTCTCTCTCTCTCTCTCTCTCTCTCTCTCTCTCTCTCTCTCTCTCTCTCTCTCTCTCTCTCTCTCTCTCTCTCTCTCTCTCTCTCTCTCTCTCTCTCTCTCTCTCTCTCTCTCTCTCTCTCTCTCTCTCTCTCTCTCTCTCTCTCTCTCTCTCTCTCTCTCTCTCTCTCTCTCTCTCTCTCTCTCTCTCTCTCTCTCTCTCTCTCTCTCTCTCTCTCTCTCTCTCTCTCTCTCTCTCTCTCTCTCTCCACTCATTATGCTGTTATGAGTGAGCTCTGTGTTACTCTGCAGTTATGATCTACAAGGGTCTGGTGGATGGTTATACATATGATGAGTCCATTACACAACCCTTGTACATCCCTGGCATGGAAGCCCCTCCCCCAATTCCTCCGAAGAAGAGAAGAAAGAAGCCAGCTGAAGACTTGTCTTCATCCAGTGTATCAGAGTCATCCTCCCCTCAGGTCCAGGCTGGAAGAACACGTCTGAAGTCAAGCAGGTCAGTCAATGGTGTCTTATGTCATGTTACACATCACTGAATTTGGTTGCTATATAGTGAGGACCTGGAGGAAGCTGCTGATGTTGAGGTCAACTATCTCGAGTGCGAGGAGGCAACGGCGTACCTCGTCTTCAACAAAGAGGTGAGGTGCAGTACCAGTCATCTCTCTCTCTCTCTCTCTCTCTCTCTCTCTCTCTCTCTCTCTCTCTCTCTCTCTCTCTCTCTCTCTCTCTCTCTCTCTCTCTCTCTCTCTCTCTCTCTCTCTCTCTCTCTCTCTCTCTCTCTCTCTCTCTCTCTCTCTCTCTCTCTCTCTCTCTCTCTCTCTCTCTCTCTCTCTCTCTCTCTCTCTCTCCCTCTCTCTCTCTCCCAACTTCTTTGCAATTTGTATTCCATCTTACTATACTGCAGTTTTCATTGGCATCCCTGTTATTCTAATTATAGGAAAGTGGAGGTTACACTCTGAAAGGTGGTCCTATAGATGCTCTGATAGCTTATGCTGCATCCAGTGCAAGGTCCGGTGAGTTCAGCTAAGAGAAGACAAGCTTTCATTAACTTTAATGATTACATGCTGAGCTGTCAGTATCACGTGTACCTATCTCATCCTCTTACATTCATGTGATCATGTGAGCTTATGACTTTCCAATTGCCACTCTAATTTCAGCATTTTTAATAGTACAGGGTGCCCTGAAAATGACCAATCAATGTGTGTTTACATCGATCAGTTCGCTGAATAACTATACCATATTGCAAGGATCCTATTATTGATGGTCTTCGTAGTCAAATGTTTTGTTGTTGTTGTTGTTGTTGTTGTTGTTGTTATTCTAAATTCAATTGTTTGTTTTTTGTTTCCAGTTAAACATTACTCAGAGGCGTTTCTTCTTACCTACTACACATTCATCACTCCTGGTGAACTCATTGACAAGTTATTGTACAGGCGAGTATAATCACAGGGTTCTCATACATTTACAATATCACAATGTATACACAGTTCCTAAACTGCAGAATATGTACATGAATTATGGCTATTCTTTAGGTTGAAATATTTCTACCAGTCTGGTATTCAAGCTATTTGGCAAGCCACCACAAGTCTCTTAGTCAGAGTTCTAACTGGACTCAAGTAAGACTTTGGCATGGCTATTATTATGAGCATTTTACTCTATTAGGTAGGAGCAAATTCCCCCATGAACCCCCCCCCCCCCAGAACTACTCGTACTCTTAGTCAGCAGCCCCCCTAAAAATGATTTTGCCCCCCAATATACAGTCAGTAGCCAGCACTTAGCCTCCCCCCCCCCCCCCCCCCCCCCCCCCAATTTTTAAAATTAGTATTATCCTCAACCCTACCCTGAAATAGACTCTTAATTATTCTGCTACAGTTCAACTTTTCCTCTTCCTTTCCCCAGTAAACAGTAAACAGTAAACTAAATTTATTACGTATGAAAAGGAAACTTGATGTTCCCTAGGCAACCGATTCCCAAGGAAGCCCAGATGCAGCTGATAGATGTGGTCCATCACATGATAACTAACGGCAACCTCAAATTCGCTCAGCTCCTAAGAAATGCACTGGTAGAAAAGGTACATGCAACATAGATAGATGTATCAAAAATTGAAGTGTGAACTGTATTTTGACCCACAAAAATTACCTGGTGTGTGGTAATTTTTCTTCTTTAGTTGAATCAGCTGATGACAGAGAGTTCTCCCTCCTTATCTCTTGGTGTGGCTTTCCAATCGACCACCCAGTAAGCACTTAATTATGTACATGATAATGAAGAGGCACTATGTCTGACCTACTATAGAACTGTACACTGCTCAAAGTTTAATCAATCTTGCTGTTGTTATTTCAGACGAAAGGTCTCCATTATGGATTTCAGTGCTGAAAACATAGCCAGACAGATGACCATTCTTGACAACGAGCTCTTTCAGAAAGTTGATGTAAGACAATCTTGTATATGTTAGATGAGATTATAGTTAAGGTATTGTTACTCAAGCATGTTTGTTTAGTTCTTCCATGTTTTATATTGCAGCTGTAAGAGTGCAACTTTTTTTTCCAATTGACAATATCTTCAGCTTTAACTGATTGTTGCATGTGGTACATAGTCAAGTAATACATAGGTCTCCTGCTATGAATGCAGGTGTGTGAGATGCTGTATTGGGCCAAGGAACAGAGTGAGGAGAAGAGTCCAATGTTGACACAGTTCACACTCCACTTCAACAACGTTTCACAATGGTCAGTAACACTTTGTAGTATCAGTACAGCCAAGGCTTTGAACCCCTCTAGCCTGCCAGCTAGCCTGTATGGACCTGTATTCATGGTTGTTGTATTATAATCGTAGGACTAAGGCTACCTTGCTGAAAAGAGGACTGGACATGAAGTACCGATGCAAGCTAATGATGCACTTTATTGGTATAATGAAGGTACATACAGCAATGTGTGGAAAATCTAAATAAAGTGCACTATTGATTACATCATATACATAGTCTTTACTGGAAACTTTCAACAACTTCAATTCGTATTTGGCCATTCTATCAGCCATCGAGTCATCACCCATATCCAGACTTGACTGGACTGACAAGATACTGAAGGTGTGTAACATAGTCCCAGATCTATAATCAGGTGATCACGATTTGTATAAAACTCTCTAGGGCCTGGAGGAGCCCAGGCAGCTTATTGACAACAGAGGCTCTTTCAAGAACTACAGAGAAGCTTTTGCACATGCCAAACCTCCCTGCATTCCTTACATGTGAGAGATTCATTGTAGTGGGGGGACCTCTTGGTTATCTTTTTTTCATTCACAGTGGTCTCTACTTGCAAGATCTCACCTTCATTGAGATGCAGCCGAGCAAACTGGAGGAGGATCCCTCTGCAATAAACTTCACCAAGAGATGGAAGCAGTTCAAATCCGTTGATCACATACGATTTGCCCAAACAAAGTAAAATCCAATAATGCTTGAGCCTCGACTTCAATAGGTTTGTGATAATTGCCCTTCTCTTGTGTCCACAGGCAATATATATATGACCCAGACCCCGAGCTCCTCAACCTTTTCAAGAACTTTGAAGTTAAAGAAACAGATGAGGTAACTAAGTAACAATCATACTGCGAGCTTGAGTTCCCACTATGCACAGTGGAGCCTCCAATAAAAGTACACTCCAGTCCCAAGGGAGAATAAACCTCTCAAAGGACAACCTAAAATTTACCCCCCCAAAAAGGATAACCTCTCTACAGAGAAGGACAACAGTTGGGTCCCAAGTATGTCCACTGTTAAGAGGTTCCAATGTATTGATTTTAGAAGCTTTATCAGTGCTCACATAACAGTCAGTCACAGGACATTTTCCAGTCAATTTCTTCATTTGTCCGGTCATTTTCTGCCTTTGTCTGACTAATTTTTCTATTATAGCTATACTCTTAAAACTGCTATTAGATAATCATGTCCGGACAATACTAGAGTGTTACTGTGAGCCCTGTTTATGCTCCAAGTGTGTCCACTATTCAGATTCAAATGTATTGATTTTAGAAGTTTTAAGCTACATACTTTCTCATTAAAATTAATTTTGATAAAAATTAGGATTTGTGGGCCATCTCGACAGAAATCAAACCTAGCAATAGAACCATGAGGACTAATCAGAGTTAATGCTTCTCTAGCACATTGTGTGTTCAATATAACTATACCATTATTTTATTGTTTGACAACAATGTGTCTTTCTTCCCCATGTTTTGTTATCGTTTTTGTTGGTCTTTCGTTTGTTTGATGGAGTCATGGCAAAAGTTATTCATTTAAAATACCCTTTAATCATCAATTTATTATACCGTGCAAATTTTTTAAAAATAAAAATATTGTGCAAGTCATTCAAAGATATGCACCATTTTATCGAATATCCGAGTCGCTATAGAGTAAAAGAATTATGTTGCAGGACATCATGTTTAATTATACAACATCTCGTGACAGAAAGAAGAAACCAAGATGTTAATTCCCCCTTCATCCCTTGTAATGATACAGCCTTGATAATAATGAAAAAGTGCTACTGTGCCTGCACCATGCATTGTAGATGGGACATAGTGGCTTTTCCAACTACTTTGCCATGCCCATATGTTCTATTTACTGATCATGATCTACAGTATGTACTTTTTTTCTTTTTTTTAGAGTTTTGCATTTAGTCCCTTGGAAGCAGTCAACACTGCATGCATTTCTGTCATAGTCTCTGTCAGTTTCCCCAAGAACCTGAGGCTGTCCGTCTCCGGGCAGCTGTGAAATGACGAGACAGAGAAAATGACTTGTTTCTCTTGGGGGTTGTAGCAGACTCCATAACCATCGGGCACGACTGCTCCAAAGCAGAGAAATATATCATAATTCCCCACAGGGACCTGCACATGTAGAATTATAATATCATGATTGTGGTGAAAATGAGGGCAAGGACAATTTAACCTCCATAATTCTTTAATAAAAAAAATATAAAAAACTCCCATATCTCCACTTTTCTATTGGAGCTAATAATTTTAGACCTAGCTCTGAAACTCTCTACAAACAGATAAAATCAGAGGTTGGCACTGTATGCACATCACGAGTATCAAACCTGGCTAGTGGAGAGGCGGAAAAGGAGGGTCTCCTTGTAAGTGGTATCCTGGAAGATGCGAGGAAGCTCCATTCCATTCTCTTTCGCTATCAACCGCAATCCAAGCAGATGACGGTCAAAAGCCTGTCCTTCAAGAGCCTGTAAAATACATACTCTTGTTATAGCCTTGTAAGAAGCACAAGGCCTTCCTTCTTGCTCAACAATTGCAGTGCTTAGCTAAGAGCCTGTAAATACATACTCCACCATACTTAAGAAGCCTTGTAAGAGGTACAAGGCTCTCTCATTACACTTATATTGCTGCCACAGGGAGGACAACCTCTAGCCCTCATTGAGGTATATACCTCCTATACACATAGTGTGTTATTTGTACATACCTCCACAGTGGCTTGTGAATGAGCTTTGACTGCTGCTTGCAAAGCATTGGCCTTTTCCTTAGCCTGCATTAATATGCACAGATCAGAATGAAACCAATAGTTGATTGGTCCCCCATCAAGAGACCAACTCACTGAAGCTCTGGGATTTTGCATGGCCCTGATAAAAGTGTGAGCTTCCCTGGTAGTGTTGCGAATGGTGTCTGTCCTTCCCAGTCGGTACCAACGGGTGCTACCACTCTCATACATTGGAGTCATTCTACCATACATCCTGTTTAAAAATTCTCATTGTCAATACAAGTGATGACCCTTTACCTAATGTTTCATACTTGTAATAAGTGAGGAGGATTGCATTCTGGATGAATCCATCTGGAGACATTCCAAAGGACTTGGGAAGATACTTTCCAAATTCTGTGTAAGTAATCACGTGCATATCCACATCACCTGCAAGTCTGTACAAAGCTGTCATAAGCACAATTCCATGGCAACACAGATACAGAACTTTTTAATTTAGCAGTTGTGGAGAAAATTTTCGCAATACACTGTTGATACTACATAGGCTCATGCCATTTGTATTCAAGCAGAAACAATGTTGAACCTAGAATTCAGTACTTTTAACCTATTTGAGTTTTTTTTTGTTGTTGTTGTTTTTTTGCAAAGATTACTTGCCCATCAAAATTTTTTATGTGCTCACTTATCAATCTTCTCCTTTGCAATCTCGATGTCTTTTGCCACTTGAGGGGAGATGTTCCACTCGAGGGGTTGGAATGGATGCAGGACAGAACTTGGAACGGGAGAGGACTCTGATAGAACGTCATAAATCTTCCTACATGTTAAATTATGTACATAGTTCCAGCCTCATATTATAGACCCAATTTGATTGGTCATCAAGCAAAATTTGATTGCAAAATTTGATCGGTCACAAGAAAAAAATTTGATTAGATAAGCAAAATTTTGTTAGTCACAAAGCAAATTTGATCGGTCACAAGCAAAATTTGATCAAAATTTGATTGGTTGCCCAAAAATTTGTTGGAAATCAGTGGGTATTTCTTGCTCTGCTGCAGTAGCAGTTACGTATGTAAGAATTAAGGCATGTGAAACTCACTGGATGTCGAGTGCAAATAAGTCGATAGCTATAGCACAGACACCATCAGCAGCCGAGTGTTCTAGGTTTGAGCCTGCTCCTCCATCTTCCCCAACAAGGATCTGTTCACACAGTGATTTGTGGTTAAGTATGTACTTTGTCCAATCTGAAACTACTGCATAGCGTGAAATTGCTATACGATAACCCTCCAAGTGACGAGATCTCAGTGATAGAGACAGTCATCTGTTCAACCTGATCAACACAGGTTCTTCAGTCCGCCCGTCTCTTTATGTCATCATTGATCACATGACAGTCATATGATACTGACAATACAACATTACAATATTTTCCTTTCTGGAGTGTATGACTTTGCGTCAGTCCACATAGAGGGTTTTTGCACACACACACACACACACGCACACACCTGAATGGCAGAGTCAAACCATCTATTGGTTGAGTGTTGCTGACATCCATTGCCATGAAGAAACCTTTTGGCCAGCATCGTCTTATGCTGATCCCAGTACTTGGAAGCAGACTGGAGGTCTTCCTGGATCTCTGACTGCGTCTTATCCAAGCTGAGGACGCCCTGAGCCGTCTCGATTGCTTCCAAAGTGGACCAATTTACAGGATCTGTAAGTGCAGCATTGTCAATAGTAAAAGCTCGCTCTGTACTTGCCTTCAAAGGGGGTGCTAATTCTCTTGAAGCCTCTACTACACTATTGCTAACACTTGCATGATACTGCTAAACATTCATACTAATGACTATTTGTCACCCCTTCATTTATCTGCCTTGTCTTGTCTAACGGCTATGGGATTACAATGTTTTCCCCTTCCAAAACATTGATAAACAAAGGGATGAGAAAAGTGTGCACTATACACCGTGCAGTAATATACTGTAGCATTGGAAAGGGGGAGCACCATGGTACCCCTTAACCTGTGTGATTGTGGACAATTAATAAAATGGAAACAATTACACCACTGTGGATCATTCTGAGGACAGACACTTGTCTCTGTTGATTTAGCCTGGTCTGTTATCACTGCTATTATAGTAACCACATGCATGTGGTTAAGACACAAGGGCCTAGAGTAATCTGTTACACAATGCCAGTCTTAGTGATGAGGATCTGTCTCAAAGACATGCAATAGGGTTTAATTAAAGAGGCTATCCTCTCTTGCAATAGAGGTTATCCTCTCGCATAATTACAGAGGTTATCCTCTCTTGCAATAGGGTACAATTGCAGAGGTCATCCTCTCTTGTGATAGGGTACAATTGTCCATAGTTATCCCTTCTTGTGATAGCTAGGGTACAACCATTTAATTACAGTGGTCATCTTCATAGGATACAATTGTCCATGATTACAGAGGTTATCATCTCTCAATTGGGACTTTTAGTATAAAGTATATTCTTCACCTTCACCGACCTTGCATCAGTTCTTGCCTTGTCTTGAACCAGTTATCTCTGTGTTCAGTGGTGAGGACACCCACAGGATGTTCACAGGACTCTGGCGCTGCTCGCAAAATGCCATGCAGCTGCTCAATGATGTGGGAGGGTGGGGCCACAGCGAGGGTGCCATCAGGACAGTCATAGAGGAGGTCAAGTTTATAGAACTGTAGCAGAAAAAAAGTCAAAGTGGTGAATAAATCAGATCAATATGTAATGAGACCACTTTCTCTATAAAGGCCGCTCCACCATGTCTCAACAGCACCTATTCCAGCTACAGTGAAATATGCCTAACCAGACCAACCTGTAACAGCTATTTCAACCTTTACCACTTCCCCAATTAAGGCCACTTTTATCGCTCACATGTCCGTTCCTCATGACAATGATGTGTCGTGATTTGTGAATGGGGGTCTTTGCTGCAGTGTCCACAGGCATGGCAGGAATCCTGCACATGGAGTACATGTCATACTGAGCCATGCACATGGGTCTCTTTCGATACACATCGGGTGGGACTGCATGGCTGGAGGAGGCAGAACATAAACATTGAAAGTGATTTGCTATAATTATGAAGAAATGAGCAAGACTTACTTCTGAATTATCAAGTTCCATTTGAGTATAGCAAGGGCCAGTCTAGCTGCAGTCCTACAAGAATAGGGAGAAGGAGGGAAGAAAGAGGAGAGAGAGAGAGAGAGAGAGAGAGAGAGAGAGAGAGAGAGAGAGAGAGAGAGAGAGAGAGAGAGAGAGAGAGAGAGAGAGAGATGAAGGGGAGGAAGTGAGGGCGTGAGGGAAGGGGAGATGGAAGGAAGGAGGGAGGGAGTAGGAAAGAGGGAAAGGAGAGATTCTAGAGAGAAGGAGAGAAAAGTACCTCACAAATGTATCCTGATCTCCAGATGGTTGGCGAGGAAAGCCAACAGCTGGATTGGAGTGGACTACCATGGGCTCTCTGAATCCCAAGTAAGCCGTCTCATTCCACCATTGGAGCAACTGTAAGAATAGGTCAGATTTGAGTTCTTACTGCCAGCTTCTTCTAGTTGAAACTTACCCAGCTTTCCCTGGCATCAGCTCTCTCCAGCAGCTTCTTCTGCAACTGCTCACCCACTCCTCCAGGCTTCCCGAACTCTGCCACGATTCTCTTAGTGGCCTCAAACTCCTCAATGCTCACTAAATACTGAAAATAATGAGACAGTGCTCATCATCGCCAATCTCTCTCTCTCTCATAATAGAAACATTAATCTATATTTTAGGCATTATAAAGAGGTCTACAGACTACAGTACATTTATTTTTAACTGTGAAAGTAGTCACAAGACCTTGTTAGCACTAGCTCTTCTGATAGTACCTTTACACAACACCCACATCCTGTACACTGACCTGAACTCCAGCTAAGTACTTCTTGAGAGTCTGGTCCAAAGGAGGCACAGGGAGCTTTGGAATTGAGTCCTGGAGCTTGTACATCTGCCCCTTTACATACTTCCCTTCCCACTCTTTGGGAAGCTCAGGGAATTGGATTTTGGCGTCAGGACCCGATGTGGTATAATGCTGAGATCGAGGAGTTAAGGTCTTTGATCCTCTCTGAAGCTTGACTGGCATGTTTGCAGAGGAGTCCTGGGTAAACAAGTAAACAAAACAACTTGGCTTATTGCTAGGCGTGTAGAAAACGGCAACTGAACAAAGTGAAAGGAAAAAAAAAACTGGATTTGGGCATACCTAAACTCACCAATGCTACGCTGGGCTGAATAGATCTGATAACGGATCTCCAGCACAGAGAACTCTTTCCCTGCAAGGACCGCAGGCTTAGCATATCGTTTATCTACCCCCAGCGCAGCTGCTTCCAATTAAGAAAACGGTGGGCTGTAATAAAAAGAACCTTTCATCATTTAGCGCCTTAGTATACGGAAATCCTTCAACTCCGTGAACTAAGGCCAAGACTGCGGTTTTATTTGAATGATGCCTATGCCTAGCGCCTGCGGTCATGAAATTAATTCACTTCAAAGTTCAAAATTTCAGAAATGAAATCCTCTTCCAGATCAAAGCCTTCTAAGACAAAGCAGCTTGCTAGGTAATTGAATCATGTGTACTGTTGCCAGATGCCAGATTATGTGCTGCTAGCTAGCTTTTATTCAATATTCAAACAGAGACCTTGGTTTGTTACCTCCTAAAAGAAAGGCTGGTGATAAACAAGAAAATGGACCTGCAAAGAGGAGAAAAGGTAATTATGCAACAGCACCCTTGGTCGACCAGTCCTGCTGACCTTGGATTGATTATCAGTCCTGCATGCAGGGGTGTGGTCTGGGTGTGGTCTGAATTGGATCATGAATTATCAGTCCTGCATGCAGGGTTGTGGTCTGGGTGTGGTCTGAATTATCACAATTGTTATTAATTTTCAGGACAGGTGCTGAATTATTTGATTGTGATTGATTTTGAGTCAACTTGCTGGGAAAATAGGAAAGGATCGCAAGAAATAAGTTAGTATGCTAGCTATATTATTATGACTGCCATACTTTTTTTTCATTTTTTGTTGTATCAGTTGAATTTCCAGCAGTTTTATTGGACCTGTCTACTGGCAAAGTGTTGCAAGAGTTCCACCACTATGTTTGTCCAACTGAACACCCCGTGCTTAGCACATTCTGCAAGGAATTGACTGGTATATCACAGGTGAGATTAGAACCCTGGTATTTCATATTGATAAGTGCAGGGTTTGACCCCCCCCCCCCCCCCCCCCCAAATGGGAACAGAGGCTTCATAATATACATTCGCTTATGCTCTACGCGTACTTCATATGTTAATAAGCACAGGGTTCTCCCCCTTATGGAGACAGAGAGAGAGGCTGCACTATTCACAATATACTCGTGCATTTACTTTAATGTCCATTTTTTTTACATTCAATTCGTTAGAGTCAAGTAGATGGAGGTATCCCTTTACCTACTTGTCTTTACCTCTTCAACAAGTGGGTTCAAAGTCTAAAGGAAGATATGGGTGTGGTCTTGATGGAGCCAGGAAATGAGTACACGGGAGAGGAGGACCTCTGTGCCATAGCTACTTGGACCGACTGGGATCTGGGGGTGTGTCTGAAGTACGAGTGCAGCAGAAAACAGATCAGAAAGTCGGCTTTCTTTAATCAATGGATAGACATCAGAGCTGTCTATAAAGTGAGTAGAGCAAAACTGATACTAAGGGCAGGAGACAAACTTACTAGCAATTCCTTGGAAAACGACCAGTTATACTTCTAGCCACGTAGTTCTTGCTCTAAGTGTTTTGAATCACAAAGTTTCTTATCAACAGTCGGGCTGAAACCAGAAAGCTTTTTTTGCCCATGAAGACATCAGTAAGTAAACGTCCTTCACCACCTAAGCCTCTTTCTGATAGGATTTTAAAAGGAACCATAGTGTTCCAATCCCTTCTTTGCAAGACAGCAACTTCCAAGAGATACTGGGTACACCTATACTTGAAAATAGCATCTTCTTTTGGACTTGACCTAGCTTCATACCCGAAAGAAAATGCCTGGGTAAGGCTAGACTTGACCCTTATAGTGTACGTATGAAAATCAATGTAGAGTTTTTATGAGAGAAACCCATCTGGCTTGAGTGGAGCTTTGGAAGATCTCGGCATGCCTTTTATTGGAAAGCAGCACTCTGGTAAGCATGTTATAGAATTTCATTTGCTATATCATTTGTTATCAGAACATAATCATTTTAAAATTAGGTATTGATGATGCCAGAAATACTGCCAAACTGTGCTACCGAATAGCCCGCGATGGATATAAGCTAGCCATTACAAAGTGCATTCAGAAACAAGTAAGAATTCAAGAGATATCATGTAAAAGAGGACCAGAAGGACACTCACTAATGTGGATCTTTTCTTTGAATGTTCACACAACAAATGTTTCCTTCTGTAGGTAAAATCTTATATCCGTCCTCCCACAAGTTTGAATCAGCCATCTATGAGAAATGGATCGAATGTCTGTACAGAGCAGCGTCACTGGAGACCTGAGGAGGCGAAGAAGTCCACTGAATTCAAGAATGAATTGGCATGTCATAAGAATTCTCCTGTCAGTATTCAAGATTACTCTTCTAGCAGGAAACAGCCAGAAACTCCTAAGCAATCCGCAGTGGGAATGGTGAAAGAGAAGAACGAGTCATTGGACTGTAATGGTCACGATACCTTAGCTGATTTTGAGTCCATAGAGTGCCAAGATGACTGGGATGATTTCGACAGTGATTTCCTGAAGGATGTTGCTGATGAAATAGATAACTGGGAAGAGCAATTGGGACATTTCGCAAACAAACGAAATCCTGCCTCTCTAAGTAGCTCCAAAGAGCAGTACAATACACCGGGTGTGACCCACAAGAGAGTCCATAGTGGACCAACTCTCATCCATCAGACTTTCACTCCTTCGAGGTCAGAGTTCATAAGTCATGTGACACCATTCACCCTCCTGCCATGTGCAGCATCCAAGACCATGGGCCTCCCAGCAGCAAGAGGCTTCTATGGGGCTGATAAGGAATCCGTTATCAGTGAAAATAGGAAGGCTTCTAAGCTTTCAAGTGCTTCTCATGACACATTATCATGTGAAGGAAAGGAGAGTTGTGTGCCGCCAAATCACAGTAATTTTATTGTTGATGTCGTAAACAAAACTCCAAATCTGTTTTTGTCTTCTAGGACTAGTAGACAGAGTGTATTAGGGAACCGAAATCACCGAGATTGCCAGGATTCATCCCCCATTACCAATCGTAATGCCACTCCTTATTGCAGCCCTGCTGTTATTGAAGAGACTCCTCCAAACCAACTTGGTAGTACATCTTTAACAAAAATCCCATCCAGATATTGTATGGCTAAAAGTACTGGTTCTCTACTGGAGACACCCACAACAGTTGCCTCCAGTTTTGCTTCAAAGAAATGCTTTCAAACTCCTAACACCATAGCAAATTTTACTAAGACTACTGGTTCTCCAAAAGAAGTCTCTAGTTTTGCTTCAAAGAAATGCTTTCAAACTCCTGATACCACAGCAAGGTGGCACAGATCAAAACAATGTTTCTCCCCTCACTCACTCAGTGACTCGTCATCAGTGGTGACCAGTGGGGGAAAGATCACACCCCCTCTCTGCAGGTGTGGTCGGAGGGCAAAGAGGAAGATTGTGACCACCTCTGGACCTAATGAGGGTAGGCCTTTCTATGCATGTCCTAATGGCAGAGGATATGGCCGCAAACAGAGCTGCGAGTATTTCAGATGGGAAGTCTGTGCTTCAGATTTCTTGAATAGTGCAAAACCTTTGCTATCAGAGTATGAGTAGCTTGTTGTTGTTGTTGTTGTTGTTGTTGTGATAGTCTGATTTCCTTATATCAACTTTTATAATACTTTATTCATAATATACTCCAGAAAGAAAAAAAAAGGTTTTTAATACTGTTGTAATTTTATGTAAACACTGAGCTGCTGTGGAATTGTATATAAGTGGTGGTATGTTGTTAAAAATGTAGCATATACAAAGTAGTGCTAAAAATGTTGATGGTTCTAGCTAACTAACTGGAATAAGTGAGTGGTTGGTGTACATAGAGTTATTATCACAATGTGAAAGAGAAAAAAAAATGGGTTAAAAGAACACATCGTCATCTGGTATCACTGCCTCTAAGTTTGCATGCAGACTCATATCTGGCTCAGGGAGCATGTCCAATATCGCCTTCCCATTCCCCCTGCCTTCCACGTCTTTGACTTCATAATCGAGAGCAACTCTGGAGGACTCCTCGAGGTAGGGACTTGAGAATGAGCTGGTGGAGTCCATGAGTGGATCGGGAGTGATGATGTTGGGGTTCCATAAGCTGTTATCATCTGACCAATACATCATTAACGAGGAGGAGCTGAAGGGATTACTGTGGGATGTCGATAGGGAGGTTGAATCTTTCCTTTTGTCTGTTGCGCTGTCACTTTCAAAGCCTGTAAGTATTATAATGGTAAGCATGTCTAATCAGAACACCCTACAATGAGACTAACTATACTTCTCTATTAAAACCACTCCACGTCCCAACAGCACCTATATCCCAGCTACAGTGAGAAATGAGACCACCTTTCTTTTCTCTATTATAAAGGCCATTTTCAAATCTGTCCTGGCCAATAAATGGTCAATGTAAGCAGGAGTTTCCAAATAGTGCAAAGTTCTAATAGACACTGAATGCACTAAAAAGGCAATCATTAAGACATGTTTGCAACCTCTCTAAGTGATGTCTTCCCATTTCCAAGTTACTAATAGCAGAAAGGCTGTGAACTGGGCTTTTGTATGCAACATTCTCTTGTGAGCGTAGAGAAAAACAATGCATTGACACGCCGATTGTCACCTAAAGCTTTAATAGTCGAGTCATTTAGCACGGAACTCTTATTCGGTACTACACTTCATGAGATGCAACACATAATTTAGTACATAACGTCTTACCAGACTCCACACTGACGGTGCTGTGACAGTTATTTTTGGGTTTGCCTCGTGTTTTGTGCCTGGGTGAGGATACTGGTGTGGTTTGTCTGCTTGCATCGCCTCTTGTTTGATCAGGTGATAATGATCTGCTTCTGTTGGACGATGATTGCCTGTAATGGCCTCCCGTCTTCTGGCCACTTGTCGAACTTATTGACTCGCGGAAAGCTCGAGCGTACGGATTATTGTTTATCTTCAACTGGGTTACCTGTTGTCAAGAGTGATGAATTAAACTGATAAATCATGAACATTTAATAAGTATTTTATAGACCTCTTTTGTGTTAACATGCTGTTAAATAATGTTATTGGTTCCATAATGGCTACCTTACCCCTGTACTTTGATAGGCGGTAACAGCTATAAACGTAGTTTCTGGAAAACTGAAGCTTTGTGAACATCTCTCTCGTTGGCAAGTAATTTTCATACACGGTTTGTACTTGTGCATCGAATTAAGAATGATCTACACAAAGATGAAGAAGAAAAAGAAATCGTAAGACTTAACAATCTCTAATCAGCTGATAACTGAAAGTCATTGTGAAAAATTCATTTAGCTACTGTATTTATAATATGGAGCATGTTTGCTACATACACAGTCGGTAAACACAAAACTTAGGGAACTTGCTAGCTGGATAGCTACTTATAAATATAATATATATACTGCTGATCCATTATGTACCTGATCTGCACACTTTATGTTTTTATTATTGGTGAGTTTCACCATTTTGAAGGCGATGATTTTGTCCATCCAGTAACTGCCGCTGTTGGGAGAGTCTGGGTGTTCGTATTCGCAATAAATCTGCTTTTTATCACTCCTGCCAACTGCTACCCACTCAGACTGCAAGTACTTGTATCGCTTGTTATCTGCCGGAAGGATGTCCAACTTCACGGAGTAAGTTCCCTTGGGATCAAGACCAGACACTTTCACGGAAAGAGTAGGGAACATTCTCCTGTTGTAGATACAAAATTAGCCATGATGTCATGAGGTAATGTATTATAAACCACAAGTTGCTACAGTTGTATTAGTCAGCTAGCCAGGTAAGTATTGATTTCCTAGCTTGGATGAATCTGGCCCTTGAGTAGCTACAATTATACTAATATGACGTGCAGCTAGCTAAATAAATGTAGCTCCTTGATATTATAAATTTTGCTATAGCTAATTAGCTAGCTATCATAATTTACCTTCCTGCTTTGGTAATCACCATTTCTGTACCGACTCTATCAAACTCTCTCCACATGCTTGAATTCTCCAATTCCACCTTCCACTGCTGCACATCTTGATCGTACACACTCTCACCCAGAGAAGTGTCCACTGAGCTATCTAGATCATCCTCATAGTAACTTGCTGTGGATAAAACATTCCTCTGCTTCTTTCTTGGAGGTGAATTCATCATTCTGTTCCTAGCCATGTAGCGTTCATAGTCATTTTTCAATGGACCACTCATATAATTGTCATCCGTCTTTTCCATGATGTAATCTTCGTCACCACTGCTATCAATGTACTTGCAGAATCGATCTAACTGCTCAATGTTGACTTGAGAATCCAGTAGGTCACTAGAACTATTGCAAATCGATATTGTTGCTGTTTCACTCCAAGCCTCTACTTCCATCTGAACATGGAGGTCTGCAGGATGGACTGCAGAGAAGTGATGAGGGTAGAAGTACTGCTGTGGATGGTGAGGTCCAAAAGAATGGTTGTAGTAAGGATAATTACTGGAATAGTAAGCAGCCGCTGCCGCTGCAGCATAATTATTTTCACTATCACTGAGATTGTATGCGCTTTTAGTGCTGTGGGCGGGGTAATCATAGGTTGTCAAGTAGCTGCTCGTGGAAGGATAGCTGACAGATCTTGCTCGCTTCACCAATCTCCTTCGCGGAGGAGCATTATTCTCGCTGCTTGTGGATTCGATGCGCAGGGCCCTCGAAACTGCAGAAGAGATATCGTACGGGAGGGGTAGCTCTGCTAGACTGCCTTCTGAACTCGTACTCATATTAATTCAGAAGGGACGCATCTTTCTATTGTGTACAAAAAAAGAGGTCGGCCCCCTCTCTAAAAATAAAATTTCTAATGACGCAGGATGCTGACTCGGAATGATTTACAGAGAAAAGTGAGAAAGCTTTCCTGGATCTGATTCGCTGCATCTTCATATTTTCAAATTTGCACGTCTTCTTTGTGATAAACACCCATTTTATTATTTATTTTTCTTGCGTGCAAGAACCAGGTGGGTGGAGCTGGTTTTGAGCATGCTCAGTAGGATTTAGTACGCATGCGCATAGGGACTCATTAATGAATGAAGCTCGAGCTCGAGAATCCTATAAAATTTTAGCACCTGCAGGTGCTCATTCAGTTGATTCATTGCCTGCAGCTCTCCAGTTCTCATCAAAACACGAAATACTCTCGCTTTCGTTCTTATGATCCTGCGCTCAGCCACTAGAATGGACCAGGTATCGCCTGCGCTACAGTTCGGTGGAGACAAGGTGGAAACCCGCAGTTGGGAGAGCTCTAGCCCTCAAGAGTGCCATTCTCCGCGCAGAAGCGTCCATACACCAGCGCCCTGTGGCTTAGAACGAGACGACTCTCCACCAAACCTTGCCAAGCCGGAGATATACTCGGTCCTAACGATGGAGAACAATCCCGACGAATCTCGCGACTCCACAGTCGAGCCTCTCACGCCTGCGAATCTGCATATCCTACAGGAGCAAGAATCTGTTGTGTGCAAGGAAGAAAAGCATCTTGACAGTGACTATGGTTGCAGTGTCCCCCTAATTATTGATGATGATAGTGATACCATTGATCAAACAGATATCGAAGGAAAAGAAGATTGCTATACCATTCCTGCTCATTCTGTGGATCCGATTGATAATTTTGGTGACTACCAAGACCAAATGGTTGACGTGCCTCCATCAGCAGCTGCAGAAGTCCAAGCTCCTAAACGTAGTGATGTATGCACCATCCCGCAGTGTCTCCAGTTTGGGACTTATCTACCTCGTGAACAGCAGGATAAAAACGTAATGATATCACTGGAGGGAGCAGAATTGTGGCACCAGTTTTATCAAGCTGGAACAGAAATGATAATCACCAAGTCGGGGAGGTATGACCATCTAAATCTATAGATCTGCAAATGCAGTAAAAAAATTTTTTAAGTTCACAGGAAAACAGCTGTAGCATATTTGGTAAAATATGATTTAGCTATGCTCTTTTTTTCTTTTTCTTTTTTCATGCAGGAGAATGTTTCCTGGAATCGTTATATCAATTGGTGGTCTTGAGTCCGATGCAAAATATTCCATAACCTTGGAGTTTAACCCTGTGGATAATGCTCGCTACAAGTACATCAACACAAAGTGGGTGAATATTGGAAAAGCTGAGGCCCACTGCGAAGA
Organism: Crambe crambe; assembly: GCA_963924555.1. Taxonomy (NCBI): domain Eukaryota; kingdom Metazoa; phylum Porifera; class Demospongiae; order Poecilosclerida; family Crambeidae; genus Crambe; species Crambe crambe. The sequence continues at coordinate 1,768,894 of OZ004593.1, forward strand.
TATGCTCAAGTACGTCCACCCAGAATCTCCCTCCACGGGGAAGCATTGGATGTCCAGCAAAATCTCTTTCAAGAAGATCAAAGTCACGAATAATAAGAATCACAAAAAGGGACAGGTGAGTCAAGTTACAGGGAGGAGTATGGAGGGTCACTAGCAACACTTTAAGTAGCTAATAAGATACTTGATGCTGCAAAACGATGGTGTGGTGTCATGTTTATTGCATGTTAGCTAAATCTAATCAAGGACTTCATTTAATATAGCTAAGTGGCTAGCTATGGTGTTTCAAGAACTCGACAATGACGTTTGCTGGTGTGATATTGATTAGTGCATATTTTTATATTTGACATGATGTGAGTGTTAAAATGACTGCCCACTCTTTCCTTGCAATGGTGTATCGCAGGTGGTGGCTTTGAATTCCATGCATAAGTACCAGCCTCGTGTTGTCCTCTCGAAATTTATCTCCAAGAAGAACACAGAGGTCATCTTTACACACGATCTAGTGGAGTGCACCTTTATCGGAGTGACTGCTTACCAGAACGACCAAGTCACGCAGCTCAAAATCGACCACAACCCATTTGCCAAGGCCTTCCGGGAAACTGGAGCTGACAACGACACGTAAATGACGTTTTTTCACACATTAGTTTTTTAGCTGATCATATGTTTAGCATTGTTACCACATTTGGAATTTTTGAAATGGTTCCCATAATATCATGCCTGAATAGGTGCCCCTAAGTGTCAACTTTAATGGTAGTGTTGATTTTTCGAGAAAGGTAGCTAGTGGAGTTACATAATCATATTATGGAAGTGTTGATTTCTCTGAGAAATTCCCTAGGAAGACTGATAAACAATAAACAAGCCCTTTTTTTTTTTTTTTTTTCAAAGTCGTGAGTAATGGGTAGAGCATACTTAGCTGTTCTATTTTTTATTAAGGGGGCTAATATTAATTTTGTGGATGGATATCTTTGTTTGTTAGCTTGTTTGTTTACTTGTTTATTTTCTTATTTTGTTTGTTGTTTATCAATTTTAGGTATGGCTATGGAATGATGGGTCCTTGGCCCATCTCCCCTCTTTTGTCTCCATATGGTCCCTCTACTTTTCCTGATGGACAAGGTAAGAAATAACTGATCATAGCATTGAAATGACAAAGAATACACCTGCTAGCTAAACTTGAAAATAACTTTTTTAGCTAACAAAATGACCCTGCTAGCTAGCATTTTATGATGTAGGTAACTTGAAATAAATTTTTTTTTTTTTTTTTTTTGCTGATGAAAATGACAAAGAATGCACCTGCTTGCAATTTTGTGTGGAATTCCAGTGAATCAAAGACACCCATCTATGAGATCACTTGTGTTCAAAGAGCCTCCATGTCATTATTCTTTTATGGGCTCACTTTAGTGTTCACAAGTTTACCCCCTTCTTTCATGAAGAGTTCTTCCCATAAACTCACTTCCAAAATCTAATAATCATTTTTATGTCTAATAATTAAAATGATTGGTTAATCCAATTCTAGTAGGTGTTGACGAATAAGGCAGTCAGTTGGTTGGAATGAGATTTTCATCACCTTCATTTTAGACTGAGAGGTGGCAATCAACCACCTGTATCAATACAACAATATAATAAGTACTAGTATTTTAATCAGGACCTCTTGGACATAAACAGGGCATTTATAGTAATCAAGAATTGTTTTGACAATGCTTTGTTTGCTGGAAGATTTATTATCTCAAGTGATAACACATCACCTCCATAGCTGAGGTTTTTGATCTCATAGGCAATTAATTATGCAGGGGCTCCTCCCTCAACTGTGCAAAACCTGTTCCCATAGGCAGTTGATTACACCCTCCCCCAACTGGCTGCTCCCATAGGCAGGGCTCTTCCCTCAGTGGTATATGTAAAACCATAGTGTGAATCTGTCTATACCTTGCTAGACTATAAGTCTCTCCATACTTACCACACTCTTAGTTCAAAGTTGCTATCAAAATTTTATCCAGGATATGTATGTAGCTACATTCAATCAAGCTATATATATACTATACATCATTACTTGTTTGTTTACTGTGCACCAGCTTTGCCCGTGCTGAGTCCCAGTTGCATTCCACCAGCAGGCCCTTCACCTCTGCCCCAGTTCAATGCAGCTTTCGGCAACTGGGAGTCACCTCCTTACTCACCATCTGCCTCATCATATCGCCCTGCCTATCCTAATGCAGGTAACTCCTTCAATCAACAGGAATAGATATATATATAATTATACAGATAGCTCTAACTAGCTAGTATAATTCATATGTGACATTCCCAAGTAGAAATTGATTTATAAATGCATCCATTTCTGGTCTTGGCTCACCATGACTACTAGTGGCCATGGTCAGGAAATTCAGTGTAGAGACAGTATAGAACACACAAGAGAGGAAGGAGCACAGCGATTGTGTAATGATAATTAGCTATGTGGCTGAATTCTTTAATTAAGTTGCTAGCTAGCCGTTATACACACTGCCAGTTAGTTATGTAAGTAGCTAGCTTACCAGCTATCCTTTTTAAAATAGCTGGACTTGAATCTTCATCAGGATAAGTGATATTCCATCCTTTCTTGGTAGCTAGCGCTATAGCTATCTACTGCTCTATCTTATTAGCATTCATGATTGTTACAGGTACCCTTTCCTCTCCATCTCTCTTTCAAGACCACCGTCAGATGATCTCCTCACGCTTAATGGTACAAGAATCACCTCCAATCTCCCCCCTCCTCTACTCCCCCAACCCTTTCCCTCCCAATCAAAATGCCGGACACTCTCCATCCATGAATTTCGGAGCTCACCAGTTCTCCAGCCTTGCTGCTTCTTCCAACCACAGCATCTCTCATGGCCACCAAAAGCCAGGCATGCCTATTTCCACAATCCCAGAGATCTGGACACAGAGAAGTGACTTTACTGGTGCTACAGCATCACTTGTCTTTGAAGCTTCAACCTCTGGATTGCAAGTTGGATACAGCTCTACCTTAAAGGCGTCTTCAATTCCTCCACACCAGCAGAGTGCATTTGCCATGCCTAAAATCGAACCGTCATCCTCACCAATTGAAATGCGTATGGACGTATGCAGCCCTAGACAGAATTAACTAATTGATCATCATCCCTGTATGTTTTACTCTACTGCCCATCATTGTTAATATAGTTCCTATCATTGCTTCAGACATTACTGTGTCATACCGGCTTGTACATATATAATATAATATAACACATTATTTTTCATTGCACTCAAGATTATATAAAGCCACCCATTGTATTGTGATAGCTGACAACATTAATTTTTGATGAATAATGACAGCTCCAAGATTTAGCTAGCACACTAACTTAGCCGGAATTATTACTCTACCGCACATGCGTATACATGCGCATATATGCCATCGTTAACGGTGACGTCACGCGCATGCGTATCAAGTAATTACATCATTTTGGGAAGCTAAACGGTACAGCAACATGACGTCCAGGGTTATGGTTTCTTTGACCGCTGTGAGTGTTCTGGTACTGGGCCTGTGTCCACAAGTCCTTTCTCAACCACAAAGTAAGTTTTAAAGATTACCTTAAGCCTTTGCAACGATCTTGATCATTCAGATTGCACCGGTGGCAAAACATATAAATGTGGAAGCCTCTGTCCTCTGACTTGTGACAACTTCAGCGACCCTCCAGCCTGTGTGGAATCTTGTAGGTATGGCTGTTATTGTGAGACGGGGCAGGTGGAACATAATGGAGCGTGTATTAACCCATCACAGTGTCCGACAAGTGGGGGAACAAGTGAGTTTGCTAGTGTGTGATCTTGCTACTCTGTATCAGTGATACCAGTAGTAATGCAATTCATACACATACTTCAATGAAATGACACCAGAAGTTAGTCACAGCTAGACCTATAGCTCTATTTCCACAGCTAATTGTAGTAACATCTATTATGAACATTCTTAGGGAGCAATTTACAGTCGTTTTCTTGTATGGAACAGGTGATGGCACCATGGCAACTCCTAGGATCGACGAGTGTTCTTGCCAAGAGCACACTTATTGCCAGATCAGTAGCACCACTGGTAACGCGGTGTGTGTGCCTGACTGTTCCAGGGACAATGGAGGGTGTTCTCAGGAACAGAACTGTGAGGTGGAGACGTTCAATTGCACCCCACACAACAGTGAACCCTGTGACCCTAGTCTGTATGTCAGGTGTAGGGACCCTCCATACGGTGAGTGTTTGGGATGGGAAAATGGCATGCATCCAAAGACATTTAATGTTTGGCATTGCTCTCATGCATGTAATGACAAGAGAGCGGACTTCTCACACACATGTCTCCATGTTTTGATAGCAAGCTTGTGCAATAATAAAAACAGTTTTAAAAATACTTTCAATTCTATTCTTATGTATACATACGATATCGTATAGTGTCACTTTCTTTTCCTGCACCGTTCTTTCATACAGTTCCCTGCGGTCAAGATGCCTTCCTTGCCTGTGACAGCGAGTGGACTGTCTGTCTCCAACAGAACAAGACTCGGAGAGCTTCCTGCTTCTCTTCCTGTCTTGATCAGAATGGCAACTGCGGGGAGGAGAATGTGTGTGTCACGGTCCCAAATGAGAGCCAAGGACCATCTCTCCAGTGTCTCAACAGAAATGGTATTATGATTGCAAATGTATACCAAATTAATTCAATAGTTAATAGTGTCAAAGGATAGGGATATCCCCTTATTATAATGGCAAATGGAACACTCAATTGGTTAATGTATTGCACTGGCGTAGGAACAAGGGGGGGGGGGCCACAGGGGGCAGTGTTCAGCTATTATTAATTGCATAATTGCTATAGCTACCACAGCAGAACGCTCTTTTTCAGTACTAGGACTGAATGTCGATTGAACGAAGAATAAATTACTTTGGAGTTGTTTCCCCCCCCCCCCCCCCCCCCCCCCCAGTAAAATAGGCGTGGTCTTAAATAAAACTTAGGTGGCCCCCAATTCAAAATCATCTTCCTACGCCACTGTTATTGTGTGACCTTTCATTACTGTTGGCCTTAGAGAGGCTCTGGTGTCTGTATGCCTGCCTCTGGTGGCCCCCAATTCAAAATCATCTTCCTACGCCACTGTTATTGTGTGACCTTTCATTACTGTTGGCCTTAGAGAGGCTCTGGTGTCTGTATGCCTGCCTCTGAACTATCTTTATCCCCCATCCATAGCTCTCCCCTCCGACTGTCCTGCTGGCCAGCAGATGAACATCTGCGGTGACCACTGCCAGCAGACTTGTGAAGAAATCGTGGCAGGACGTGAACATGTCTGCATTGAGATTTGTGGCCCTCCTGCTTGTGTGTGTCCCAGGGGTCTGGTGTTATTCAGAGATAGATGTGTGGACCCCCGAATCTGCTATTTCCTTGAGACATGTGAGTGTGTAGTCATGTGAGTTATGGTCATATGAGCATAGACTTTTTCTTTCCGATAGATCCACCAGCCATCAACCCACTACCACTTGTTGTAAGTCTTTTGTCAACTAGCTAGCCAAACAGTTACTTCTTACTCCATGTGTCCTGTTTAACTCTGTGTCCTGAATTTAACTGAATTTAGTTCAAACTGATGCAAAAATGAAGTTAATAATGGAAATTTGCCAGTGGTTGATATACATAACAAGTATGCCATTCTGCCTCCTTTTATAATACAGTCCAATCGATCCTTGTACTCGTTCATATCTCCTGGTACCCCCACTTCCAATTTCCATCGAGGCTCCTTCCTCGGAGCTGTGCGCACAATGCTTTCTGGTGGAGGCTTTCCAAATGTGAGGGTTGATCTGCATGGTGTCTATCACGACAGGAATTTGCAGTAAGTTACTATGTAGATGTAGAGAGAGGAATGTGATTCAGCACAAGATCCTCAGTGATGCACACAGTTCACCCGACTCTCTTGTTTCAGGATTGTTATCCAGCTGTCAGGCAAAGATGTGAATGAACAGAGCTCTGCTCAGTTCACTGTTATCCTCCGAGAGAATTCTCACCAACTTCCAGTCCCAGTGAGCCAAGTGTCTCCAGGTGAGTGAAGTCAATGTCAAATACCTGGGACATCAAGTCGTTATTAGAACATATTGCATGCATTCTGACCTTCTGCTGTTCCAGTGGTGGTGACCATGTTTAGCGTATCATACTTGTAATGTGTATACCAAAGTATTGGCATGTAGATGCTCAGTGGTGACTATTTCTTGGCATGACATTGGATGCAAATGCTCAATTTTTTTTTTGTCTTTTCTAGTTGATGTTGAGCGTGTGCATAGTGGTAATAATGGTGATGGAGGAAGTGGTGGTTTATCAAGGACTATTCTGATAGCTGTCATCTGTGTCAGCTGTGCCTGTGGTCTCATCCTGGTACTGGCAACTTTTGCATTGATAGCCACTTGCTATTGTCATAACAAGACTCCTCAGCATCAGAAGCTTAAAATGTCAGTGTAAGTGCGTACCATTGGCTGATTTTAAATTTTGACCGTGCTTTGGAATAGAAGCATACAGCTGTGACAGTCCCAGGAAGCTTCTGTCTTGTAATGTGTTGTATAATGGTTGGACTATCTCTACACCAAATTTTAGCCCCAAGGCTACAAGTTATTGCTGAATAGTAGCCAGAAATGACATTATTTGGTGCCTGGGACTGTTGCAATGATTATAACTGCTTAATGTTTGTATCTTTTTACCATGCCAACGGAGGCCATTTATAATACGAATTGTGCACCAAAATAGCCACTGTTGGCATTGGAAAAGGATGATTGTAGATAAAGTATTCTAATTAATGACAATAATAATGTATTCTTTGTAGGCGTAATGTGATGAGTGAAGACGATGATGAGAGCGTGGAATATGGTGCTGGAAAGGCAAGGCTTGAATTTCAGAGTGTCTCTTGAACTCACTCATCAACAATTTATTTCACTCACTAATTATTTTTTCATCACTGTCACTCCCTTCAATTATGCCGTATACTGTCCGTATTCTTTCAAAAGCGCGCGCGCTAAGCCACACCATAATAATTACGTGTACACTACGTACGCATTGGCGTAATCACAATCAGAGATGGCGTTTTATGTTGTGATCGTGTTAGTGAGTCTTTGTGTACAAGTGTTTTCACAGTCACCTGGTGAGTCTAATGTAGCTCAGCTCAAACACCTGATGAGTATAGCGTAGATCTCGATACCTCAGATGTTGTAGTAAGATCCATAACTCATGAATTAATCATGGTCGTGTGGAGTCCCTTGTATTTAATAGCTAGCTATGTCTCATTACTTTCAAATCTTCCTCTTCAGCTTGTGAGAATGGCAAGGTGTACAGTACATGTGGCTCCCCGTGTCCTATGACGTGTGACAACTACAGGAACCCTCCAGTCTGTGCGACCGTGTGTGTTGCCGGCTGCTTTTGCCAGAGGGGGCAGGTGGAACATAATGGGGCATGTGTGCAGCCTTCAGATTGTTCAAGTGAGTAGTAGACCCTCAAGTCTACACTGGTACTACTAACACTGGTACTAACACCTGAAAGCTCTCAATATAGACCATTTTTTATCGGGGGGGGGTGTGACTCATCAGCTCACATGATAGACCCACCCACGCGATTAGCTAGGGTGCGCGCTAGTCGCATGTTGTGTAGGGCAAGAAACAATGGCAGCTAACTAATAGTAACAGAGAGCACAATCCTATTGTACTTCTCTGAAAAGCTCAAGATTGACAAAGAAGACTTGTCTGATCCATATGGTACCTGGAGCTAAGTGGATTGATGATGTTTAAGTGGCCAAGCATCCAGTTTGGAGATTTCAATTGATAGGAATCTGTCCTTTTTCTTTGCTGTACCGCTTAGTGCAGCCTATTGCACAGCAACTAGAAGGCATTCTTCAATACAGCTAGCCAGCTTCGAACCTTCCGCCCTACGCAAGAACGATTTTTAGGTAAAGGTCATCATACCTTCTACGGTATCATGTAACTACACACCCCCGACAAAAAATGGTCCATAGACACATTTCAAGACCAGTCATAGATTTAATAGTTAGCCCCTGAGGGCCATAGGTTGAAATGTCTAATTTTAGCATTTCACTCAGTACTGCCTTAATGTGTAGGATTGACGACAAATAAACTTTGATATCCCCAGAGGGAAAGTGTTACAAAACTTAAAAGTGTTGTTTGTTTTTTTATCACACCCCACCCCACCCACCATGTACTATTTATTAATATTATCTCATAGGTGACACCTCAACGGTTTTGCCAACTGCTACACATGACAGCTGTGCTCTTAAACGCTGCAGCAATTCTTATTATTGCAGAGTCAGCAACATCACGGGAAACGCAGTGTGCATACCAGACTGCTCAATCAACAATGGGAGGTGTTCTTCGGAGCAATCCTGTGAGGTGGTCTCTTATCGCTGCTACTCGCGTAACAACGAACCCTGTGACCCTCATCTCTATATAAACTGTAGAGATCCTGTCTATGGTGAGTGCTACTGAATGAACTTTGAGTAATCAGTAAAGAGCTCACTTCTTCTTATAGCAAATAAGTGCATTGGTAATCAGTTAGCTATTTGAGGAATTGTAATACAAGTAAACAGGTCATAAATCTCATATTTCCTGTCAGTAATGCTAGGTTTCTTCGTTGTCACGTTCTTCCATTATCATCTGTTTGTCTTGCTTGGTACTACACCTCTAGACACTCCCACTTTTATTTATAGCACTGCACAATGTAGAGTGTGCACATGTGACAAAGCTTATTGCATTCCAGTTTAAGCTTCCATGCATAGTGCTACATACCAGGCAGCTGCCATTGCTTCCACATACAACAGCTAGCTGTCGATTAAACCACCTCCTTTGTAAACCTTGGCTACCCTAAAGCAGGGGTGCATTTGGGAGGGGGGCACAGGGGGGGGGGGGCATTCGCCCCCACAGAAAAATGAGTAGCTAATAATAATGTCCAACTGATACCCTTTTTGCTTGACTTTCTCTGCCATGCATCCACAATTTCCTCCAGATCACTCTCAGAGAGCATTTAAGTAATACACAAATTGGCATTTATGAGAGAATTAACCAACAATGAGTCCACCAAAAACAATCTTCTTTTGCGCTCTGCACCCCTTAGTAAAATTTCTGTACAGCCCCTGCTAAAGTCAACCACCTTTGACCTTGAGCTGATATAGCCCTCCCTCCTCCTCTCCCTCTCTCCCCCATCCCTCCTCCTCCCCTTCCTCTATTATGCCACGCCTTCTCCTGTACATATTCACTCATTGGTAGTTCCCTGTGGGAGTGACTCCAGGCTGGCATGTGATAGTGAGTGGACGTATTGCCTCCAGCAGAACAAGACCAGGAGATCTTCCTGTGTTGCTTCTTGTCTCTCTGACAATGGCAACTGTGGAGAGGGAGACGTTTGTATCACTGTCATCCCGAGTGGGAGTGGAGACCCTACACTTCAATGTCTCAGCAAAAACAGTAATGATTATTGTACAGTCCCAGGGAAGAAATCCCAAGCTAGCCATTTAGTCCCTCCAGCAAAATTTATAGCATGCTTTAAACTTTGACTCCGACTTCAAAATCATTGTTGCAATTCTATGAAAGACTGCTTAGCTACTTCAGGCTCACCTCATGTAATTTTTGCATACTTAGGACCTACCCTTTATGAAGAGATAGCTATAATTATCGTAATCAGAGAACTTACTTTGATATGTAACTGTTTTCCCTTAGGTCTCTCCCCTGACTGTCCTGCTGGCCAGCATATCGACCAGTGTGGTAACCACTGCCAGCAGACGTGTGAACATGTGGTGTCAGGGGACCAAATTGTCTGCACCGCAGTGTGTGGCCCTCCTGGTTGTGTATGTCCCAGGGGTCTGGTGTCGTTCAGAGATAGATGTGTGGACCCCCGACTATGCTACGTACTCATGAAATGTGAGTAGACCACTCAGTCATGTGATAGTCATGTGACTGCCTTACTGTTTTTGTATGTATGTGCTATAGATCCACCAGCTATCAGCCCATTGCCACTCACAGTAAGTTTAAAAATTAATTTTTGTGGGTATAAATTTTGTTGGGTAAATAATTTCATGGATTTCATTTTCATGGATTTCATGATTTTAGGCTCATACTTCAAGACCACAAAAGTTTCACACTATTAAGTGTAAGATCTGCCACTGTCTATCTTGGATAACAAACTTATCCACAAGCACAGATATTTTACTATCCTTATATTGTACATGTGATGTGAAGGGTACAAGTTAAAATCAAAATGTTCACACAATAAATTTCGCTTAAAGTTCACACATTACAATCGGTAGAACAACTGAATCTGACATGATAATGCCTGCAATTCCTTAGTTACTTGACGTGCATGTGATTTAATTGCACGAACTTTAAACACAGATTTGTGAAATTTAATTTTGTACAAACGTAACTTGTACCCTTCACTGATAATAATTAAGATGATATAGTACATAATCCATTATGAAGAGCAGTTCCCAACTATAAGGTATGACAGTGAATTGATATTTTCGTTGCAGTCTAATCGTTATTTGTACTCCTTTACGTCTCCTGCTATCAACACCTCCAACTTTGATCAAAACTCTTTCCTTAGAGCTGTGCGCAGGGTCCTCTCCAGTCGGGGGTATTCAAAGGTCATGGTTGATTTGCATGGCATCCATCAAGACAGGGGGTTACAGTAAGCGGCTAAAATGAGTTAGAGATCCAGTGGTCACTTCTGAGCTGTCAATATTGTTAATATTGGTGTAGTATTTTTAAGCGACATTAACGATTTGAGGACTGCCTCTCTTTATAGATGGGGGGGGGGGGGGGGGGGGGGGGGGGGGGGTGTCCTTATGTATTTCAAGAGTGCCCTGATTACCTTTAATAGAGAGAGAGATGCCGTGGGTCCAGCCATAGACAGAGCTTTAACAGAGAGGTGGGTCTAGCCATAGACAGAGCTTTAACAGAGAGGTGGGTCCAGCCATAGACAGAGCTTTAACAGAGAGGTGGGTCCAGCCATAGACAGAGCTTTAACAGAGAGGTGGGTCCAGCCATAGACAGAGCTTTAACAGAGAGGTGGGTCTAGCCATGGACAGAGATTTAACAGAGAGGTGGGTCCATCCATAGGCAGAACTTTAACAGAGAGGTGGGTCCATCCATAGGCAGAACTTTAACAGAGAGGTGGGTCCATCCATAGACAGAGCTTTAACAGAGAGGTGGGTCTGCCATAAACAGAGCTTTAATGGAGAGGTGGGTCCTTTAATCTTAGAGAGGTGGCCATATGTAGACGGTGAACAGATTTCATATAGTTAGAGTTTCTATTATCTCCTCCTCTAGTATCGTCATCCAATTGTCAGGCAGTGGTGTGGATGAAAGGAGTTCTGCTCAGTTCACCATAATTCTCCGAGAGAGCTCTGACCAATTCCCTGTCCCAGTGAGCCAAGTATCTTCTGGTAAAAAAATAAATAAAAATAATTTAAAAAAAGAAGAGCAAACCTCAATCTTTAAGCTAGCAACATGGTTACACTTTGCAATTTATAGCCCAACCAAGCCACTGTACATATTCAAGTGTTGCTCACAATCACGGTTATAATTTCAATGGTATAATAATTATAATAATAATTACTATCATAGTTGATGTTGATCGTGTAAAGGGATTATCGCGGACTAACGTGATAGTCGTGGCTGTCACCTGCAGTGTTGTTGGTGTTCTACTGATCCTAGCAGCCTCCATTACTGTGGCAGTCTGTCTCTGTTGCTGTCTCTCAAAGAAAGGGAAGACAACTCGTCACAAAAATCTCAAGGTTGAAGTGTAAGTGTTGAAAGATCAGATTGTCCTAGCTATTCTCAATTGTTCTGGGTACTTAAAGGTCTGTCCTTACCTGCATGTGGGTACTATAACATGAACTGTTCTAAAATTGACGCTGATTTACATCTTAGGAATTCCAGGCAGCCTCCAACTGAGGATTCACTAGTCTGATAAATCAGACCTGTATAAACATGCACTGAGTCATTCGTCACACACATTATTATTAATTTTTTTTAAATGCTCAGTAGTCCATGCATAGTAAGTGATCTATTCTTGGTAGGTAATACATTTTCAGTCCTGGGTAGAATCCTGTTATTAGCTAATAACTTAAATTATAATTATTATTCTCTCTTGATTATCTGTTTTATAATGGTTGGGCTAGCTACTTCCACACCAAATTACTAGTAACAACATGATAATTATGGTGATAGCTAAGTCTGATGTTTATTAATTTTTTTTTTTTCCTTTGACTGCTCAACATCAATCTTATAAACCACATGGGATGGATATGGTTAGCTGGGGGCTATAAGCTGTTAAGGGTCATATCTCATACTGAATCCTTCTATTCTGTTAATATGGCAGGCACAATGCATTAGTTAATGAAGAAGACTGGGAGGATGAAGGCAAAAGAAAGCTGGAATTTCAAAGTTGAATGACAAGTGCATGCGATGCATCATGATGTAATTACATGACTGTATTATCAAGAATTTTCAGAACTAACCTTTCAGTGTTATCATAATGTATTTCCCTCATTTTTAAAAATCCATTATCATATTTATTTTATTATTATTACACATCTTTTATTATTAATCACATCTGCTGGTTTTATTATTGCTGAATTAATCATTCTTGGCTTATCAGATAGGCATGAGAGGATGTACATGCACATCAAAGTGCAGCATTATCTGCAAGTAGAATTTGCTGAGTGTATAAACCACAATAACATGGGCATAAAGTGGGTGTGTAAGAGGTTGATCATAATAATAACTTATTGTGCATATAAAAGCACCACAGTGCAGCAGATTATGCACACAACATTAATTAAAGCTCCAACTAGTTTCTGTATTGTATAATGTCAACTATTCAACACACTATAAATGAAGAGTCAGGAGGAAAAGTCAAAATCCAATTCCCTGAGCTCCCCAAAGAATGGGAAGGGAGGTATGTGAAGGGACAGATGTACAAGTTCCAGGACTCAATCCCAAAGCTCCCTGTGCCTCCCTTGGACCAGACTCTCGAGAAGTACTTAGCTGGAGTTCAGGTCAGCTGCTAGCTAGTAGATGTACAGCTGTAATACAGCCCATTCATGCATAGTTGGCCTCAGCACTCAGTGAATCATAAAAGAGCAGCAATTATATAAGCTGTTGTAGCCATTATCCTTGGGTTAGCTTGCTACTTGTTATAAGGTAATTGTCTCAGCCTCTGTTATAACAATAATTGTCTCAGCCTCTATTGACGGATGAGGAGTTTGAGGCCACCAAGAGGATTGTGGTGGAGTTTGGGAAATCTGGAGGAGTGGGTGAGCAGCTGCAGAAGAAGCTGCTAGAGAGAGCTGAAAATAGAGAGAGCTGGGTAAGAAGAGTTGAATATTTTTACTTCACCATGTCGTCCTATTCCAGCTACAGTGAAATTTAGCCCCTACTCTAAATGAGACAACCTCTCTAGCTATTGAGCCACCCAATCATCAATTCCCACTAATCCTATCATTATGCATATTTTTATTTCTACTGTAATTTTTGCATAATTACCCATAACAAAATCAACTTGCCATGTTAGAGAGAGAGAGAGAGAGAGAGAGAGAGAGAGAGAGAGAGAGAGAGAGAGAGAGAGAGAGAGAGAGAGAGAGAGAGAGAGAGAGAGAGAGAGAGAGAGAGAGAGAGAGTTATCTGATAAGAGCATTCATTATCATGGCCACTAGGTTGGCTATCAGTCATTTAATGACTTATGGGTGTAATCGACATTTGTACTAAGTAAACCCACTTGGTGGTTAAGCTATGATATCATAGTAGCTTCATACCCACAGGACTTATCATTGTAGCCATCTTGGCAGGAATTTTCATAGCTAGCGATTAGATTAGTGTTCAATTAGTGATTATCTTGGTAGCCAGAATTTTGACAGTCTGCAACAGTGAAATTTAGGTATAGTTCACTTAGATAATTGTAATTTTGTTACATGTAGATAGAAGTTGCAAAAAAGATGGATGCATTCAGGGATTATGCATGGTGTTATCATCTTATTTGCTTGTTTGTTTATTTTGTGTGTAGCTTGCAGATTGGTGGGAGAAGGTAGCCTACACAGGGTTCAGGGAGCCCCTGGCGGTCTTCTCCAGTCCAGGTTCTGGCCTTCCCAGGCAGCCATCAGGAAATTATGACACACTTGCAAGGCACGTTAAGTTACAAGTGATGAATGCATGTTCTGATAAGGTAGATGTACATATTAAGTATGCTAGTAGTAATGATCTTAATGAAACGTTACCTTGACTTTTAACAATAATATAGGACTGCTGCCAGATTTATGATCGCATTGCTCAAGTGGAACATGCTGGCACAAAAGTGAGTAGTAGTAGTAGCTAGCTGGATGTAATGCTACAATCATACCTAATACATTAGCTAACAGCTAACAGCTGGAAGCATGAATGCATGCTCCTGCAGTTCAGTCATCATCATTATACAAGGCTAGCAGATTGAGGTTGATTTGTCCACAGAGTGTGTGCATGTGCAAGTCCCTACTGTTCTTTATACATAATTATATAGCTTCTCTCTCATGATCAGTCCTATTTCCCACACTCTATGCCTACATGCAGCCATGCCCTTCCTCCTGACGTCTTTCGCAAGAGGCCCATGTGCATGGCTCAATACAATCTCTTCTCCAAGCACAGGTTTCCTGGAGTGCCTGTTGATTACTTGATAACGACTCCCTTTGCTGAGTCAAGACATGTCATTGTCATGAGAAATGGACATGTTAGTCTATCTAATGGTTACCTCCTAACTATCTCTAGCTCTCACTCCCTTCCCACCCCCTACTCTTCTCGCACCCTTTCTTCCTCCATTCCCTTCTCCTCCCCTCCTATCCTCCTCTCTATTACCGTTTCTCCCCCTCCTTTCCTTCTCCTCCCCTTCTCCCCTTCCCTCCCTCTCCTCCCGCCTTCCCTCCCTCTCCTCCCTCCCTCTCCTCCCCCCATTCCCCATCCCCTCTTCTCTCTTTCCCCCCTCCTTCCCTTCCCTCCCTCTCTTTCCCCTCTCCATTTCCAAAAGGTCTTCCTGGAAATGACCCCCCCCCCCCCCCCCCCAAACCCCCAATGTGTCATATTTTGATGGTCAATACCATCCCTCTCTTCTTCCATCCACCCATTCTTGAAATGGAACACTAGCTCAATCTAGCTAGCTATGCAGCCATAGCTACACTTCTAATCCTTGATGCTTATAGCTAGCATGTTAATTTCCTTCTAGTTCTATAAATTGGATTTCATCTATGACTGTCCCGATGGGACTCTTGCCTTGGCCCCACCCTCTCACATTGTTGAGCAATTGCATGACATTCTCCGGACGGCTCCAGAGACCTGTGAGCATCCTGTGGGGGTTTTCACTACTGAACACAGAGACAGCTGGCACAAAATCAGACAGAGGATGATGCAAGGTTAATTGGTATACTTAAATGTGTATATAATTCTCCGTGGCAACCATGCACTTACACAGTGGGAACTTTTCATCTTGGAACCCCCCCCCCCCCCCCCAAAAAAAAAACTGTTTGAGAAGTTTGACCTCATTTTCCAGTGAAATTTGATTAGAGAGGTGACTTCATTTCAAGTATTAGCTACAATCAATGGGACTCACATTTTTCAAGGGTCTGAGTTACAGGGGTCTAACTAGCTATATTATTACACACCACAGATCCAGTCAACAGAGCCTCTTTGAACACCATCGGGACAGCTCAGGGGATCCTTATATTGGACAAGACCCACCCAGACCTTGCAGCTGTGGCTCCCTCTTTGGAATTTTCTGACCAGCATAAAACCATACTAGCAAATCGATTTCTCCATGGCAATGGCTGCAAGCAAAACAGTTGTAATAGATGGTTTGATTCTGTTGTTCAGGTGTGGGGGTTAGCTGGGACCTAGAATATGATATATCTTCAGATCTTATATTCTGTAGCTATAGCTATGTATGTGACAGTCCCAAGTAGAAATCCAAATATTAGACACATTCATTTTGATGCAGAGATAGTCTAACTACATGACAGAAGCACTAAAGGATATTAATTTGAAATGTTTGATTCTACATGAGACTGTCACACATGTATGCCTATATATGTACCTAGCTACTTAGCTATCCGATACATGTGCATGACTAGCTTAATGCCCCAGCCCTTTTCAATGCTATCATCTATGATATTATGTGCACTAACAGTTGATTATTGGGGAAGATGGAGGGATAGGGTCCATTTTAGAGCATTCAGGTGCTGATGGTGCTGCTGCATTTGCTGTTGACATATTTGCCCTTGACCTCCAGTAAGTCAGTAATAGCTATGGCCTTCTTGCATAGCTATAGTATTAATATGCTTCCCTTATACTGTTCCTATAATGTTCAAGCTATATTCACCTGTTACACCCATTGATTTCAATATTATTAGGGAGATTCACGATGTCTTGGCTGAATCATCTCCTGTTCCGAGCTCTGTCTTGCGTCCGTTCCAACTCCTTGAGTGGAACATCTCCCCACAAGTGGCAAAAGACATTGAGATTGCGAAGGAGAAGATTGACAAGTTAGTTCATGTGTGCTGTACTGTTATAGTAGTCCTTTCATACTGGTCCCCTGAGCCGAGTTTTTGAGTAAAATAGACGGACAGACAGACAGACAGACAGACAGATGGACAGAAAGCAAACTCGATAGTTATAAGCTAGCTAATAATTATGTTTGTAGGTTAGCAGGTGATGTGGACTTGCATGTGGTGACTTTCAAGGAATTTGGGAAGGATTTCCCAAAGTCCTTCAAAATGTCTCCTGACGGGTTCATCCAGAATGCAATTCTTCTTACCTACTACAAGTAAGTCCCTATGAAGGTTAGTTAGTAGCTAGTCCAACAAATCAGCCACTTTTTCATTACCTGTTTCTAAAGTTTTTTCTAGTCAGCCATAGTTAGCAAGTAGCATCTCCATAGAGTAAAGCAAGGCTGCTTGAAGCTTACCTGTCATTGTTGGTAATGATGATATTATTCAGAATGTATGGAAGACTCACCTCAATGTATGAGAGTGGTAGCACCCGTTGGTTCCGACTAGGAAGGACAGACACCATTCGCAACACTACCAGGGAAGCTCAAACTTTTGTTAAGACTATGCAAAATCCCAGTGCCTCAGTGAGTGGAATAACTTTTCATTGAATTATATGAGCATACAGAGTGACTCACATGTGGTCTACTACATAGCTATCTAAGGAATGCATACATAGCGCATGTGCTCTGTAAATGAATGGTAAAGGTACACACTCTAAGTCTTGTCCTGGCAGTGTGAGAATAGTGTAATTATGTGGAGCATTATTATTGCAGAGTGTAAAGAAGACTAGTACTTTGTTTGCTGCTCTTATGGCTCATTCTAAAGCTGCACTTCAGGTACATATAGCAGCTGCTTCTGTACAGCTAAACAAGAAAGATTAGTTTACAGGCTCTCGAGGGACAGGCATTTGACCGTCATTTGCTTGGATTACGTCTGATGGCTGGAGAGAATGGAATGGAACTTCCCGACATCTTCCAGGATGAAGCTTATGGGAAGAGCCAGCATTTCTGCCTTTCCACAAGCCAGGTTTGAAAACATGACTGATTATGTAACTACATAACTACAATTCTACTTATTGATGTGAGAATCCAGATATTGGATTTGTTTTTTCATGACAGGTATCTGTGATCAATCATGTAATCTTGCCTTGCTTCGGACCCGTGGTGCCTGATGGTTATGGAATATGTTACTGTCCACAAGAGAAGCAAATAGTCTTCACCATTTCGTCCTTCCGCAGCTGCCCGGATACAGACTCCCTCAACTTCATGGAGAAGCTTGCAGAAACCATGAGAGAGATGCATGCCGTGATTCTTAGCGCAAAGAAACTAAGTCCGAATCTTTGAAGTGATTTTGGTAACTATCTAAACATAATTATATTTACTGCTGACACAAAGGTTTTGTAATCATCAGGCTGTAACCATTATGCATTTCATGTAGCCTAGAAACCTAGACCTTGTTACCCTTCTCATTTGCTGAAATATTAACTGTGGACATCACACATTAATGAGCTTACAGTTAACTATAAAAAAAATTGCGAGTGATATATACTGGTTCATTGCATTTCCTTAGTAAGAGTTTGATACAGCAAGTATTGAAATACAGCAATAAAGAGGTATGTAAGGGGTAAGGGGTCTAACACAATAAAAGTGACAAAAAAATTAATAAAGTAACTAATTACGTGCAAAGAAATAAAAACAAAACAACAAAAACAATAACAACTGTTCATTATAGCGACTGTTTCAGTGTTAATGGTAAAGGCTCTCCATTATCAATTTTCCTTTCTCTGTCTGGACACTCACTCCGTCTGGGCTCTTGAACTCACTGAACTGGATGGGCCTAAATTCCATAAATCATCTTCAATAAAATACACTTGGGAACTTGGTACCTCCATGGTTATTTGGCTCTTCTTTTAGCATACGTATTAATTTTATGTATGTAGCTATGGTGGTGGTGGTGATGAGGGGTGGTGGTTGTGAAGGAATGGGATGGGTGGTGGTGGTGCATATGGTGCATTATAATGGGTTTAACCTGTCCATTATAGCTAGTTAGCTACTCACTTCTCTTCGTTGTAAGGCGGTGGAGAGACAGGAGTGCGTCTTTTCCCCCTCCTGCAGCAGCAACAGGCGACCACCACAATCCACAGCACGATGAACATGATTCCTACTACCACACTACACACAGCAATAATGATGATGTCATTAGTAGAAAGACCCTGTCCATTCACATAGTCCACATCAACTATATAGTGTGCAGAGAGAGAGAGAGAGAGAGAGAGAGAGAGAGAGAGAGAGAGAGAGAGAGAGAGAGAGAGAGAGAGAGAGAGAGAGAGAGAGAGAGAGAGAGAGAGAGAGAGAGAGAGAGAGAGAGAGAGAGAGAGAGAGAGAGAGAGAGAGAGAGAGAGAGAGAGAGAGAGAGAGAGAGAGAGAGAGAGAGAGAGAGAGAGAGAGAGAGAGAGAGAGAGAGAGAGAGAGAGAGAGAGAGAGAGAGAGAGAGAGAGAGAGAGAGAGAGAGAGAGAGTAATTATCAATGTACAGAAAAGAATGCTTGTGTATCAACACACCTGGAGCAACTTGCTGGACAGTGATGGTGAATGTATTGGAGTTCTGACGCAGAACGGAAGCAAGATGATCAATGGAATTCTTTGACACTCCATTACCGAAAATCTTGATCACAATCCTGTAGATGATACATTGCAAAAATAATTGTAAGCAATGAGGATAATTAACACTATATATACAAATGAAGATGAAAAGATTTGCAGATTTCATGCCTGAAATTAAATTAATTCTACTGCTATAGCTAAATTTATAATGGCAATTTATAACAAACTTACTGTAGGCCCTGGTTGTCTTGATGGAGACTATGGAGAGTGACATTAGCAGAAGGATATCCATTCCTCGAAATGGACCTTTGAACAGAGGAGATGAAGTCATCTCTGTGGCTCCTGGTGAAGGTGTTTGGAGTCATGCCGACGGTGTCCAGGGCGAGGAACACAGTGTTTCTATCCTGTGAGACAATGGATGGGGAATCAAAAGTGCTGACTGTCTAAGTGAAGCATGTGCATGTATCATAGTTATAATTATTATGCAATGGCAACTTTGATGCTGATGATGTGTTTGGTGATATTAAAGTGTGTGATCTACTCACCACTACTGGAAGGGGCTTGGCCGCAGGAGGATCTGAATCAGAAAACAGTTGCAAATAACACAATAATGACTAATATAACAGCTATTATAGATCTACAGTACAAATTAATTGCATAGTAGAACAAGTGCTTCTTGTGACTACTGAGAAGTAGCCCTGTACATTTTGTAGTACAGTTAATGTAAGTTAAAAAATACAAGGTGAATGGTTCCTTTCATTATTTATATTAATAGTCCACTGACTTGTCATGAGAGTGTAGCAGAGCCGGGGATCAACACATCGGTCCCTGAAGAGAACGAGGCCGGATGGACAGGCACAAGCAGGTGGCCCACACACCAAAGGACACACTTGAACTTCTCCTGAAACAACTGCATCACAGGTTCTTTGGCAGCGGTTGCCACACTGATTCATCACTTGACCAGCAGGACAATCAGAAGGTAGGTCTAAATTAGACAGAAATTAAGGAGATTTAGCTCCGAACCTTGAGATATGTGACTGTCCCAGGTGGAAATCTAATCATACATTCTTCACTTCTTACAGGATAAAATTTGGTCCCATGAAAACCAACAAAAATTTTGCACTATTAGCTATCTATCATTCAAAAGACTAACTTGTATAGCTGTAGTCAACTGGGTGAATACTACCAGAAAACAATAATATTAGGATAGATCCTCACTATTTGGGGGAAGACATTTCACAGTAGGCCTGTTGTCATTCACAGTGGTGATGCATACATTATCACCACAGTTGCCATTGCGTGCGAAGCAGGAAGCAACACAGGTAGCCCTCCTGGTCTTGTTCTGCTGGAGGCAATAGGTCCATTCGCTATCACAAGCAAGGAAAGCATCTTGACCACAGAAAACTGCAGGAAAGAAGATAAATCTAAAGCAGTGGCAAAAAACAA